>CM056058.1:99508083-100025364 GCA_029574335.1 Rana kukunoris | reverse complement strand
TTGGTGAGTGGCTGGGGGAAGGGTGGTCAGTGATGGTGGGTAGTGTGGGGGAGGAGTGGACGGACTGGCCGTTGGGCTCATGTCTCCTCAGGCCCTAGAGGAGGAAGGGAGGGACTGTGGTGTTTATAGGCACTGACATCCATTGCTGACTGTCTCCCTCCTTCCTGGGGCCCTAGAGGTACCACAATACCCAGCATGGCCTGTCACCCTGTGCCTGCTGAGCCATGCTGGCACTTCTACTTCCACAGCTGTGTGGGGGAGCTCTCTTTCCTATTCCCCCCCCCCATGTTATTGTTCAGGGGCTTGTCCATATGTGGCCTAAATCTCCAATCTGAGCCCATTATCCCCAAATCCCTGAGGTATGGAGACCCCTCATCTCCTGATCACCCCCCAAATGTCTGTGTGCCTTGTGATCACACTACATACTAGAGCTGCACCATTCTGGAGAAAATGAGAATCACAATTTTTTTGCTTAGAATAAAGATCACTATTCTCGTAGCGTAATTTTTTTTTGAAGTTCTGACTTTAAAAAATACTGCAGCTGCTGACTTTTAATAATCAGACTCTTACCTGTCCCAGGGTCCAGCAATGTGGGGGAACAAAGCCCTGCTCCTCTCTGCGGCGCCAACATCACTACTGTGGGCGCCCGGCTGTGACTGGACCGGGCAATCATCTGGGACCTGTGATGTGTCCCAGATGATTGCTGAGAGGGAGGGGGAGAGGTGAACTTCCGGTGCCGCAAAAGAGTCCCCCCCCCCCAAAAAAAAAATGACATACCAAATGTCTCTTAAGGCTGAAGTTCAATCTTTGGGTGGCACTATGCCTTAACGGAAAAAATTGCACTTAAAAGGCCGCTGGCGAATACCACGTGACGTAAAATATTGCAACAATCGCTATTTTATTTCTCTAGGGTCTCTGCTAAAAATATATATATGTATATGTTTGAGGTTTTCTAAGTAACTTTCTAGCAAAAAAATACAGATTTTAACTTGTAAGCAACAAGTGTCAAAAACAGGTTTAGGCTGCATTCACACCTTCGCGTAGGCATTTTGCGGCGACAAAACGCCTCGTTTTTAACCGCGCTTTTTTTTTACATTGTATTGTCGGCTATGCGGAACGCCGAAGCCGCCCGATACGCGCATCGAAAAAGGGTCCGGGACTTGTTTGAATTTTGGCGTTCGGCAATTTTACGGCGTTCGGCGTTAGGAGATGTGAACGATCTCCATAGAGAATAATGTAAATTTGACGGTCCGGCGTATGTAGCGTCGGGCGTTAGGGCGACAAAAACGCCTAGGTGTGAATGCAGCCTAAGTCTTTAAGTGGTTAAACTGCCCTCATTTACATAAAGAAGTTCATCCCTTGATCTAAAAGAATTATACCTTACAATGTTTCTCTTTATCTTGCCTGAGATGTTGTGATAACTTGGCCGGCTGCCTTTTTATTTTTTGGCAGCTGTCGGCTTGAGCAGAGAATTCTTTAACATTTAAGGGTGCAGCTCTACAACATACCAGAATCTTCTTCCTCATCCTGTATATAGGAGGACATCTGTATATAAGGTGAGGGTAGAGCCCCCTCACCCTGTCACATAACCCGCTCATTCACAACTTGGCTTCTTCTTCAGTCTGCACCTTTCTTTATCCTCATGCTGTCCAGGGAATTGTTTTCCATTTTTTTTTTGTATACATGTTAAAAATCTGCATTTTTATTTATTTATTTTATTTTGTTTGTTGGGAATTATTTAGAAGTACAAAACGTATATTTTCTGAAACAGAGACTCTGGGGGGGGGGGGAAATAGTGGCTGTTGCAATTTCTTATGTTGCATGATATTTGCACAGCCGTTTATCAATCATGCATTTTTAGGTAAAAATACAATTTTGTTAGTTTTAGTGCACACAAACATAATGTAATACCCAGTTTTTTTTTTTTTGTAAATTTATAAAAAATGTTGCATCAAGTAAATGGATACCAAACGTGTTAAGATTTAAAGTGGTTGTAAATGCTTTTATTTTTTATTTTTTTTACCTTCATGCATTCTATGCATGAAGGTGAAAAAAACATTTTCAGTGCAGCATCCCTCCCATCCCCCCCATAATACTTACCTGAGCCATTGATGTGCACAAGAGCCTCAGCTCACCAAAGACTCTCCCTCCTCACTGGCTAAGACAGCAGTGGGAGCTATTGGCTCCCACTGCTGGAAATCACAGTCAGTAAGCCAATGAGAAGAGAGAGGGGGCGAGGCCAAGAGTTCAGAGCAATGGCTCAGGAGCGAGCCAGCTGTTTGCTCTGGAGGCACTTGGCAGGAAGAAAGGGACAGGAGTGACGGCAGGGGGGCGATAAGAGTAGGATTGGGTCTGCTCTGTGCAAATCCACTGCACAGAGTTGGGAAGTATAACATATATATCTTTTTTTTTTTTTTTTACCTTGCTTTTAATATCACTTTTAAGGTTAAAAAAAGAAGAAAAACAAACTTTCTGGGTGCAGCCTTCCACCTCTTTCACTACAAACTTCTTGTCATTTTGTGAGTTTTATCCATTATCCTTGCATTACATTTTATCATTGCTGCACTTAGATGCCACTTCTTTTTTTCTCCTTTGCATGTCCTCCGAGTCCCTTGTAGCTCTTACCAGAGCCTGCAGCCATCTATAACCAACGTTATATATCCAGAGAATGTCCTAGTTATGGAATTTTAAGAACACCTTATTGTTTTGTATTTTTTTGAGACTCTGCCCACTGCTCAAGCCAATAGGTGCACATTAGTGTGTGTGTGTTTTTTTTTTTCCCTGCAAAAACACACCTGAAGTCTCCCAAAAACACGTGGGAAAATGTGTTATGGTCTGAAGAAACCAAGGTTGAACCTTTTGGCCACAATTCCAAAAGATGTTTGGGGTAAAAACAACACTGCACATCGCCAAAAGAACACCATACCCATTGTGAAGCATGGTGGTTGCAGCATCATGCTTTGGGGCTGTTTTCCTTCAACTGGAACAGGGGGCCTTAGTCAAGGTAGAGGGAATTTATAAATGGCTCTAAATACCAGTCAATATTGGCACAAAACCTTCAGGCTTCTGCTAGAAAGCTGAACGGGATGAGGAACTTCATCTTTCAACATGACTGGCCCAAATCAACAAAAGAGAGGTCAGAGAGAGGTCTATTCACAGCACATTCCTTCCTTGCTCTGCCTATGTGAAGAGGGGGTGTGTGCTTTTCCTCCAATCAGCTGACACACAGTGTATGCCGAGACTGCACATCCAGTGCTGAATGGGAAGAAAGAAAATCTCTAACACGATGTGTACTTTCTAAAGAATGTAACAAGCAGATATACATATACAACTTATGTAGGGAGATTTGTTTCATCTCTGTGTATCATCTGAGGCTGTTCACTACACTGGGTATATGGAAGGGTTTACATCCGCTTTTAAATGTACCTAAAGCCAACCCTCTTCTCAACCCATCATTATAAGTTTCCCAAAACCGCTACATTCAAGGCATGCCTTGAATAACTGTCACAGTTGCTTGTACTCTCAACTAGACTGTCAAATGAAGGGTGTCATAACTGATCCCATGCAGTGCTGTGGAGTCAGAGGAAATTTTGGGTACCTGGAGTCGGCAAACAATGCACCGACTCCAACTCCTACTAAAATTAGATTGGAATTTAAAAAAAAGCAAGTTTTAATGGAGCATTTATCTACCGACTCCACAGCCCTGATCCCATGTACAGCACCATGGCAACTGCAGATCAAACAGATGCAGCTTCATTGGCTGTTAAGACTAGGAGGGTTTTGTTTCAAATGGAAATTGATTGGTGAAAGTTTAGAACCCCTGTCGGCTCTTTATACCTCAAAAGTCTAACAATTCAGTAGCTATTGTCCGACATTTGAGCCATGGGTGCCCCTGGTTGGCACCACTTGAGTCAACAAAAGGCAATTTTTTTTCAATTGACTTTTTTTGCAGCCAGATGAAAATTGTCAGCCAAACAGTGATTGCGTCCAATGGGATGTGGATCTTGGTTGTCAGAAGACCAAAGCTGAAGGGAGATGATGGGTGGGTGGGTGGGTATGTGTGTGTGTCCTTTGCCTTTCCTTTCACTCTAAAGTCCCGTCCTTTGGTTATGCCGCGTTTGTCACAGACCTTTGGTACATTTAGCTTGCGTCCCCTATTTTTGCATCTTGTGTTTTTGTTACTTGCATACTAGAATTTTCTAATTCTGGTTTCCAGGAAACGGGCTGCATATTATACATATTTAACATTGAATACTTGACATTGTGAAAAGAAGTTTGAGAACATTGAAGCATTCATTTCAGTCCCATAAGGGAGCTCACAGTCTGATGTCTGTACTGCAGTCCTACACGTGTAGAGCCGATGTTTGGAGAGGAAGACGGCTTTCCTACACGTGTTTGGATTGTGGGAGGAAGCCGATGGAAGTCCATGCAGACACTGAGAATATACAAACTCTATGCAGATATTGAACTTGAAGGCAATTAGACTAGACCAGGAGTCTCCAAACTTTCTAAACAAAGGGCTAGTTTACTGTCCTTCAGACATTGAGGGGGGGGGGATTGTAGCCATTCAGAGTAGAAATTGGCCTGACATCACTGGAGAAATACTGCCCGTCATTGGTGTCCACGGGAGACATACTGCCCGTCATTGGTGGCCACGGGAGAAATACTGCCCGTCATTGGTGTCAATGGGAGAAATGCTGCCCGTCACTGGTGTCCATGGGAGAAATGCTGCCCGTCACTGGTGTCCATGGGAGAAATGCTGCCCGTCATTGGTGTCCATGGGAGAAATGCTGCCCGTCACTGGTGTCCATGGGAGAAATGCTGCCCGTCACTGGTGTCATGGAGAAATGCTGCCCGTCACTGGTGTCCATGGGAGAAATGCTGCCCGTCACTGGTGTCCATGGGAGAAATGCTGCCCGTCACTGGTGTCCATGGAGAAATGCGCCCGTCATGGTGTCCATGGGAGAAATGCTGCCCTGGTGTCCATGGGAGAAATGCTGCCCGTATTGGTGTCCATGAGGGGAGGAGTGCCCGTCATTGGTATTAGGGGAGGGAATTGTGTCTTGTATCAGAGGGAAGAAAATTGCTCGCACAGAGGCGAGCAAAGGGCCACAGGTTGGAGACCACTGGACCAGACTATAGTCACATGGCCACACAGGGTTGGTATTAAATGCTGCCTGCACTCACTGTGAGAACAGCCACTGTCAGATTTGTACAATTCACTTGTCCCCTGTCGGCTCTAACACTGAGAACCGAGCGAACAAACATCGCTGATCGCTCGGTTCTCAGAGCTCCATGAGCAGAGAGCTGGTTAATGTCAGTTACCGACTCTCTGCTTGGCCCCTCCTGCGCTCATTGGTGCACTGGGCTGTGGAGGGGTGGGAGCTTTGTCTATACTTCTCCTTTTCACACCTATGCGTTCGGTGTATGGCATTCGTTTGCATGCACACAGCAGCCCATTCACTTAATAGGGCTGCTGTATTTGTGGGGAACGCAGCAAATGGGTCCCTGCACCTTTTTAAAACTGCAGGAAAGTTGCATGTCGCTTTTGCACGCCCGAAATGCATTGTGTGTTTAGATGCCTGTGGGTGCCATTAAGAATAAATTCCAGCCCCCTGTGCCTGTAAAAAGCAGCTCATTTTGGCTGCAGGTGGTTGCAGGAACAGTTGCAAATACCCCAAACCACCGACACGAGCGTGAACCAAGTCTTTAGACTTTTGGATCATTTAGTCTGTTATTATAATTGTATTAATTTCCTCGCTTTTAGGAGTCGGGCACACAGGCGTACAGTAAACTGCATTCAGATCCATAATTGTATACTATGGGCCATTTGGCGGTCATGGCATTTAGCTGTGTAAACCAAAACCTAGAATATTTGTGTTTGCCATGTGATTTTTTGACCGTGTTTATGCTGTAAGTGTATACACATTTATACTAACATTTACATGTGAATAGCATAAACGACCCCTGTGGGGCGCCGCTGCATGTATTTAGGGCCGACATGTAAACATCAGCAATGTGCAGGCAGTGGTGGCACAGAATGAACTTGGCCTTACGTTATCCTGTGTCACCACCACTGGTTTCACACTATTGATGTCACATCTCCCAATGAAGAGGTCAGCATGAGGACTTGGCTGTTCCTGCTATGAAAATAAAACATTGTTGCGTTCAGTGCAATAAATACCTGACGGAATCTAAGCTCCCCCACTCTGTCCAAAACAAACAGGTTTTGCTTAGAGTATGGCTTTGGGACATGTTCACACCACATATAGTCCAGTGCGTATTTTATTTTTTATTTTTTTTTTATTTATTTTTTATCAAAACGCATGGAAAGTAGATTATATGGTTTTTCAATAGCATAGTTCACATCAGTGCTTGTACTTCCAGGAAAACACGCTGCATTTAATTTTTTTTTGCACTGGACTGTACTGGAACACTGTAAAATGCTTCAAAACTGTACTGGAACACACGTGTCCTTTTTTAAGGCCAGTTCACACCATAAAAGCGCAGTCCATCCCTTAACGCCTCTGTAACAGAGGAGGAACTCACGGCTACCATTAAGTCCTTGCCTGCACATAAATCCCCTGGCCCAGACGGTCTCCCCTATGAATCCTATGAATACTATAAGACGTTCCTCCCCATCCTCCTCCCGCGCATGTGCAAGCTGTTTAATGCCTTCCTTCAATCGACTCCCATTCCTTCGGACATGCAAAGGTAGTTTCTGACTCTGATCCCCAAACCCGACAGGGACCCCTCATTATGCGCTAGCTACAGGCCAATCGCGTTACTTAACTCGGATCTAAAAATTTTCACCAAGCTCCTCTAACTGCGTCTAAACGTACTGCTCCCTTCATTGGTTCATAAGGACCAGGTGGGCTTTGTCCCTCTCCGCCAAGCAGGGGACAACACCAGACGGATTATCGACCTGATAGATGTGGTGAACAGGGAGGGCCGAGAGTCACTGGCCCTTAGTCTGGATGCGGAAAAGGCATTCGATCGCCTCAGTTGGCCTTTCCTGTTTGCCACGTTGAGACACATAGGGCTTCGCGGCCCCTTCCTGCGGGCCATACAGCACCTCTATACGAATCCTACATCTCAGGTTAAGACCCCCTTCGCCCACTCTCCCTCTTTCCCGAAAGCAAATGGAACGCGCCAGGGATGCCCACTCTCTGTTTGCGCTTTGCGTGGAGCCTCAGGCGGCGTCTATTCGCAGGAACCCGGACATCCGGGGTGTTTCGGTGCGGGGTAGGGAATTCAAGCTGGCGCTTTTTGTAGACGATGTTATTCTGACCCTGACCCAACTTAGAATCTCCCTGCCCAACCTCCACGCTGAATTTGATCTATATAGGTCCCTGTCGGGTTATAAGATAAATGCGGCCAAGTCGGTAGCTCTCCCCATTAACATCCCCGACGAGGAGGTTCGACATCTGAAACGGTGCTTCCCCTACCATTGGGCTACAGCGGGTCTGAAGTATCTGGGGGTGCAGATCACCCCGTCCTTTGACTCTTTATATAAGGCTAACTTCCCCCCCCCCCTCTATCGTTCCATAAGAGGACTCTTGCAGAAGTGGAGGGCCCATCACATTTCCCTTTTGGGTAGGGTGGCATCTGTTAAGATGGTCATCCTTCCCAAACTTCTCTACCTATTCCAGACGTTGCCCATACCAGTCCCATATGCGGACCTACGTAAGCTCCAAGTGGACCTGGTTCGATTCGTTTGGAATTATGGGCGGCACAGGGTCCCCCGAACGGTCTTGACAGCATCCTGCACCGGCGGGGGATTGGGTTCCCTGACCTGCTTAAATATTATCAGGCAGCTCAACTGCATGCCGTTGCCTCTTGGTTCCCCCAGCGTTCTTATAATAAATGGACAGAAATCGAGAAAATCTGGATGGCCCCCGAATAGCTTGTTGTGGAATGCAGGTGCTTACTTTTGTCTTTTGGCAGATTGTGTTTTTAGGTTGGCTGCTTTTGAGTGGAGTTGCCGAGCTCCCCCTGACATCCGCCTATATTGTACTGTTATATACTATGCACTATTTTCTTTTCTGCTGACATCCCTGTACTGTCCCTTTTTATGGCGCGAGGGTTACCTTGTGTCTAATAAAATTGTTATTTGAAAAAAATAAAAAAAAGCGCAGTCCAGATGTGTCCTAGATGCTGTTCTGCCTGTGCGTTTTCTGGAGCGTTCCAGTGCGTTTTTTAAGCGTTTTACAATGTTCCAGTGCAGGAAAAATGCAGCATGTTCTGCTTCTTTTTTTTTTTACTAGAACGCACTGGAACTGCAAGCACTGGTGTGAACTATGCAATTGAAAACCATATAGCCTACTTTCCATGAAAAAAATATGCACTGGACTGCATGTGGTGTGAACTGGCCCTTAAAGCGGAGTTTCACCCAAAAATGGAACCTCCGCTTTTCGGAATCCCCCCCCCCCCCTTCCATGTCACATTTGGCACCCTTCAGGGGGAGGGGTGCAGATACCTGTCTAAGACGGGTATTTGCACCCAATTCCGGGAATAGACTCCTGTGGGAGTCACGTCACCGCCCCCCCCCCCCCCCGCTGTCTCCTGGGAAACACACTGGTCCCAGGAGAGAGCAGGTACCAGGGCCTCGCCGCGCTACTCGTGCATGCGCAATAGGGAGCCGGGCAGTGAAGCCGCAATGCTTTACTTCCTGATTCCCTCACCGAGGATGGCGGTGGGGGCAGCCGATCGATTGATCGGCCTCGGCTGCCAACATTTCACGGCGCGCTGCTGGACAGGTAAGTGTCCAAGTCAGCAGCTTTTATAAAAAAAAAAATAATTGGGTGGACCTCCGCATTGAGGTTAAGAAGAAAAGGGGGAAAAAATGCACCAAAGACGCACTGGAACATGCTTCTGCGTGGGCTAGTTTTGTATGCTAATGTAAACGTCAATAAAGATTTTTCAAAAATAAATAAAAATGAGTGTGTGTTCCAGTGCATTTTTGATGCATTTTACAGCATTCCAGTGCAGGAAAAAATGCACCATGTTCTACTTTTTTTTTTTTTTTATTTTTTTTACTAAAAACTGCAAGCACTGGTGTGAACTATGCCATTGAAAACCATACCTACTTTTGATGCATAAAAATGCACCGGACTTCATATGGTGTGAACTGGCCAGTTTTCCCTGCAGTTGGGTGAGGGGATGGTGTGATGCGTGTTTTTCCCATCTAAATATTTGCTTTTTTTTAATTTTTAAAGCTTTGTTTGAAGTGCACAAAGTGACACTTTAGTTATGTCTTTGTATAGCAGCGTGGTGCAATAGAGTGTACTGTGAAAAAGCAGCATTGTGGTGCAAACAGGCCACAAAGAAAACCGTTCACCTCAATGATCCCCTTGCAGTGTAAATGAGCCCTTCGCTTTCTAAAGGTAACAGATCTTCCTGAGAGCAGACACCACAAGGTGCTGGTATTACCTTTGCCAGAAAAGCCTCCGCCGTGCCCCTCTTTGAGCTGGCAGGGCTTGCCTGTAAAATCTGTGAAATTCAACCAAGATCAGAGAGGGGCACAAAAGAGTATTTTCTGGCTGGAAAACTAGACTACTTCTGGTATCCAAAAGAAACTAAATGCATGGCGCTGAAAATAAAGTCCTTAATACCATGAAAGGTTCCTTGCACATTTGTTATAAAAGAAACATTAGCGGCAGTTCTCTGTAAGAAACAAAAAGGGGCAGAAGGGGGCCCCCCACTAAGTGTAGCAGGTTAAAAACAACTTGGTTTGTTATTAAAAAGCCAAATGGCAACTTGGTAGAAGACGGGTAACCGTATACTACAGGTGGTATCTGGGCCAGATGGAGGTTTCCCAGTGTCGTCCACGGAATTTCCAAAGTGACTCGCATTCCTTGAAACTTCCACAAAAGACTCCAGGACACCTCTATCTGGCTCAAATACCACCTGTAGATGCACTGTATTACCAAAAGTTTTGGGACACCTGCTTTTACATGAACTTTAATGGCATCCCAGTCTTAGTCCGTAGGGTTCAATATTGAGTTGGCCCACCCTTTGCAGATATAACGGCTTCAACTGTTCTGGGGAGGCTGTCCACAAGGTTTAGGAGTGTGTCTATGGGAATGTTTCACCATTCTTCCAGAAACGCATTTGTGAGGTCAGGCACTGATGTTGGACGAGAAGTCCTGGCTCGCAGTCTCCACTCTAATTCATCCCAAAGCTGTTTCTATCGGGTTGAGGTCAGGACTCTGTACAGGCCAGTCAAGTTCCTCACCCCAAACTGGCTTATCCATGTCTTTATGGACTTTGCTTTGTGCACGGATGTGGAGTTATGTTTGAACAGGACGGGCCATCACCAAACTGTTCTTCAATGTTGGGAGCATGAAATTGTCCAAAATGTCTTAGTATGCCGACGTCTTAGGAGTTCCCATCACCGGAACGAAGGGGCCAAGCCCAACCCCTGAAAAACAATCCCACACCATAATCCCCCTCCCCCACCAAATAATAAGAGGACAATGGAGGAGGGGTAACAAACCCTGGGACTTTAAACGGTGTCAATCGAATAATACTTATAGACAAAGTAAAAAACAAAATAGCGCATTAAAATGTATACATAGAGAACATATTGTGCTCAAACATGAATGATTTGGACCAGTGCACAAAGCAAGGTCTATAAAAACCTAGATGAGCAAGTTTGGGGTCGAGGAACTTGACTGGCCTGAACAGAGTCTTGACCTCGCAAATCAAGTGGGGCTTCTGCGCTACTACACAGGTCTATCTAGGGTCAGTAACAATATGCAGCAAGCACAAAAAATGCATACACAGCACCTAGTGAAAATAATAGTGAATGAAGTGACAGCGCAAATTGTAGACTAAACATAACATACATCAATACATGTGAAAATAGTGCAACAGTGCTGAATTGTGGTGCATATGAGGCCAAAGTCCAAACAAAGTGCAACAAATATTCCAACAAGTGCAATAATTATCCGTAATGGTGAAGCAAATAGAGGAGGATGCCCACTGATCCAAGAGTTGTGAAGAAAGACACCCACACACCGGGTCTGGTCTCCCAGAACTCTCACCTTAAGTAGGTATATCAAAGCATCAACAGAACCTTTCACTGGCAATCTCCCGGGAGATCCTGGTCACCACAGTGACCTCAACCCGATAGAACGTCTTTGGGATGAATTAGGCCAGAGACTGTGAGCCAGGCCTTCTCGTCCAACATCGGTGCCCGACCCATCACAAATACATTTCTGGAAGAATGGTCAAACATTTCCATAGACACACTCCTAAACCTTGTGGACACCCTTCCCAGAAGAGTTGAACCTGTTATAGCTGCAAAGGGTGGGCCAACTGAACATTAAACCCTACGGACCAAGACTGGGATGACATTAAAATTCATGTACGTGTAAAAGCAGGCGTCCCAAAACTTTTGGTAACATAATGTACATGTCTGGTACTGAGTTGCTATTTGGCTTTTTTTTAATACAAAAAATACAGTTGTTTTTAATCTGGCGTCCCCCTTCTGTCTTTTTTTTTGGTATTCGTTTTTTTTTTAATGGAAATTCTGTAGTAAAACAAATGGGGGGATAAGCTGTTACTATGCCCCCCGGAAAATGCTGGTTGCCTGACTGTCTGGTTTGTATCCTCTTCTTCTTTCTTTTTCTTTCCTTTTTTTCTTTCCTTTTTTTCTTTCCTTTTTTTCTTTCCTTTTTTTCTTTCCTTTTTTTCTTTCCTCTTCCTTTTTTTTTTTTTTTTTTTCTTTCTTTTTCTCTCCTTTTTTTTTTTTCTTTTTTCTTTCTTTTTTTTTCTTTTTTCTTTCTTTTTTTTTCTTTTTCTTTCTTTTTTTTTCTTTTTCTTTCTTTTTTTTTCTTTTTCTTTCTTTTTTTTTCTTTTTCTTTCTTTTTTTTTCTTTTTATTTCTTTTTTTTTTTTTTTTTTTTTTTTTTTTTTTTTTATTTTTTTTTTTTTTTCTTTTTTTTTCTTTTTCTTTCTTTTTTTTTCTTTTTCTTTCTTTTTTTTTCTTTTTCCTTTTTTTTTTTTTTTATTCTTTTTTCTTTCTTTCCTTTTTTCTTTCTTTTTCTTTCTTTTTTTTCCTTTTTCCTTTTTTTTTTTTATTCTTTTTTCTTTCTTTCTTTCCTTTTTTCTTTCTTTTTCTTTCCCTTTTTTCTTTCTTTCTTTCCTTTTTTCTTTCTTTTTCTTTCCTTTTTTTATTTTTCTTTCTTTTTCTTTCCTTTTTTTTTCTCCTTTTTTTTATTCTTTTTTCTTTCTTTCTTTCTTTCTTTCCTTTTTTTTTCTTTTTCTTTCCCTTTTTTCTTTCCCTTTTTTTCTTTCCTTTTTTCTTTCCTCTTTCCTTTTTCTTTCCTTTTTCCTTTTTCTTTCTTTCTCTGACTCAAACTAAGCATTGTGTTTCAGAAAACATGAAAGCCATTACGTTTTATGGAAAAAGTTGTTGATGGCAGTTTCTGTTTCCCTCACTTGTTTGTTCTTAAAAATGTAGAAATGCAATACCGAATTAGTATAAGGAAGTATGTGCTTTATACTTTTATTCCACAAACATCATGCAAAGAAATCTGACCAGATTGTTGTGTGTTTTTCAGAGGTGGTGAATGACTGTACATGGAAGTCTTGGGATTTGCCTGACTTCTGATCCCGTTTCACAACAGTATGTGATGTTTTATTTTGCTTACTTTAGTTTTTATCATTTTACTTACTGTTTGCTCCTTTTACTGCACTTTTATCCTGCTTTTCACACTTTTTTGTGAGATTTGAATTTAGTATTTGTGATTTGTATCAGAATATCATCAGAATACAAAATATCACAAAAAATAGTAATAATGTTAAATTATACATGGCTTGTTTTATTTTTTTTATTTTTTTTAAAACGAGGGTATATGAAACATGATGGGCAGCTGGGATCAGATTCGTATGGGTAGGATTCCTCCTCAAAAAGAAAAAAAAAAGCAAACAACCATTTTTTTTTTTTTCCTTTTTTAAATGGAACTCCAAAAATACATTTAACTTCCGGTGTTCTGTCGAGAAGCGCCCCCCCCCCATCTAATAATACCCGGGATGAACGGCGGCATGCGCCATACGTCCACAGGGCAGCCATCACACATTTTGGGGCCCCATACACAGCTTTAGGCAGAGAACCGTGGGACCCTCCTCTCTCCTGCCGCTAGATGATAAGCGTTGGGGGGGAGCGGTTGTGGTAACGAAAGTGTCATCTCATCTCTCCCCTGCCACAAGAAGAGTTAAGCAGGATGGGGACAGGGGGGGTTGGTGCTGACGAACAAAGTCAAGTCTTCTCTTCGCTCTCCTGCCACGAGTTGCTAAAGTTAGAGGAAAGAAAAGATTTAAAATAAATAAAACGGGGGGGGGGGGTGTAAAGGTGTGGGGGCGACTGGGCCCCTGGGGACCATCGGATCCCTTACAGGTGTAATGCCTATACCCCTGATGGCGGCCTTGTATGTCCATAATGCAACCACTGATTTGCCTATCAGCTGGGGCTGACGTAACTATGGCGCATGCGCACATCGTAAGAGGTATCTCTTGATGGGAGATACCAATTCAAAGGCACAATTTAAACCTATACAAACAGCTGGGGGAGATCGTGGTTGTGAGATTCTGCATCGCTGCTGTTGGAGGGTCGGCTAACAGCGAGGCACAATGTGAGAACTACGGTCTCCCCCCCCCCCCCCCATTGTTTGTAGAGGCTTCAATTGTGAAATTAAATGGTATCTCCCATCGAGATATACGTCCTACGATGTGCGTTTGCACCCTGGCACGTCACACCAGCCAAGGCAACTTTGCTGGAGTGCGGCTCAGTCCTGCGCATGCGGGGGCACTGTTTCGATGGGGGGCACTTCTTGACAGAACACCGGCGCTGTGACTGGAATTGCATTGTTCACTCTCCCCTCAGCCATTTGTCACTGTCATTTGTACAGTATCCAGCAGCACTGCTTGTATAGGACACTAATCATTAGAGGTGGCCACAATCAGTAAGGTGACCTGACTACAAAATAAAACTGCAATTATGGTACAAAGATGTTCAAGTATATGTTTTTAACTTTTTATTTATTTTTAACAGATGAGCAGCAACAGTAATAAAAGAGCACCAACAACTGCAACACAACGGTTAAAGCAAGACTACCTGCGCATCAAAAAAGACCCAGTGCCTTATATCTGTGCTGAACCCCTCCCTTCAAATATTTTGGAATGGTAAGTTTTTCAAGATAAATCGCTCTTCCAGCCTAGTTTGGCGGTTTTGCTCCCGGGTAAAGGTATGTCCCTTATCCAAACTACAAATAAAGGCATCAAATGTATGCAGCACAATACTACTTTTATTTCCATGTAGGTATATCTATTGTACACCAGGTCACCCTCCTTCCACTTTGCTGCTAGTAGTCTGGTATTGTGAGAACCTCATAACTTACTAGACT
Organism: Rana kukunoris; assembly: GCA_029574335.1. NCBI lineage: Eukaryota > Metazoa > Chordata > Amphibia > Anura > Ranidae > Rana > Rana kukunoris. Next base: position 100,010,954 of record CM056058.1, on the reverse strand, counting down.
TTTATTATTGGGTGTATGTTCCTATCCCTGGCCATTGATCTAGACCAGGGGTCTCTAAACTGTTCAAATCAAGGGTCAGCTTATTGTCCTTCAGACTTTAGGAGGGCCAGATTGTGTCCTAAGCCCAGCATCAGTGAGAATAAATATGGCCTCAAGGTTGGTGATCAATAGGAGGAATAGTAGTGCCCCATATTAGTAACAGGAATAGGATCCCATCATAAGTATTAGTAGAATAAATAGTGCCCCCTTGTTGGTGTCAGTGGGAGGAATAGTGCCCCAAGGGCCAGATAAAGGCTAGCAAAGGACCACATCTGGCCCTCGGGCCGCAGTTTGGAGACCTCTGCTCTAGACCAGTGATGGCGGATCTTTGCACCCCAGATGTTTTGGTACTACATTTCCCATGATGCTCATGCACTCTGCAGTGTAGTGTAGAGCATCATGGGAAATGTAGTTCCAGAACATCTGGGGTGCCAAGGTTCGCCATCACTGGTCTAGGCAGACGCTTAGAGGTTTAGAGTGGCTCATCATGCTGGATAAATAATTTCCTGGCATCTTTCACTGTCTCTCAATATCCTGTGACTTCCTTTCAGTGCTTTTGGCTATTGTCTGCTCTCTGCTAGACCCTTTGTGTTCTCCTTTGCCTGGTTGCTGTTCTGCTGAGTGCTTTGTGCCTTTTTATTGGCAGAAGGCTGGAGATCCGTACCGGCCACAAAAGCTTTTTCAAGGTACTGCTTATGATGTCAGGAGATCAGGCACCTCTAGCATCCATTTCCAAAAAAAAGTTTACAAGGTGCTGTCGGCAGACGGTTTTCTATGAAATACATCTATTTATTATGTGTCATTATATGATATATATGTGTGTGTGCCTCATAGAAATGCTTACCTTAAAGCTGTTGCATAGTCTTTTTTGGAACTTTTACCTACAGGTAGGGTTGTCCCGATACCACTTTTTTAGGACCGAGTACAAGTACCGATACTTTTTTTCAAGTAGTCGCCGATACCGAATACCGATACTTTTTTTTTTTTTAAATGTGTCCACAAATGCAGCCGTGTCCACAAATGCAGCCATGTCCCCACACATATGCAGCCATGTCCCCACACATATGCAGCCATGTCCCCACACATATGCAGCCATGTCCCCACACATATGCAGCCATGTCCCCACACATATGCAGCCATGTCCCCACACATATGCAGCCATGTCCCCACACATATGCAGCCATGTCCCCACACATATGCAGCCATGTCCCCACACATATGCAGCCATGTCATCCACATATATGCAGCCATGTCACCTCCATATCCCCCATATATGCAGCTATGTCACCTCCATATATGCAGCCATGTCACCCCCATATATGCAGCCATGTCACCCCCATATATGCAGCCATGTCACCCCCATATATGCAGCCATGTCACCCCCATATATGCAGCCATGTCACCCCCATATATGCAGCCATGTCACCCCCATATATGCAGCCATGTCACCCCCATATATGCAGCCATGTCACCCCCATACCTGCATCCTGCATCGCCGCTGCCGCCGCTTAGTTAATACAGGCGGGGAAGATAACAGCTTTCATTTGAATAGCTGTATCGTTTCCTGCCGCGCCGCGTATAGACACTCCCCCTTGCTCGCGATCTGTCCAATCACGAGCAAGGGGGAGTGTCTATGTGCGGCGCCGCGGGAAACGATACAGCTATTCAAATGAAAGCTGTTATCTTCCCCGCCTGTATTAACTAAGCGGCGGGGATGCGGCGATGGTGCGCGGCGGTTAGCAGGAGCGGCGGCGGTGATGGCGGCGGCGGCGATGGCGGGGGGGGGGGGCGAGTATTCTATTCTGGTATCGGGGGTATTTGCGGGCGTACAAGTACTCCCGCAAATACTCGGTATCGGTCCCGATACCGATACTGGTATCGGTATCGGGACAACCCTACCTACAAGGTAAGCCTTATTATAGGCTTACCTGTAGGTAAAAGTTCCAAAAAAGACTACATTTTTTTTTTTTTTTTTTCTTACAGTTTAGGAGATATTCCCCTTGCAATGAGCCGCTGACTGCAGCGGCGCATTCGCACCAGGGATTCTCGGCTCAAGGCCCGGCAGACGCCGAACCTTGCCGGAAATAAGTCTCCCGCGCGCATGTGATGACAGTGACAACATTGCGGCTCCAACCACTCACAGCGCTGGAGCCGCGATACCCAGAAGACACGCCGAGGCAACATGTCATCTCCCTCGGCAAGGAACAGGTGAGTTACCCACTTCTCGTTCTAAGGTAAGTATTTCATAATGAGCTAGTATGCGGCAGTGACACCACAATGTGAGGGATGTAGCGACGGCAGGTGAGTGGATTCCCGCTAACGGGCACTGCCATCATGGATCTGAAATGACAGGTGCTTTTTAAATGTAAGGACTTATTCTTGCTGGTAGTTAGAATCTTTAATATTTGCAAACAAAATGAAGGTTTCCTATTTAGAATAATAAGCTGTCAGGTTAGTAAAACGGAGATATCGGAACCAATTCAATCATACAGTTTGTAATGTACATAGAACTGAAAAACAATGAAATAAATGAATATTACTGAATTTTGTTTTATCTCATGGTTACTGTGAAATTGTGTGACTGCATCAATGCAGTGCATGTCTCAGCTTGCAGAGCTTGGATTCATTGAATGAGTTTACCATTTACCGTTTCATGCTGAATAAACAAAATTATTAATGTATCTTAAATAGAAAACTATCTTTTTAAATAGATAGATTTTTACTCCAAAAGCATTTTATTAAAGTTTGATAAGCAAAAAAAAATCTGATTTATCCGGTGAAGCACTTTAACGGAATAAGATTTAGATAGGAACCAAAAACATAGAACACGCCCTCAGGGGTGCTTTCGAATTTGAGCTTGCCATGCTCGTGCAATCCTCCCCCCCCCCCCCTATACCCTTCCCACCCGCTCTGCTCTTCCCCCCTCCTTCTTTGCTCTATTCTTTATCTTTACCTATTCTTATTCTATTCTGTTTTAGAAAAAGGAAAATGGGATGGGGAACCGGCTCGCTCGAGACCGATAGATGAATGACAGTTGGGCAATGAAGAATTGTTTCAGGAGATATACATGTTGTAGAATATCCATAGTTGTGTCACTGCCTGCTCTCGTTACTGCCATGAGTCCTAAATGGAATGTCTATATGCAATTTATCATGACTGTATGTGGTAGGTCCGTGAGGACCGGTTTCCTTTTCTGCTGATAAATAAAAAATTTAAAAAAAAAAAAAAAAAATCTGATTTAAATAAAAAAATCTGATTTTTTTTTTTTTTTTTTGCCTTTTAGTTAATAACATGGCAGAGGAGCGCCTCTTGCATTACATCAGATCAGTTTGTTATGCAGCATGTCACTTGTCTTATGGCTGTGAGAAGGCCAGAGAACAGTTGCATGTATACTCACACGTGGCACAAACAATCTCAAAGGCCGTGTGTGTGAGGTTTGTTTACCTCTCACAAACAGTTGTGGCTGTTGGCTGGTCTAACAGCTCTATTTATTGTGTGGCAGCTTCTTGTCCGGTCAGCGTGAGCTCTTCCCAGCTCTCCTGTCTGGTTACTTGGAAAATGTTGTTGTTCGTTTTTTTTTTTTTTTGTGCTGCTCACAAATCCGGGAGCCTAGGCATTTTGTCTTGTGATTCTTGCTGGATAGAAGGATCGGGTTTCAAATTGCTTGAACCTTCTTTTTTTTTTTTTTGCAGTGCAGGCTCATCTTGGTGTGCTTTAACCACTTAAGCCCCAGGCCATTTTGTTGCTAAAAGACTGGGCCACTTTTTGCAAAATGGCACTGCGTCGCTTTAAAATTGACGTCCTTTTTTTCCTACAGATAGAGCTTTCTTTTGGTGGTATTTGATCACCTCTGCAGTTAATTTTTTTTTTTTTGCGCTAAAACCAAAAATAGAGCGACAATTTTTTTTTCCCCTCGGTTTAGGCCAGGGATCCTCAAACTACGGCCCTCCAGCTGTTGCAGAACTACACATCCCATGAGGCATTGTACAACTCTGACATTCACAGACATGACTAGGCATGATGGGAATTGTAGTTCCTGAACAGCTGGAGGGCCATAGTTTGAAGACCCATGGTTTAGGCTGATACGTATTCTTCTACATGTTTTTGGTAAAAAAAAAAATCGCAATAGGCGTTTGATTGGTTTGCACAAAATTTATAGTGTCTACAAAATAGAGGGTTGTTTTATAATATTTTTATTTTTTTACTAGTAATGGCGGCAATCTGTGATTATTTTTTTTTTTTTTCTTTTCTTTTCTTATCATGACTGCGACATTATGGCGGACACTTTTGGGACCATTGTCATTTTTACAACGACCAGTGCTATAAAAATGCACTGTTTACTGTGGAAATTACACTGGCAGTGAAGGGGTTAACCACTAGGTGGCACTGTAGGAGTTGAGTTTTTATTACAGTAGGGGGGCGTGGCTTGCTGTGGCACATCACTGATCGTATTCCTGATGACCGTGATACTAACATCTCCCCGTTCTATCGCTCTGTTAGACGATCGTGGGTATGCCCGTGGACATGCTCACGGAGATCGCAGGATGCGCAACAACCGCTTCTTAATGGGGGCGTACAGGTACATCCTTTTGCCTGCCCGTGCCATGCTGCAGACGTATATCTGCGGACGGCAAGTGGTTAAATTAGTTATTTTGTGTCTAGCTAACACCTATGATCCTAATCTTGGACTGTATATTGAGCTTCAGCTTTAAAGATCAAAGGCTAAACATTACCTTTTTAAGACCATGTTATGTCTGTAATAATGGTGTAACATAGTGCAAATTGGACCCCCCTTTTCACCCATGACGGCATACAGGGATTGTTCTTTCCCGCAGCGGCTGTCACTTTTGAAATTTGCACAGCTAAACAGGGCTTCACCCACACAGCAATATTATTTACAGGGATTCCTGAATAAATACTCTGCAGGTTCTTTCTGCCAACACAAAAGAGGAACTTGTAGTTCTCAGTCAAACACAAGTACGTGGATCACTGCACTCTTTTCGTTTATTGACACTTCCTCCAGCTCTCTACCTGGAAGCCTGTACCTCCTTATGGACATAAAGTTGGAGGATCTGTCTGCAGGAGCCTGGCATTGCACCCACAATCCACTGATCACAGTTGCAATGCTTTTATACTTTATTCCTCGATAAAACGTTAATTTCTTTCTCGTACATCACGGGACACAGAGCGGCATATTCATTACTATATGGGTTATATGGAGTACCTTCAGGTGTGGACACTGGCAATCTCAAACAAACAGGAAGTCCCTCCCTATATAACCCCCTCCCCTAGAGGGAGTCCCTCAGTTTTTTCGCCAGTGTCTTAGGTGTTGGTCACGGAATAGCTTTGCTCCACATCCTTGGGATTAAGGGCGGGCTAACCGGATCTGTCCAAGGAGCCTCAGTGCCAAAGTGGACAGTACTCGGGCCCCAAACCGTGTGGGTTTTGCCTATAATGCTCCTCTTTGGAGGGCTGGACCCTGGGCCCAGGACTTGGAGTTTGTAAAGACCATAAGTTCCTGTTTGCCAGGGTGCTATATAGGTCCAGGACAGTGGGTACCTTCATAGGACCCCAGGGCCTGAAGGTCTACTACGCTACCCACGGAGATGGGAGAAGATTGGACCGTTTTGCAAAACGTCCTGCGGCATGGAGCAGGTAAGAGGGGAGCCTGCGGGACTTGGTTCGACAGCAGGCTCTCCAGGGGAGATCTTAAGGGGGGTAGCCTGAGTATGCTCTGCATTGGCACCATGGTCACTATGTCTGATAGACAGGATGCCCTGAAATGTTTCCCCCCATAACTTGATCCCCCTACCTATCTATGTATGTTTGCTAGCTACCTGCTGCTCGCTGGTTGAAGATCTTTAAAAAAAAAAATAAAAAAAATAAAAGATCTGTCTCTAGGCTAAAGGGACTCCTTAGGGGCCTGTGTTAGCCTTACCTTGCCGGGATTCAAATCTGCCGCCTGATGCGTCCTCCAACCTGCATTCCTGGGCTCCAGAGTGCGTCTCCTCCTGGGCTCTCCTCCCCCGACAGTCGCGCGCGCGCGTGCACGCGCGCATGCATATAGAAAATTTTCGCGCCGTTCGGGAGGGGGGGGGGGGGGGCGGGGAGTGTGACTGCAGTGTAGAGTGGGCGTGCCTTTAATTGCTGTTATACACAGCAGGCGCGTTCTTAGCTCAGTTCAGAGCTGAGCTGGAGAGAGAGGACGTAGAGCTGGCAGCACAGTGACTCCCGGTGGCGAGAAGGGGTACTACATGCTGGAGTCAGCTCCAATACTTTTTGTTAAGCCAAAATCCCCTTGGCAACAGGTTGAATGCTGGCAAACATGTTGGGGGTGGGGCTGTATGTGGTGAATAATATATAAAAGAAAACATACTGAGCCCCATCGGTTTTGGGGCATTAGTGATCCTATTGTCCCCTAAACCTTATTTTTTTGTACTCCTGGCTATAACAGTCTGTTGTTGTAAGCGGAGTCCTTCGGTTTTGTATTATGGCTTCCAAGGGTTCAGGATCAAAACACAAAAAAATTAAAAATAAAAAAAATAAAAATAAAGAGAAAAGGCAAAGACAAAGGGGTTCCTCCTCTGGTTCTGATAATATGCCAATACTTTCCCCACAGGTTATTCCTATAGGGGTCACCCTGGATAAGCCATTAAGGGGGTCTGGTGCTGAGGCTGGCCCAGGTCGGCCCAACCCTGTGTTATCACAGAGGAGATGCTAGCCGTCACCCTAGGGGGGCTAGAGAAAAGAGGTTAACAGCTATGATCGCTGGCTCTTTTTCTAGCAAGAAGCGGACTAGATCCCCATCGCCAAAAGGGACAGAACCTAGAGGATCTACCACTGTAGAATCGTTTTCAGCCTCCCAGGCGGAGAGTCTGTGGGTCCAGTCTTTGACAGACATGGTCCGCTTGGCATTCAATTTGCCATTTCCAGAGCCTCAGGTTCCTGCGGTATCCTCTTTGGGTTCTTTTAAAAGCGCCTTTAAGCAACGCAGCTTTTCTGGCCCATCCTCTGTTAGAGGAATTGGTTTTTCCAGGATTGGGACGACCGGACAGAATTTTTTCTGCCGCCTAAAGCTGACGAGAGAGTAGTCTTTATGCACGTCTGCCAGGAAATATTTGTGCTTGCAGGCACTCTTTCCCCTGACCAAGTGCTCTTTAAAAGGGTGAATAAATCATTAACTGGCCTAAGGGGAAACATACAAATGTTTAAGGTCCCGGTCGATAAACGTTTAGAGACACTTTTTCCAGCATCCCTGGCTACAGCCAGCAGTGGCTACAATTGGAGTTTTTTTTTTCAGGCATTAAGGAACCAGACAAAACAGATGCTTAGACATCCCTGCCCGATAGGCAGAGGAGTTATTGGATATTCCCAGAGCTCTGTGCTTTGCGGTAGAGGCTATAAAAAGACTCCATCCAGCAGATGTCTCGTTGTCACTATTTTTAGTGCATATGAGAAGGCTCTTTTGGTTGAAGAACTGGGCGGCCGAGCCCCATGTAAAAGACTGCTGGCAGGTTTGCCCTTCCATGGAAAGATCTGGATAAATACATTCAGACTGTTTCAAGTGGCAAAAGTACCCTTTTACCAGTCAAAGGAAGTTCCGGGGTCCTGCGTTTAAAAGGGGCAGCTCCCCCCGGTTCCAGGGCCCTCAAATTTCAGGCAGTACGGTCCTCCTGCGCGATCAAACTTTTAACAATGGATCGCAAGGACAGGCCTCTCGGGATCGGTCCCCGACAGAGGGGGTCCGATCATCTGTGGCCGCAGGCTACAGATTAGAATTTCTAAAATTTCCTCCACAAGGAAGGCCTCAATGCGGGCAGCATTGGATCACTTGCTTTACCAGGGCATAATGGTAGAGGTACCAGCCCAAGAACAGGGGCTAGGTTTCTATTCCAATCTGTTTGTCATACCAAGGCTCATCGGCAATGTCAGACCAATTTTGGACCTAAAAGGTTTAAATGCTTACCTAAGGGTTCGCTCTTTCCGGATAGAATCCGTTTGGCCAGCAGCCGCCACACTCCAGAAGGATCTGGCTTCTATAGACATAAAGGAGGGTTACCTTCATGTACCAGGTCTTTCAGCCACATCAAATATTTTTGTTTTTACGCTTCGCAGTGATACAGCGTCACTTCCAATTTGTGGCGCCCCCCTTCGGGCTGGCTACGGCCCCCGGGTATTCACGAAGGTCCTAGCTCCTATTCTAGTCAGTCCAAAGGATCCAAGGGATCTCGGTCCTAGCATACCTGGACGACCTCTTAATCATAAGATCACTCGCTTCCTTGGTGGAATGCGTAGTAGCCCTCATGGTTCAGTACCTCGAGAGGTTCGGCTGAGTCCTAAACCGGGGAAAGATCAGCATTTCAACCTACAAAGCAGTTGGAATATCTCGGCACGAGATTAGACACAGAACAGAAGATGGATGTTCCTGCCCCTGGTAAAGGTCGAGGCTATCAAGAGATTGATTCAGTTGGTTCTAAGCAAAAAAGAGCCAACTATTCGCCTATGTATGCGATGGCCATGTTCGAGGCAATACCACACGCTTCCACGCTCGTGTCCTACAGGCAGCAAATCTAGCAGCTTGGTTCTGCCCAGTGGTCTGGAAGGCTGGAGAGCGGTCTTGAACAAGTTCACTCGCCAAGGAACTTGGGCAGAGGCGGAGAGGCAGCTGCCCATCAAGGTCTGGGAGTTCTGAGGGCTCAGCTAGCCCTCCTGGCATAGACATCCAGATTACAGGGGTCCTCGGTGAGAAGTCATTCAGACAAGGCCACAGCGGTGGCATATAGGTGAACCACCAAGGGGGAACCAAGAGTCAAGCCACTCAGAGTGAGAGGAGCTTGGTTTTTCGGTGGGCAGAGGTTTATGTACCCTGCATATCGGCGACATTCATTCCCGAGGTGGACAACCTGCAGGCGTACTTCCTAAGTCGCCAAACCCTGTCGCCGGGGTAATGGTCTCTGCATCCACAAGTTTTTTTCAGACAATCTGCCAGAAGTGGGGAGTGCCAGACGTGGAGGTCATGGCATCAGGATTCAACAAGAAGCTAGACAGGTTCATGTCTCGAACGAGGGACCCTATGGCCTGCGGAACCGATGTGTTGGTTTGCCCTTGGCATCAATCATAACTTCTATATGCATTTCCCCCACTGCAGTTACTACCCCGCCTGCGGCGCAGGATCATACCACAGGCTGGTTATCCTGGTAGCCCCAGCTTGGTACCGGAGGGCCTGAAATTGGCAGCGGGAGGCCCTTGGACTCTTCCTCTAGGGCCAGACCTACTCTCACAAGGCCCGATCCTCCACCCTGCATTACGGCGTCTAAATTTGACGGCCTGGCGGCTGAATCCCTGATTCTCAGGGGTAGAGGTCTGTCTAGGCAGGTAATCCCTACCCTCATTAAGGCTAGAAAGCCGGCCTCCAGGGTAATTTTGTTACAGGGTTTGGAGGGCCTACGTAGGCTGGTGTGAGGCTAAGAGATGGGTTTCCCGCAAGTATACCATTGATAGAGTATTACGTTTCCTCCAGCTAGGAGTGGATAAAGGCCTGGCATTAAGCACGATCTAGGGACAGATTTCAGCCTTATCAGTGTGATTTCAGAGGCCGCTGGCCGCCCACTCGCTGGTTAAGATCTTCGTACAGGGAGTCTTACGTGTTAATCCTCCGGTCAAATCACCACTTTGTCCATGGGACTTAAATCTTATTCTGTCAACTCTACAGAAACAACCCCTTGAGCCGTTGGCTGAGGTACCTTGGTTTTACTGACTAGAAAGTCGGTATTTCTGATCACCATAGTTTCGGCCAGGAGAGTATCGGAATTGGCAGCCTTATCTTGTAAGGAACCATATCTCATTTTACATAAGGATAGGGCGGGGTTCCGTCCTCATTCTTCCTTTCTACCAAAGGTTATATCCAGTTTCCACCTGAACCAGGATGTGGTACTTCCATCCTTCTTCCAAAACCCACCTCTAGAAAGGAGGGGTTGCTGCATACGTTGGATATTGTCAGGGCCATAAAGGCCTATCTTAAAGCTACAGAGAAGGTTCGGAAAACAGATGTGGTGTTCGTTTTACCGGAAGGACCCAAGATGGGTCAGGCAGCTGCTTGATCCACCATCGCAAGATGGATTAAACAATTAATCGTTCAGGCCTGCGGTTTGAAGAGGTTGCCTCCTCCTTTGTCGGCAAAGGCCCATTCTACCAGGGCCATGGGCACCTCCTGGGCAGCACATCATCATCAGATCTCTATGGCTCGAATATGCAAGGCAGCAACGTGGTCGTCAGTCCACACGTTTACAAAATTTTATCAAATGGACGTAAGAAGGAATGCGGATACAGCCTTTGGGCAGTCAGTACTACAGGCCGCGATTCAAGCTCCTCAGGATCTGAGGGGGCTCCCTTGATTTGATTTGAGATTTACATTTCTCGTTTAAGTTGGATTTACTAGTATTTGAGTATACCTCTAAATAAATCCTTCTTTGGAAGATGTCTCCCTCCCCTCATTAAAGCATTGCTTTCGGACATCCCATATAGTAATGAATATGCCGCTCTGTGTCCCGTGATGTACGAGAAAGAAAAAGGGATTTTTAAATACAGCTTACCTGTAAAATCCTTTTCTTGGAGTACATCACGGGACACAGAGCTCCCACCCCTCTTTTTGGGAACATTTTGGGAGGCATACTGCTTGCTACAAAACTGAGGGACTCCCTCTAGGGGAGGGGGTTATATAGGGAGGGACTTCCTGTTTGTTTGAGATTGCCAGTGTCCACACCTGAAGGTACTCCATATAACCCATATAGTAATGAATATGCCGCTCCCGTGATGTCCCGTGATGTACTCCAAGAAAAGGATTTTACAGGTAAGCTGTATTTAAAAATCCCTTTTTTTGATCAATCAAAATTCTTTTGATTGGTACTAGTGGTGCAACGGATCGTAAATGATCCGTGATCCGAACGGGTCACCATATGCAGATTGGCACACCACGCGATCCACGGAGCTCTGCTGCTGCCTCAGCCATAGGAAAGGCTGCGGCTTCGGCCTAGCTCCCAGAGCGGCGGACATCTTGGTCCACCTGGTGGCGGCCTATGTGAGCCTAGAGTGGGACGCCGACGTCATCACCCGGCCTCAACTGCTCGTGTTCGACCGGCTTCTCTAGTAAGACTAAGCAAGCACTAATCTTCCTATACAGTGGGGGGAGATGTCTGTGGATACTACAGTGGGGGGAGATGTCTGTGGATACTACAGTGGGGGGAGATGTCTGTGGATACTACAGTGGGGGGGAGATGTCTGTGGGGACTATATATGGTGGTGATTCTGAAAATTGTGTGCGTTTTTAATTAATTAGTTGATTGATCGAATACGAAAATATCACATCAGTCCCTGCCCTCAAATAGCTTGCAATCTCTAAGGTCCCTAACTCGCATTCATACATACACACAATCAAAGTATAATAGGATGATGGTCTGGGAATAAAAGTTCCGTATCTCTATTTGAATTGTTCACATTACTCTCCAACAAACATCTTAATTTTGACCAGTTTATAAAATGAAGAATTAAGAAAAGTAAACCCTGGGTTCAGACTCATTATTTCTATTAATTTCTTTAGGCACTACGTGGTTCGAGGACCCGAGAGTACCCCTTATGAAGGTGAGATGAGGATTGTAATATTTTATGTTTATTTCATAGCCATAATGAGAAGAATAACAGTATAGTAGTTGGCAGCTTTCATTTTGCATCGCAGTAAAAATCACTATTTCGTGATTATCTGGATCTGCCTTGGTCCGATCTAGTCCCCCTTTCTCCTGGAATTAGGGGAGGGCTCTGAACAAGTTGGGTTGGAGTGGCATGGTACCATATACTATTACCAGAATCACAATGCCATTCGCTCCTTACCAGAATCTTAGGTTGTTTCTTCATTCTTCCCACTCAACTGCATCATCCATTCACCGGGATTCCCAAATGAAAATGCTGCAAGTCTTCTCTACACCCGTAGCACAAGAGCCTGTGCATTGCACCCACATCACACTGATTGCAGTAGCAATGCTTTGCAGGCCTGAAAGCAAAAATTGTATTATTGGCGCATTCTGCTACATTTTTCAAAAAGGTGGAAAATTGTGATAACTCTGTGTTGCACAGAACAAAGAGAGCTGAATATCAGTTTTTCCTGATTTTGATATAGGATAGGTGCTCTTTTAATTGCTTTGATTTAATAAAGAGTCTTCCTTTCATTGTGCAGCTGAGATGTTTTGTCTTCTAATTATAGTATGTATTATCTTTCTTGCAGGTGGTTACTATCATGGGAAACTAATATTTCCAAGAGAATTTCCCTTTAAACCACCTAGTATTTATATGATCACTCCTAATGGACGGTTTAAATGCAACACACGGTAAGAATCCTTCTTTTTTTAACATCATACTGTCAGGGGATGAGTTCAGAGAAACTGTCATAAAAGAGCTCTGGCCTGATTCGAAAATAGGGTGTTAAAATGTATATATTGCCAAAGATTTTTATTTTTTTATGAAGTAGAAAAGGATTACAAGCCGTCAGGTTTTTATTTCTAGCTGTGACTCCACAGATTCTCCTCTCTAATTGTTATTTGACCACTGTCACAGGGACAGAAAGTGAACCCCCCCCCCCCCAAATAAGTCTGAATTATCACCAATTTTTTTTTTTTTTTTTACTTTAAATACACTTTAAAAATGGTAGAAAACCTTAAATCTAGCCTTTTAAAGAGGTCAAGAGTCATTGGGGGTGTTTTACTAAAGAAAATCCACTTGGAAGTGCAGTCGCTGTAGATCTGAGGGGGGCATGCAGGGAAAATAAGCGGCATTTTAGCTTGCACATAATTGGATAATAAAATCAGCAGAGCTTCCCCTCACTTCAGATCTTCCCCTCAGATTTACAGTGACTGCACTTGTAGTGCAAAGTGGATTTGCCTTTAGTAAATGACCCCCACTGTCTCTACAAAGCATTACGATGTAGGAAATATATGATAACAAATGACATAACTGTACAGGCATTCTGCTTGTTGAAGAGAAGTTTGTATTTTAAAATCCCTTGCTGCTTGATGTCAGGGGACAAGTATGTCCACTGCATGATCCTTCTGTAAACTGTGTGTAAGAAAAAGTGCACTCTATGGGCATATTATGAGGCAATGGTTATATTATTATTATTATACAGGTTTTATGTAGCACCAACAGTTTGCGCAGCGCTTAACAAAATAAAGGCAGACATTACAGTTACAATTTGGTACAAGAGTATTCAGAGGGCCCCTGCTCATTAGAGCTTACAATCTAAAAAGGGAGGGTCAATGGGTACAAAAGGTAAAAGCTGTGGGGGATGAGCTGATGGATGAAGTAAAGCAGTGTTAAAAGCAGGACAGGCTTCTTTAAAAAGAAGCGTTTTCAGGGATCGTCTAAATATGGATAGATTAGGGGACAGTCGGACAGATTGGGGTAGGGAGTTTCAAAGGATGGGAGAAGCTCTGGAGAAATCCTGGAGGCGAGCATGGGAGGAGGTGACAAGGGAGCTAGAGAGCTGGAAGTCTTGGGAGGACCGAAGAGAGCGGCTTGGTTGCCATTTTGGGACTAGGTTAGTGATGTAGCTGGGGGGCGAGTTGTGGATGGCTTTGTAAATTATTGTTAGTACTTTGAATTTTATTCGTTGGGTGAGTAGGAGCCAGTGGAGGGATTGGCAGAGAGGGGTGGAGGAAACTGAATGTTTGGCATTCACGATGGACTAAAGGGGGATAGTCTATGTAAATGTAGTCCAATGAGGAGGGAGTTGCAGTAGTCGAGCCGAGAGATGACCAGGGAGTGAATTAAAAGCTTTGGGGTGTCATTGGTTAAAAAGGGGCGTATTCTGGAAATGTTGCGGAGGCTAAGGCGGCATGATTTGGACAGGGATTGGATGTGGGCCTGAAAGGACAGTTCAGAGTCTAAGGTTACCCTTAGCAGCCTGGCATGTAGGGGCGGACTGATAGATGTGCCATTGATCTTGATAGAGAAGTCAGGGAAAGGGGCAAGTGGGGGAGGAAATATTAAGAGCTCAGTTTTAGATTCAGTTTGAGGAAGTGGTTTGACATCCAGGCTGATATGTCTGCTAGTAAATCAGTGATGCGTGAGGAGATTGATGGGGTGAGCTGAGGGGCAGAGAGATAGATTTGGGTGTCGTCACCATATAAATGGTAGTGGAAGCCATGGGAGGCTATCAGCTGATCCAGGGAGGATGTGTAGATTGAGACTATAAGACTCCACAAGGTCAACAGATACCCAATACAACCCATTGGGAAGGTATGGATCCTTGGTGAAGGAAGAATATGTAAATATATGGATAATTATGCCTGCATAATAAAATATGATCCAACAACTCCTCCCTCTTTTGGGGTTTACTAGTAAAGCCAGCCCTGCATATCCTAAGAAGTAGGGTGAAAGCACCTCTCCTCCCAAAACTGTATGGTGTAGATGTCCCTGCAGCTTATTCCTATAAGCTGTGGGTATCTGTTGACCTTGTCAAGCAATAGGGTGTTGTCTAAGGGTTTATATGTTAATTGACTTGTAATAAAAGATAATTTTATACAATCATTGCCTAATGATATGCCCATAGTGTCCCCTTTTTTCTTTAAGAAATATTCTCAATCCTAACATATACTAATTGGATGTTGGCATAGTGGGCGTCTTCCCTTTCTACTGATAAATTACTGAGGCTAAACTAAGTATGCTACTATTGCAGTATAAATGTCTGAATGGATAGGGATGTGTCACATGGCATTCAAGAGGCACATACTATATCTTGCCTGGTAGTGGGAGACCGGTATATGCATATGACTGGGTGATCAGTGTACTCAACAGTGGCTGGCATGATTTGTAGGACTGTCAATACTAGCACTAGGAATGTTATATTATTACACATGGGTCAGCCAACTTACTCAGCGGTGTAATTTATTCCGCTTTGTCCGAGGCCTAATTTTTTAGGGAGCAAGACATCAAACAGGAACCTGTGACATTAAGGCCAACTTCAAATGAATGCATTTTGCTCAAGGAGAGGAACCGGATAAGAAGTGTTTGGAGCTGGAAAGGTTGATATTGTGGACCCACCATGCAGCCTGCAAGTGTAGCAGAGGTGTAAAGTCTAAGGCCGCAAACACACGGGGAGACATGTCTGCTGAAACATGTCTGACGGACCGTTTCCAGCGGACATGTCTCATCGGATTTTGGTCCGATGGTGTGTACACACCATCGGACCAAAATCCCCTCTGACTGAGGATGCGGTGACGTTGACGCCGCCACGTCACCACTCCAGGAAGTAAAATACTTCCACGCATGCGTCGAATCCATTCGAATACATTGAAATTTGTCTGCTGGAAAAACCTGTCCGCTAGGTCGTACACACGATCGGATATGTCCGCTCAAACTGGTCGGCGGACCAGTTTCAGCGGACATATCCGATCGTGTGTATGTGGCCTAAGAAGCTACTGGCAGTCTCCAGAGTTTAATAGTCAAATCTAGTTCCTATTCTTGTTTCAGGCCAAATCCCAATAAATTACAATGCAAAATGAAGGAAAAACGTTCTGGACAGCCGCACTCCAAAAATAAATTGCTTCTATTGTAAAATCAAAAAAAACACACAAAAAGCATGCCACAGCAGACGGGGTAAAAAGCTGTCGCGTTTCACACCAAATTTTAGTGCTTATTCATAGCTTGCTGCACTGCCAGCACCATTGGCTTTGGATCAGGTGAGGAGACCTTCTGATTAGTATCTTAGAGCGGTGATTCCTCTTTGAAAAAAACGCATTGGTTCTAACATTTTTGTAAAGGTAAAAGTTTTTTTCACCTTTTTATGTATTCTATGCATTAAGGTAAAAAAAACTGACCCTAATGTAAAATACCTGACCCTTCGAAAGTCCCACGCTGTGAACGCGCAGGCTTCTTGATCGGCTTCTCGGCTCATCCATTGGTTGATTGAAAGCAGCGCAGCCATCGGCTGGCGCTGCTGTCAATCACATCAATGATGCGGCGCGGGGCCGAGTGATACAGTGAGCAGCTATGGCCGCTCACAGGAGCGCATCCGAAATAACTCATCACCATGCGAGCTCACTCGCATTAAGGTGATGAGTTCATGCGAGGGGGAGCCTGAGACAGCCGCAGAGGGAACCCAGACGACATGGATCGGGCCACTCTGTACAAAACGAGCTGCACAGTGGAGGTAAGTATAACATGTTTGTTATTTAAAAAAAAAAAATCCTTTACATAACCTTTTAAATACCATGTCGGCATCCTGATGTGTTTTTTATCTTGCCTTCTGCAGACTCTGCCTTTCGATCACAGACTTCCACCCAGACACATGGAATCCAGCATGGTCGGTATCAACAATCCTCACAGGTCTACTCAGCTTTATGGTGGAGAAAGGACCCACCCTGGGTAGCATAGAGACCTCAGATTTTACTGTAAGTGTGTGTGATTACAGAGTTAAAGCGGATGGTTCAGCAAAAAAAAATATTAAAAGCCAGCAGCAACAAATACTGCAGCTGCTGACTTTTTTTATATTAGGACACTTACCTGTCCTGGAGTCCAGCGGAGTCCGCAGCAGAGGACGAGCGATCGCTCGTCACCCTGCTGCTCCCCCCTCCATCCACGGTGAGGGAACCAGGAAGTGAAGCGCTGCGGCTTCACTGCCCGATTCCCTACGGCGCATGCTGATTGGCTCCCGCTGTGTGCTGGGAGCCGAGAGTTCCCAGCACACAACGGGGGGGTGACGGGATGTCGCCAAAAAACCCGACTTTTGCCCGAGACTGCGGGCCGGAAGTGGTTGCAGATACCTGTCTTTAGACAGGTATCTGCACCCCCCTGAAAGGTGTCAATTGTGACACCGGAGGGGGGGAGGGTTCCGATCAGCGGATCTTCACTTTAGGGTGGAGATCCGCTTTAAAGGGGAGTTTCACCCACAATTTCACTTTTTAAATATATATACCCCTGTAATACACAAGCTTAATGTATTCTAGTAAAGTTAGTCTGTAAACTAAGGTCCATTTTGTTAGGTTGTTACAGCATTTAGATAATGATGTTTATAATCTAGAAATAGACCGTGGCCATCTTAAATGTGGGCATCATGAAGCCAGACTGTATAACTTCCTGGATTTCAGCTTTGCATATCTCGCACATGGTCAGTGCTGCACAAGCAATGTAATAGGTTTCAGTCAGGTTTGCAAGGACTACTGGGAAACATGATGCCTATCCCAGAAACCTTTGCAAATAGCCTTGTGACTTTATAGCCTAGGCTAATAAGGAGGAGGAAGTAATGAAGGACTACAAAATAAAGGTATTTACAAGCAACAAAATAAATAAAAATTGTCCATTCTGAACACTATGAGATTAGGGCATGCAGCACAGACAAACATCAAAAAATGGGTGGAACTCCACTTTAAGATAAAGGGGATCTGTAGTTAAATAATGTTGTAGTTGTGAGGTTGGCGAAGTGTGATTTGCTCCCCTGCAACGCCCCTTGGAACCTAATGTCCATTTGTTGCTTGCAGTGACACTTGTAGGAGCTAGGCAGGGTAAAGACCCACTACCTACCAAGAAGGCTAGCTTGTTGGGGAGGCATAATCATCCAGAACGGCAGGTTGTTTCTGCTGGTTGTCAGACAGTAGAGTTCTTTATGACTTTTTTTAGTGAGTGGCTGTGCAAAAACAATGGGCAGGATAGCCCTTAACATTTCCCCCTTTTTACATTTGTGTGTATTTTTGCACTAAAGTGGAACTTGGGAAAATCTAAAAAAATGAGGGATGGATGGATGGATGTGATATAGGCTGCCCATAATGATACATCTATTCTAAGTACCCCCTGTAACATTTTGTAGGCTGCGCTTACCAATAAATCCTGGCTCTGTTTTTCTTGGTATCCCCTAAAACATTCTGTAAATACCTGTTGAGACTACTAGTAGAACCAATAGATGGGTACTTTCACTGATGGGTTGAAACCATTTTTCTTCTGTAGTGAAATCGCTAGCGGTATCATCCTTGTTGCCGCTGTAGCTGCTTTAGATGTTGGCAGCACTGAGCCCAATCGGTGAAGTCACACTGAGCTCTGCCCACAGCCTTTTAGATAGAAGGCACATTGCTGTTTTTGCAGAAGCTCGCATAGATGACTGAAATTACTTGCAAGCAAAGCTTTGTCCCATCCAACCCTTCTAGCATTGTCTCGCAGGATGCCTGGCAAATTCAGGTAAATCGAGGGGCCTATTTTTTGGGGTCTCCTGCAAAAATATTTCAGGTTTATAAAACTCAATTGCTTCAAAAACGCCTGGTCTTTTCCCCCCATCTCCCATCCCCTTCACATTCCATGACAACACCTTTTTATTTTACTACTCATTATTTAATTTCACACCACCTGATAGTCCAAGTTCTCAGCAAACCAGTGTCCTACACACCAAATTAAGAAAAAAATAAAATAAGAAAATGCGATATTGCGGTGGACACTTCGGAGACTTTTGACACTTTGGTGGTCTCAGCCCGGCTCCCGGTGGGTGTGCTATGCAAGGTACGCCTGTGCTTAATGTGCCCACCCCACCACACTTGCACACACAAAATTGGGTTAACACGCACGCACTTTGGCCATGTGGTCTCTTAAAAAAAGAGAGGCGAAGGACCTACGGGGCTGGCTGGGTGGGCTAGGCCCCCTCACTCCCTCATAGGGGAGTCCCTCTGCCCCGTTGGGGTCCCTATGGGCTCCCAAGTGGAGCAGGTAGGGCGGGGTGAGTGGGAGGCCCCCCCTAACACCCGGGGGCATGGAGAAGGATGGCAGATTGCCTCTGGGGGGAGGGTCTGCCTACTCCCAACTCCTGCAGTCCGGTTCCTCTCTCTCGAGTTTACGCACAAAAATACTTAACTTTTATTTTTTTTATTTTTTTTTAAGGTCATTAGTTAGCCCAATACAACCCAATATTCTGATCTAGACTTGCTTTATTTTCCTAGTTATTTTATGTAGCGTAGTCCTCGCATGTAGCCAACTCTTTATAGAAGAGTGATGGCAGAAAAAAGGCACAGTAGTCTATCGAATTATATATAAAATAATAACACAGGATTTATATAGGGGCCAACACTTTGTGCCGCGCTTTACAACCTTATCGCAGACAGTACAGTTACAATAAATTCGATACAGGAGGTATCAGAGGGCCCTCCTCGTCGGAGCTTACACTGTAAGTATAGACCAGTGTTTCTCAACTCCAGTCCTCAACTCTCAGGCCTTGTACACACGATCAGTCCATCCGATGAGAACGGTCTGAAGGACAGTTGTCCGATGAAGCTGTCTGATGTGCCTACACACCATCAGTTAAAAAAACGATCGTATCAGAACGCGGTGACGTTTACGTGTTTTAACACAACGACGTGCTGAAAAAAAACGAAGTTCAAGCATACATCGACTTGATTGTGAGCATGCGCAGGCTTTTAACCAATGCTTTTGCATACTAACGATCGGTTTTGACCCATCGGTCATGCTTTCATCAGTCAAATTTTAAAGCAAGTTCTTTTTTTTTTTTGACTGAAGGATAACTGACTGATGGGGCCCACACACGATGGGTTTGGACTGATGGAACGGACCTTCAGTCCGTTTTCATCGGTTTTGACTGATCGTGTGTACAGGGCTTTAATGCTTAACTGCTGATTGGGAGGGGGTGAGGCTTTATCAACTCTAATGTGGTTTAAGTATGGTGTGACATAAATAACTGATTGTTAAGATTGTTTCCAAATACTTTGGCGATTGAACAACTTGATTTACGGATGTTCATACATGGTTTTGAATGTTTTTTATAAACTTATTTGATATATAAAAAATATTTAGTTTTTTTAACAATGGAGCATTTTGGCCACATAAAATGCATAATTTTGCAAGATGATATATATTTTTTTTTTCTGCTTGTCTTCACAGAAACGACAACTTGCAGCACAAAGTTTAGCTTTTAACTTGAAAGATAAAGTTTTTTGTGAGCTGTTTCCAGAAGTAGTTGAGGTAAGTACCATGTGAGACCAGTGACTTAATACTTTATACGCACATCAATATTTCTAAGGCAGGCCATAGACACTGCAAATTCTTTCCCTGCAACCACTGGTTGGAGGAAAAGAAATTTGCACAATCCTCTCCATCAACACAGACAGTGTTGGCAGGGGAATCCCTCCTACCGAGCAATAGTCTTCTCCCGGTGGGGGGGGGGCGCAGGAGAAGGCAGTAATTATTGCTAGCGGCTATAGCAACAGCTTGCTATATTTGCTAGCAAATTCTGCAGGCTGGTTGTACCAAAGTCACTACTACTTCTGCTGGAAGTCTATTGATCGATGGCATACTAGCTCATTATGAATTACTTGCCTGAGATCGAAGCCCCCAAAGCGACTCTCTCGTTCCTTTCCACTGCTATGATAACCGAGTGACTTCCGGGTATCGGGGCTCTGGCGCTGTGATTAGCCGGCGCCGTGATAACATCACACCCACGAATGCACGCGGGACCCGTCAGTGATGGCACAATCGCCTTCACTAATGGCACGCTCAGTGCGCCTGTGCCGTTGACATCGGTGCAGTCTTTTTCTGCAAATATCTCCTAAACCGTGTAGGTTTAGGAGATATTTGTTGCACTTACAGGTAAGCCTTAATCTAGGCTTACCTGTAGGTTAAAGTGGTCTGTAAGGGTTTACAACCACTTTAAAGCAGAACTTCAGTCTTATTGTCAGTTTTCTTCTTCAAAAAGCATTAATGTTATAGGTGTATTTCCTCTTCTTGCTTGTAAATATGACATTCATCACAGGATCCCGACAGACAGCAGCAATTACAATGTGGACATCTAAAGCCTTGCTCCTACTTGCTTCCGTGATTACGTGCAGCTTGCTACCCAGCATGCACCGCCTGGTCTTGCACCTGCACAGTAAGGACACAGCAGGGCACACTGTGTTGTTTACAGGTTGAAATAACAATGGAAGAATCAGCGGAAATTCCTGCCCTGTTATGGCAACCTGTCAATCAACATAGAACCCAGAAGGAAGGCAAGTTCAGTCTGAAGACTCCTGGAATAAGGCCGCCCAGGATTCCTTGGGAATTGCCTAATGACGAAATCACCTAGGCGGCCAGGATTGGAAGTGCAGACTACATATAAAAAAAAAGGAAAAAGATTAAGATCTTTAGAAAAAAAATGAATAATTCCCATTACAGACTTCTGCTGGTGGGCATTGTGTTGCAAGGAACATAAAGAAATGGGTGGCACTCCACTTTCACTTTAAAGCTCCTGACCCTAACGCTTCATGTACACTACAGCTCCTAAACTTGATTTTGGGAGCTTTTGGCTTTTTTTTTTTTTTTTTGCCAAAGCTCCTAAACTCAACTCTTTAAAAGCCTATGTGTCAATGTACACCTAGGCTTTTACCAAAGTTTAGGAGCTGCTGCAATTGGGGGAACCTCTCCTCCTGAATGTGGAAGAACTACATTCAGGATAGAAAACTTTTGACTGCTGGTCAGAGGTCATAGTAGGCTATGTGTACGTGAAGCCTAATACTAACCTACTTAAAGTCAATGTAAATCCAATTATTTATATTTTTGATGTCACAGTGTACAGTATAAGATTTCCTATCATCTGTGCCCCACAGAGTTAATCCAGCTCTGAGCAATCCTCTTCTTTTTTCTTTTTGTTCAGTGAAATAAAACAGACTTACAGAGAAAAACCTTAGTCTGTTCTGCCCCCTTGCTGTGAGTGACAGGTTATTTACATATCTCATGCACTAGCCTGGAGACTGACATCATTTTTTAATTCCCACCCCCACTCCTTTTCTGATGTCATAGCAGAATTAAGTGTAAGGAATACACAGGAAAAAATGCATGTTGACGGGAGTGTAGAATAGGGCCAGGAATCTACTGACATCACGACTCCACCCACAGTGCTCCAGACAACAGACCCACCCACAGAATCTGCAGTTTTTCAGTTCTTATAACAGACACAGGGGAGACATTTGACAGGTAAGGATACATGCAGGAGGCATCTATATCTTTATAGATCAGCACTATGGCGGTAGTTTAGAAAGGATGAGAGTGGGTTTACATCCACTTTAATCTTTTAACACTGCATTAACCTATATAGCAGCCTATGCACCTTCATCCTGAGCCCCAACATCGCAAACCAACAGTTCTGCATCATGAAAAATATAAACCAGTTAAAAAAATAAAATAATTCTGAGTAGTGGCCATAACCACT
Source organism: Rana kukunoris (assembly GCA_029574335.1). Lineage (NCBI taxonomy): Eukaryota > Metazoa > Chordata > Amphibia > Anura > Ranidae > Rana > Rana kukunoris. Next base: position 99,988,696 of record CM056058.1, on the reverse strand, counting down.
TTCTTGCAGTGTGTGATTATTTCTCCCCTTTGTTTTGCCTGTCTGACAGTTTTTGTGCTTTGTTAGGAAATAAAGAAGAAGCAGCGCGCACAAGAAGAACTAACCAACAGGCCACAGTCCCTTCCTCTCCCAGACGTAGTGCCAGACACAGAAGCCCACTTTGGTCAGAACGGAGCTCCACTCTTGAACGGCCATGCCCCCTTGGCAGCAGCAAATCACCCCGGTCTACAACAGCCAAACCGTAACCATGGACTTTTAGGGGGTGCCCTGGCCAATGTCTTTGTCATAGTGGGATTTGCAGCCTTCGCCTACACAGTCAAGTATGTACTAAGAAGCATAGCCCAGGAATGATGAGATTTACCATGGGCATCAAGAAGAATCTGAGACCAAACTAGCAATAGTCGGGAAAGAGCAAATGAACTGCTAGGAGAAGACGGACTCGCTCAGCACCACGCTCGGGTCATTTCTATTTGTGCTACAGTTGTGCAAAGTGATATATCGGTTGGCTCATGGGTTTATTATTATATATATACATATATATATATTTTCTTTTTTAGAACATGAGATGAGTGGTTGTGTATTTTCCATGACTGCAAACTAAAAAGAGACCCTGTACTATGTTCACTGCAGCCTCTGGTGCTTGAATCAGCCGGGCGTCTTCATTTCCAACATCTGCTTTAATCCAATGAATTTCCTCAAGCTCTTCTATAAAAGCTGTCAGGGAGAGGGCTATGTTCTCTGTACTGGATCCGCGATGCGATGTGGGCCTGTTATCTGCTGTAGACAGTCTGCTCCATTCCAGCATACAGGCTCCAAAAAGATTGGTCCAGTTTTGTACGTCGGCTATCCGGTGATAAAGTCTGAAAGTTTAATGTTGACGTTTTCACATGTCCTGTTGTGTTTTTTTATTTTATTTTTCCTGTTTTAGTGTGTAAGTTTTAGCTCTGAAAGTGAGGTAAAATTTTAAAATCAACTATGGAATGATTGTATCACTTGATTTATATCCCGTTTAGAAGTGGATATTAAAAGGTTCATTCAGTGAGATTGAACGTAGGAAACTTTGAATATTTGAATGGTATTTACCTGCATGACCCATGATCAGGTAGAGACTTGAAGGATAATTAAATCTAAGAACATCAATGTATTATATTGCAGCATAACTGTCCTTCGATGTGTGCATTACTTTTGTTGTTTTCAGGCTAAGAGCATATTTAGCAAGTACACAAATATCTCCAAATCATGTTGGAAATGCAGTTTCCAGGTTACAGACTGTAAGTTAAACTGGAAGCATAACAAAATATATTGTGTTTCTTCTGTTAAGTACAAATCATCACTATTACACAAAAATGGGAAGAACAAAGTCAGACCTATTTGAAGTCTGGCCTGAGAGGCCACCATGTCCATCTCAATAGTTGAAGTGGAGTGAGTTAAAGGTAAAAAAAATTAAAATTATATCCCTAAATAGCTTCCTTTACCTTTAGTGCAGTCCTCCTTCACTTACTTCATCCTTCGATTTTACTTTTAAATATCCTTATTTCGTCTGAGAAATCCTCACTTCCTGTTCTTCTGTCTGTAAATACATGCAGTAATGCAAGGCTTTCTCCCTGGTGTGGAGAAAGGCTCCTGAGGGGGCGAGCTGGAGAGTCGGGATGCCCACTAATACACAGCTCCTTTCTTTATTTTTATTTTTTACCTTTACAACCCCTTTAAGCTTCGTGCACATGCTTGGTTTACTCGGCAAGAAAATTGCTGGCAGAGCTTTCTTGCCGAGTATACCGTGTGTGTGTACGTGTACGAGGCTTTCAGGTTTCTCGTCAAGAAAACTGCCTAAAATCTCGACAAGAAAAATAGAGAACCTGCTCTCTATTTTCTCGTCGTGATTCTCTGCAGTGTTTTCCTGCCGAGTAACTCGAGAGTGTGTATACATGCCTGTCACTGTGGAAACCCGCGCATGCTCGAAATGACTGACGAATGCGCGGTAGCTTCCTAGGTATAGGTGGATGCAGCAAGATGGTGGCGACTGCATCAAATGTGACACGTTCTTGCCATTCAAAAGAACCGCGGTTCGTTTATATGGAGTGTCTGTACACTTGGGTGGCAATAGATTCTTGCCAAGAATCTCGGCAGGAAAAAAAACCTTTTTTTATTCCTGACGAGATTCTGGCCCGTGTGTACAGGGCTTTAGTGTAGTCATTCCAGGAAGTGTCAGTGCAGGATCACCAGGTAAAAATAAAGAAAAAAAAGCCTGAAAAAAATGATTGTAGCTCACACAAATTCAAGGACTTGAAAGCTACAATATATTGCATTTTTATTTTTGATTGCAAATGTACTTCAGGGCCGAAGATGCACATTATTGTCAAAAGTATTGTGACACCTGCCTTTACACGCACATGAACTTTAAAGGCGTCTTAGTCCATAGGGGTCAATATTGCGTGGGCCCACCCTTTGCAGCTATAACAGCTTCAGCTCTTCTGGGAAGGCTGTCCACAAGGTTTAGGAGTGTGTCTATGGGAATGTTTGACCATTCTTCCAGAGGCGCATTTGTGAGGTCATACACTGATATTAAACGAGAAGGCCTGGTTCACAGTCTCTGCTCTAATTCATCCCAAAGATGTTCTATCGGGTTGAGGTCAGGACTGTGTTCAGGTCAGTCAAGTTTCTCCACCCCAAACTCGCTCATCCATGTCTTTATGGACCTTGCTTTGTGCACTGGTCCTAATCATTTGGTGGAGGGGGTGGGGATTATGGTGTGGGATTGTTTTTCAGGGGTTGGGCTTGGCCCCTTAGTTCCAGTGAAGGGAACTCTTAAGGCATACCAAGACATTTTGGACAATTGCATGCTCCCAACTTTGTGGGAACAGTTTGGGGATGTCCCCTTTCTGTTTCAAACCTGACTACCCACCAGTGCACAAAGCAAGGTCCATAAAGATGTGGATGAACAAATTTGGGGTGGACCTTGTGGACAGGCTTCTCAGAAGAGTTAAAGCTGTTATAGCTGCAAAGGGGTGGGTGTTAATGCAGACCTTCCCAGCAGCATACACTGGCCCTCCTTTTGCTCCCACTTTGTTCAGTTCGGCTTCCAGGGGAGAAGGAAAGCCTGGCATAAGCTAAAAGTTACCAGATTCGTAGTTTACGTGGGTGGTGGGCTACTCAAGTGACAGTGCTCACAAGTGGACTGAAGGAAAGGAAACTATATGCTGGAGATGTATAGGAAATTAAAGCAAACCCTTTTTCTTTGCACAAGTTTTTGTTTAAAGCTAAAGAATAATCTGCTTATATTTTGCCTTCTCTGGTATACAATTCTCTCCCGATATCGGCATTTAGGCTGGGAAGAAAAGGCTAGATGATGCTAAATGTCCTCCAGCCAGGAAATAAGGCTGGCTTTACTTAATTTGCTGTAGCGTCTAATAAACACTATGATGGGCTCACATTGTGCTGTGACATCTGAATAAGCAATATCAGGATAAGAGAGGAGCCTGTACAGCTGTGCAAGACTGAAGGCAAGTCTATAGTTCAGTCTTAAATCAAAACTAATTGCAATTTAAAAAATGTATAGCTGTTACTGTAAGCTTTTATAGCAGAAGCGACTATGTCTCCTCTGTCATAAGATCTTTTGCTGACTGCCGTGCGTGTGCAGCTAAGTCTACAGCCCTGTAATGTGTAAGCATTATCTATGGCCACGCAAAGGCAGAGAAAGAAGACTGCAGACTAGGACAGAGACCGGGAGAAGATGGCAGCGATTGGCTTTACAAGGGGAATGCCAACACTGAAGAAAGATTCACAGAGAGGTAAGTGGGCCATAAAGTGGAAGTACATAACTTGCCAATTATTACAAGGACCCACCTGGTGGGACCACACTAAGTACAGTTCCATGTAAAAATACATCCCATAGTGTGTTTCCATGGTAACATAAATGCAAGTAAAGCTGACCTAAACTGTAAGCTTAGGCCTGCTTTAATCAGGGATAGTATGGAGGGGAATAAGTCTCCAAATCATTGCCAGTCAGCTGTGCAGATCCATGATTCTACATTTTGGGTTATGTGACTTAAAGGAGTTGTAAAGGAAAAAAGATTTTTTTTGCTGAAATGACTGTTTACAGGGTATAGATATATAATAGTTAACTGATTCCTTTTAAAAATGATTAAAACTAGATAAAAATCAATCATTTAATGTACCTGTAGTTTCTAGTTTCGTTTTTGCATCTAGTTTCGTGTTTGCATGTTATTTCCTGCCTCTGTGCTATACAGAGCATACAGGGCTATAGAGCAGTGATGGTTTGGAAAACGAAACTAGACACACAGTAATCACACCTCCTTGAAGTTAGTGACCACAGAGAGAAAGCTCCCAGTACTGTGGTCATCAGGAAACAGACAACCAGGAAGTGTGGAGATCAGAGAAGAATTACAGCAGCTTGAGAGCAAAAACGAACAATGAGGACATAAAAACGGCACTGCATTAGGATAAAGGAAGCTATTAAGATAAACAAAAAAAAATCCTTTACAAACCCTTTTAAGCTCAGCACTGTGGATGCCAAGGAAGGAATTATAGTTGATTGGTAGATAAATTGGGTCTTTTCTGTGATGGGCTGCTGTTAACACTATACTATTGACATCAGCTACTTTACATACACTATGCAGCTCTATGTTCCAGTGGCAGTCTGGGCAACTTAAATTGAGTCGGTATTGATACGGGTATGCATATCGCTTGTCCCATGTGGTATATTGTAGAAGATGGGTGGATGGTCTGGTATTTTTAAAGCTGTTTCTTTGGAGTGTAGTTCTTTTTCCAAATTTTGTTGACCCCCCCCCACCATTTTGACACAAGGATGAGTCTTTATTTGAGCCATTCTGTTGGACTCCGCTAAAAATAAAGATCCTTACCTTTATGTGTTAGCTTTGTAAATTGATTTATATTCTTTAAATTCACAATGCTAGGACACCAGAATATAAAGATCTTTATTTTTTATTTTCAAGTGAGTTATTTTTTGCTCTATTTATAGCCACATTGCTTAAATTAAGACCTTTAACGTTTTGATTTAAAACATTGTGAATTGACCCTAAAGTCACCAGTGCCAGAAGTATCCATTTATGAAGCCAAATAAGCTTTGTGAAAATAACCTACCTTAAGACCCCCTTCACATTGGGGCGCTTTAGCGTAAAAAAGCGCATGAAAGAAGCCTCATCTGCAATCCCAATGTGAAAGCCGGAGTGCTTTCAGAGCCCTCTCCAGGGCTGTCTTACTGAGTGGGCACCCCTGGGCACAGCCCATCCATCAGAGACAAAAGTAGCAGCGTGGGGCAAGGGAGTCGAGCTTAGCTGGCACAGGCAGTCCGGTGGGTAGGGCCTCCATCAGGGGGGTACAGAGCACATACACTAGTAAGGGGCCTTAGCATCTAGAAGGGCTCTGCTGTGTGGCGGGGATTGGAGAATCCGGGGCGGGTGCAGGAGGAGATCTCCGTGTGTGTGCATGTGTGTCTTTGTACATGTATATGTGTGTGTGGCTGTTTACGTATGTGCGTGTCTGTGTCTATGTGTGTGCTTGTGTACATGTATGTGTGTTACTGTTTACATGTGTGTCTGTGTACATGTATGTGTATGGCTGTTTACGTGTGTGTACATGTATGTATGTGTTTCTGTTTACATGTGTGCGCCTGTGTGTGTGAGAGAGATATGTATATCTCTCTCACACACATACACGTGAGGGAGGATAACACTGTACAGGCATTGGGGGGGCTGAGAGCGTACAGTTGTGAGGGGGGACTGAGAGCACACAGGTGTAAGGGGGCTTAAAGCGTACAGGTGTGAGGGGGGCTGAGAGAGCACAGACATGTAGCAGAATACATTTTGGCCTACATTTATAAAGACATGTTTTAAATGTTTCTAATTTGATATGTGTCATAGCAAAAAGTAGAAAATATTGTACTTTAATTCTTGGGAGTAGGTGTGTAAATTGGGCAGGCTTGTAGGGGCCCAATAACATTACTTTGCCCAGGGGCCTATGATGCTATTAAGATGGCCCTCTCACACTGCCAGCGCCCACAAAAACGCAGGTAAAGCTCTGCTAAGACCCCTTTCACACTGGGGCATTTTTCAGGTGCTTTGGCGTTAAAGCGCCCTTTCCCATTGATGCTCTTTTAGTAGCAGTGTATTTAACTCCCTTAAATCGCTACAGAGAAGCTGCTTGCAGGACTTTTTTTGACGCCATGTCTCCATGTCTTGGTAGGTTTGCAGTTGAGCCATACTCTTTCCATTTTTGGATGATGGATTGAACAATACTCCGTGAGATGTTCAAAGCTTGGGATATTTTTTTATAACTTAAAACTCTGCTTTAAACTTCCCTACAACCAGGGATGGACTGGCTATTGGGACTACAAGGAGTTTCCCGATGGCACAGTGGGCCGTCTTCAGTGACAGCGGACCACCGCCCCCTCCGCTCGTCTGTCTCTCCCTTCCCGCATCACCTCCTCTCCCTTCCTGCAGCGCTCACCTGGGGGGACAAAGAAGCAGGGGGAGGAGCATGGGGGAGGGGACAGACAGCTGACTCAACAGCTATGGCCTGGGAGTTTCTCACTTCTGCCTAATCTTGTCCCATAAGGGGGGGCACCAAACTGATTCTTTGCCCCAGGTGAAATAATGTCTTGCTTTCCCACTGGTACTGCTAAATAATAAAGTAGAACGGCTAGTGAAGGGGGAGAGGGGGCTTGGGTGTTTGGGGGGGGTGGGTAGGAGTTGTCCGGCCACCATGGGAGAGACCTGTCAAAGTGGGCCAGTCTGGATGAAGTCCAGGGCCAGATTTTTGTCTCAGTCCAGCCCTGCCTACAACTTTTATTCCTAACCTGTCTGGTGTGTTCCTTAGCCTTCATAATGCTGTTTGTTCACTAATGTTCTCTGAGGGCTTCACAGAACAGCTGTATTTATACTTATATTAAATTACACACAGGTGGACTCTATTTACTAATTAGGTGACTTCTGAAGGCAATTGGTTCCACTAGTTAGGGATATCGAAGTAAAGGGAGGCTGAATACAAATGTACGCCAGAATTTTCAGATATTTATCATATAAAATCCATTTACGTTTTTGGTTGTAACAGGACAAAATGTGAAAAACTTCAAGGGGTATAAATACTTTTTTAAGGCACTGTACTCTGAAAGTGAAATCGCATCTAAAGGGATGCAGGTGCAGCAGCTAATTGATAATAAAACCACTACCGTACAGATTCACTTAGCACATGGACACAGACAAACAGCTATTTCTTCAGAATAACAGAAAGTAGGTATCTGTAACTGTTTGTTAAAATCCTTGCAATCTACATAGATCACCAGTGGGGAAGGTATTTTTCTCAACTAAAGTGGAGTTACTCTTTAATTTCCATGTTTTTTTTTTTGTTTTTTTGTACAGATTTATTAGTGCCCCTCTGCTGGCTATCTGTATTTCAGACAGTCGAACCTCTTTATACTAAATTACTGCTATTTCATACTCCTACTCGTGCTAGTGGTTGGGGGGCAGTAAAACCCCACAATTGATGTGCGCTTGTACTGTCCCACAACCACTACTCCCTTTAGAGGCGGAGGTAGCGGCTGTGGTTGTGTACACATGCTGCAGCAGAAATTTTACCCCCTGTCATTCAAATGAATGGGGCCACACAACTGTGTGCAATGGACACCGATCACTCTTCAGAGAGAAAAGCTAGTGCGAACTAGCACTTAGGGTCTATGTTTCAGCTTTTTGATTGCGTGAGATGGATTTCACACTCAACTATAGTAAAATGCTAAACCCACTTAAAGGTAGGTTGAGTGCAGAATCCTGATTTTTTTTTTTTTTGTAAGACCGTTCACGGTTTCAAAATTCAATACCTTGTAGCAATAAAGCAAGATCTATAAAAAGAGGAAAGTGGCGCTGACTTCCAGCTAACATAAAACTCTGTCCAACTATTGGTATAGGGATAAGTGAAGGTGGCAATGGTATATGTGTATATCCCAAGACTCCTATGCCAAGCCAACAAGTGATAATAAACTTGAGAATAATATGGAAATATATATATTATATTTTTCAAAAATAAAATGTTCTTATTTTGAAAAAAAAATCTAATTTTGGATGGTTGCTATGGACAGTTCAAATTTTCAAAAAAAAAATTCTCATTTTGAAAAAGAAAATAGTCTCATTTGGAAAAGAAAATTCTCGTTTTGGAATGTTGCTATGGACTGGTTGCCATGGACGATTCAAATTAAAAAAATAATAAAAAATGTTGCTGAGTTGGACCCTTGCTCTCTCTGGGGATACAGCCGGCCAACACACTCCCTTTACAGTCAGACCTATAGCTCTGCAATCAGCAAAGCTCATGCTCTCAGCTAATTGGAGTGTTTTGGCTTCGATTCTGCAGGGGGTGTGTTAGGCCTCTGCTTCCAACAGTTTCAAGAGTCCTACTCAGCTGCATGCTGGCAGGAGACAGACTTTTCTGTTTAGGCTGTGTCTGCTTTCTAAAGAAACTGAGCTGTTAGGCCCCTTTTCATACATGTTGACCAATGAAAAAAAGGCATCTCTTTGGAAAATCGGACATAAATGGATAATCATCCCTTTGCATCCACTTCTGTCAACATCCATTTTTGGAACGGATTAAATCCCTATTTTTCTTCCGTAAAAAACTGAATGGGACATAAATCGATTGTACAGGGACAAATGGTAAATTTTTGCTAAAAAAAAAATGGCTCCAGGACTCAAGTGGTTCTAAGGGCCAATTCATACCAGACACTTTTTTTTTTTTTTCTGCACTAAAAATGCATGCACAGTGTTTTTTATGTATTCCAATGGCTCTAGTTCACACCACGCAGTCCGTTTCTGGTGCAGAAACTGACCGGAACTGACTGTTTTGGTGCAGAAAAAACTGAACTGCACGGTACTGCATCTAGTGTGAACTGGCCCTTAATGAATTCTAAGCATTAAGATAAAAATACCTGCTGTGTGCAGCAGCCTTCCTAATACTTACCTGAGCCCCATCTCTATTCAGCGATGTTGCATGAGAGACCCGTCTGTCTGGCTGACACATACAAGTGCCACTGGCTCCCGCTGCTGACAGTGAGTTAGTGAGACAATAAGGAGAGAGGGGGGGCCACGAGCTGCGGCTCTGTGTCTGAATGGTGCCCCCATAGCAAGCTGCTTGGTGTGGGGGCAAAAGGGAGAGGCTAGAAATGCCCGAAAGGGACCAGAGAAGAGGAGGATCTGGGCTGCTCTGTACAAAACTACTGCATAGAGGAGGTAAGTATAACATGCTTGTTATAAAAACAAAAAAAAACAAGACTTTGATATTACTTTAAGGACTCTAGCTGGCAGATGTAAAAAAAACTAATGTAAACGTCATAATTTTTCATTCAAATTTTTCTCCACACTTGTGTCCCCCATTAGAGCCCCCTCCCCACTTGTGTCCCCCAACAGAGCCCACTCCACACTTGTGCATATAGGGAAAAAGGTGCGCTACATATAACACAGCAAAAAATTGCAACAAATAATAATAAGATGTTAGACCAAAGTCCAAAAATAAACAACAGCAAAGTTTCTTTTGTTTTTAGGTGCAGCACTGGCATAACTTGTTTGTTCATTCACTTTTAATTCATTAATATTTTTTTTTTCATTTTTCATCAATGTTTTTGTTTATGTCAGATGTGGGGTTAGCGCGGATTGTCCTTGCCTAATACACTCCACACTTGTGCATACATCAGAGCTCTCCTGCCCACTTGTGTATACATCAGAGCCCCCTTCACACTTGTGTCCCCTATTAGAGCCCCCCTTCACACTTGTATCCCCCATCAGAGCCCTCCACATTTGTTTCTCCCATCAGAGCCCCTCCACACTTGTATCCCCCATCAGAGCCCCCACCACACTTGTGTCCCCCATCAGAACCCCCCTCAATGCCTTCAGAAGGCAAAGCAAGCTCCACAATTTAAACAGAGTCCGTCCCTGCGGTGAGTCAGATGACCGAAGCTGCAGGCTGGACAAAATGTCCTAGCGGGCCGGATGTGGCCCAAGGGCTGTACTTTGGAGACCCCTGGTTTAGATCATAGAATATTCATGTGTTAGAATGGCCTAGTCAAAGTCCAGACATAAATCCAATTGAGAATCTGTGGCAAGACTTGAAAAATGCTCTCCATCCAATCTGACAGAGTCTGAGCAAAGAAGAATGGGCAAAAATCTCACTCTCTATATGTGCAAAGCTGGTAGAGACATCCCCAGAAAGACTTTCAGGTGTAATTGCAGTGAAAGGTTCTACAAAGTATTGACTATTGAGGGAGGCTGAATACAAATGCACATCGCGTAGCTATCTTCCTCCGTTGTTATGTTCCCCCGCTCTCCGGCGCCTCTTATATAGACATGGGGCGTGGCCATCCAATAACATGCGATATCACATGGCACAAGGGGCGGGCTCTCCGGGCGATGTCATTGGATGGCCACCTCCATACAGCTCGGAACATAATGGAGGAAGACAGCTTTGCGACAAGACCATCTTTTTTTGTTTTTTAACGGGTAACCGGTTACAGCGAGGAAGAAGAAGATGGCGGCGACTATGCGAGGAAGAAGAAGATAGCGATGACACCGGGAGATGCCTGCGCGGACAGAAAATGGTGGCTAAAGAAGGCGAGGGCACCAAGAGACGACATTGGGAGAGATGGCGGCTCAGAGCTATTTTACTAATAAAAGAATTGTCACAAAAATGTCTCTTGTATTTTTTTTTACTTTTCACTACTATTTTGGTGAAAGGGTAGGGGTAGGATGTATCCGATACCCTTTCAAATAGGGTGGGGGACACGGATCTGTGGGTCCCCTTGTGAAAGTGGGCTTCCAGATTCCGATAAGCCCCCCGTCCGCGCACCCCGACAACCGCCGGGCAAGGGTTGTTGAGAAGAAGCCCTTGTCCTCATCAACATGGGGGCAAGGTGCTTTGGGGTGGGGAGCGCATGAGGCCTGGTATGGTTCAGGAGGGTCTTATGTCTACATACATTTGCTAATAGGTGTCCTTCGTGTCCATCTCAAATGTATGGGTTAACTGCCAAATTTTGTCAACAGTTGTCCTTTAGGCTTCATTCAGATCATGCGGACTCCGACTCTGCTGGTCTCCACTGAGCTGGCGGATAACTGGTCCTTCTCTGCTCACTGAGCGGGGAGGGGCTTGTCAAGCGCCGCTGTCTCCTATGGTGAAATCGGACAAAAACGGACAGCATGCCCATTTTCATCAGATCTCACATGACCCAATCCGCCATGGACGGATGGCGATGTATCGCCTTCCGTCTGATTTTAACGGATTGGATAGGGTCGGATATCAGCGGACATGTCACCGCTGACATCCGACGCTCCATAGGCTTGCATGGAGTGGCCAATCAGGTCCGCCGACAAAACTTACAGGTGGACCTGAATGGTCTGACCGTGTGAAAGGGGCCTAAAGCGGAACTAAACTCATTAACTCACTAATTGTAAACACGTTGTGGGAATGTAACTGTCTATACTGTTCAAAGCAGAGTTCCACCCAAAAGTGGAACTTACGCTTAAACCACTCCTTGCCCCCTTACATGCCACATTTGGGGGGTGGGCTTCAGTAGGAGTGGGACTTCATGTCCCACTTCCTCCTTCAGCCCATGGACCGCTTAGGCGACTCATTATATCCCCTTAGGCAGGCCCTCCCTGTAGGCGATCACCTGGAACATGTGACAGGTCCCAGGTGATCGCCTGTCCACTCAGGGAGCGCAGCGCCTCTCGCACATGCGTAGTAAATGCCCGGCCGTGAAACCGAAAGCTGTCACGGCTGGGTGCCCACAGTTAGGATGGAGGCGCCAGCGGAGAGGGGGAGACGAGCGAAGCTCCTGGCGGCTGCATTGCTGGACAGTGGAACAGGTAAGTGTCGGTTTATTAAAAGCCAGCAGCTACACTTGTAGCTGCTGACTTTTGATAAACATAAAAAAGGCTGGAACTCCGCTTTAACCACTGGCTTGCTGGCCATATATACCTCCTTCTTGCCCAGGCCAATTTTCAGCTTTTAGCGCTCTCACACTTTGAATGACAATTGGGCGGTCATGCAACACTGTACTCAAACTACATTTTTATCATTTTTTTCACACAAATAGAGCTTTCTTTTGGTGATATTCAATCTCCACTGTTTTATAAACAAAAAAAAGATACAGAAAATGTTGTTATAAAGGTTTGCAAATACAGTAAAACCTTGGTTTGAGAGCGTTTTGCAAGTCAAGCAAATATTTTTAATCCATTTTGATTTGATATACAAGCGATGTCTTGATATAAGAGTAGCATTGTGCCACCACTGAGTAGAAAATAGAAGAGAGGCGCCTCTAAGTGTAGCAATATGGTTACATTTAATGAAGATACATTTAGAAACTTACATGGTTAATGATTAAAACAGGCACATCTAAGTATGCAGGAGAAAACAAACAAAAAGTGTAGCGCTAAAATTATGTGGAAATTGAAAATATCATACAGTGAAGTATCATGTGGGTTGTGAAAAAGTGACAATTCAAAACAAAAGTAAATATGAATTTAAAATGTGACATTGAAGATCAAACAATAGTTCATAAGTGTGTGGAAAGTGTTCCAATCTGAATATCCAAATAGATGTGACAACAATAGAGAAAGTGTTGATAGTAGATCCACCACCAAGGTAATTGAGGGGGCTTACCAGAGAATATGGACTCAGCTAAGCATACACTTAATGAGTCGCTAAGGCTTGTGTGTTAATAACAGCCAGGTAGTAGACCTCCCAATGGAAAACGAAATTTCAAAGTAGATCAACTCTTCATATGATAGAAGGGGAACCAAGAATTTGTATAAGGTGTCAGGATCAGCATACATGGAACATAGGTTCATTAATAAGATCCAAGGAGCTCAATGTGTAACAGCCAGGGGAGAAAAAATAAATGCGAACATAGTGTGATACCGTTTTAAAACTTTACTTAAAAAAGTTCCAAAGCATAAAAGTTTACACTCACATTTATATGGAAAAATCAAAGCGTCATACAATTAGGCAGTAGAATCAGCTGGAAACCCGACATGTTTCGATCTAGAGATCATCATCTGGGGTGCTGACCTACTGCTGTAACTACTCACAATATATACCTGTGCACCCTTACCACACTAACGGCTCCAGCTTCAATTAATTAAAATCAATTACCAGATGAATAGGGATGTAATCGGCGTGCGCTCCAAGCCTCGCCTCTCAGGACCAGGCTGGAACGCAACGTCAGTCGCGCGGACACTCAGCTGCGTGTCATAGAGATGCGCATTATACTGATGACAGGAAGTGCGTTCTATCGCACGACGTTATGCGCCTCAAGCCTCACATCAGAGGGGGAGGCTGGAGCGCAACGTCGTATGCGCGCACGCAGGGAGGTCACGTGACATAATCCAGGATGCTAGGGCCGGAGGTTGTCATCACAGAATGTGATAACAAGCGGCAGGTCATATCCACAAGAAAGATGAAACGGGGTATATGGAAATTAAAGGGGGGGATAAACCCATCTATATGTTAGCCATATTAAGGGAATTGTGGTAGATAAATAAAAAACACAAGCAGGAAAAAGAGAATAACCTGCCAGTGCAAATATGCAAAATTTAAACAGAGTATCGTAATGTTAACAAATGGCATAAACAAATAATATACACTTAACAATAGTGTCACCATAAGGTTGAAATGAATGAAACGTTACGAAATAAAATTATAAAAAATGGCTAAAAATTGTAAATTAATACAAATTAGGTTAATATGTCTTGATGCCATAATGAAACAAAGGAACATAATATATCTAAAAAACTTCTAAACTTCAAGATTTGTTGATGAAAGCGTTTATGTCCCACTCGACGTTGAGGCCATGCGGGACATACGTACGCAATTCATATATCCAATAGACCTCAAGTTGGGAAACACCTCTCAATCTGGCTCCTCCCCTCCAAGGTGGTACATATTTATCAATTATTAAAAATTGAGTACCTGTAGGATTGCGTAAATGACATTCTCTGTAGTGTCGGGGGACAGTATGTTTGGTGCTCCCACCAATAATTTTAGCAACATGCTCACCTACCCGTACGGAAAAGGCCCGTATAGTGCGACCAACGTACTGTTTTCCGCACGGGCAGGTGATAAGGTACACCACATGACCACTTCATATTCTAACCAGCACAGGGACATCAAGTCCATTGTTGACAAACATTGGGATGTACTTAGGAGTGACAAAGTGTTGGGGCCTAATCTACCAGAGAGAGCTAAAATCATCTTTAGAGGAGCTCCCACTCTTAGAAACCGAATTGCTCCCAACATTGTTGATCCACCCCGTCGCCCAGTGTTCTTCCAGGATATGAAGGGGTATTATCCATGTAAAAAGTGCAGTGTTTGCTTGGTAAATATCAATGGGAGATCCAAATCGTTGGAATTCAGGTCCACTAATACAGGTCGCAGTTACCCCATCAAGTCTTTTTGCACTTGTGCCACCACTCATGTGGTGTACCTTATCACCTGCCCGTGCGGAAAACAGTACGTTGGTCGCACTATACGGGCCTTTTCCGTACAGGTAGGTGAGCATGTTGCTAAAATTATTGGTGGGAGCACCAAACATACTGTCCCCCGACACTACAGAGAATGTCATTTACGCAATCCTACAGGTACTCAATTTTTAATAATTGATAAATATGTACCACCTTGGAGGGGAGGAGCCAGATTGAGAGGTGTTTCCCAACTTGAGGTCTATTGGATATATGAATTGCGTACGTATGTCCCGCATGGCCTCAACGTCGAGTGGGACATAAACGCTTTCATCAACAAATCTTGAAGTTTAGAAGTTTTTTAGATATATTATGTTCCTTTGTTTCATTATGGCATCAAGACATATTAACCTAATTTGTATTAATTTACAATTTTTAGCCATTTTTTATAATTTTATTTCGTAACGTTTCATTCATTTCAACCTTATGGTGACACTATTGTTAAGTGTATATTATTTGTTTATGCCATTTGTTAACATTACGATACTCTGTTTAAATTTTGCATATTTGCACTGGCAGGTTATTCTCTTTTTCCTGCTTGTGTTTTTTATTTATCTACCACAATTCCCTTAATATGGCTAACATATAGATGGGTTTATCCCCCCCTTTAATTTCCATATACCCCGTTTTATCTTTCTTGTGGACATGACCTGCCGCTTGTTATCACATTCTGTGATGACAACCTCCGGCCCTAGCATCCTGGATTATGTCACGTGACCTCCCTGCGTGCGCGCATACGACGTTGCGCTCCAGCCTCCCCCTCTGATGTGAGGCTTGAGGCGCATAACGTCGTGCGATAGAACGCACTTCCTGTCATCAGTATAATGCGCATCTCTATGACACGCAGCTGAGTGTCCGCGCGACTGACGTTGCGTTCCAGCCTGGTCCTGAGAGGCGAGGCTTGGAGCGCACGCCGATTACATCCCTATTCATCTGGTAATTGATTTTAATTAATTGAAGCTGGAGCCGTTAGTGTGGTAAGGGTGCACAGGTATATATTGTGAGTAGTTACAGCAGTAGGTCAGCACCCCAGATGATGATCTCTAGATCGAAACATGTCGGGTTTCCAGCTGATTCTACTGCCTAATTGTATGACGCTTTGATTTTTCCATATAAATGTGAGTGTAAACTTTTATGCTTTGGAACTTTTTTAAGTAAAGTTTTAAAACGGTATCACACTATGTTCGCATTTATTTTTTCTCCCCTGGCTGTTACACATTGAGCTCCTTGGATCTTATTAATGAACCTATGTTCCATGTATGCTGATCCTGACACCTTATACAAATTCTTGGTTCCCCTTCTATCATATGAAGAGTTGATCTACTTTGAAATTTCGTTTTCCATTGGGAGGTCTACTACCTGGCTGTTATTAACACACAAGCCTTAGCGACTCATTAAGTGTATGCTTAGCTGAGTCCATATTCTCTGGTAAGCCCCCTCAATTACCTTGGTGGTGGATCTACTATCAACACTTTCTCTATTGTTGTCACATCTATTTGGATATTCAGATTGGAACACTTTCCACACACTTATGAACTATTGTTTGATCTTCAATGTCACATTTTAAATTCATATTTACTTTTGTTTTGAATTGTCACTTTTTCACAACCCACATGATACTTCACTGTATGATATTTTCAATTTCCACATAATTTTAGCGCTACACTTTTTGTTTGTTTTCTCCAATTGTCTTTTGTACTGAATTAATCCAATTCTGTAGTGGTTAGCAGCTCTTTTTACGTTTTATTGGGTAGCGCGGCGTTATATACATTAGTGTTATAAACTTTAGTGTGTACATATATATTTTTTACATCTAAGTATGCAGACATCCGGGGTAAAGCTGTGCACATAGACCGTCCTCTGCACCACCATTGATGTTTTTTATATGGACTATAGACTGAAGGACTTATGAATAAATGGTTGTGGAACGAATCATCTGAGTTTCCATTATTTCTTATGGGAAAATTCGCTTTCATATAAAAGTGCTTTGGATTACAGACATGCTTCCGGAATGAATTATGCTCGCAATCCAAGGTTTTACTGTAGGTAATTTTTCTCCTTCTATGATGTGTGCTGATGAGGTGGTACTGATGGGCACTGATAGGTGGCACTGATGAGTCGGCACTGGTGTGCACGGATGAGGCTGCACAGAGAGGTGGCACTGGTAGGCAGCACTGATGATGAGGCACTGATGGGTGGCACTGGTTGGCACTGATAAATGGCTTTTGAGGGCACTGATTAGCAGCACTGGTGGGCACTAAGAGGACTGGTGTCCCTCCAAAAGAAGACGGTTAAGAGCTTTCTACTTTCTTTCATGTTGACAGCATGAAAAAAAAAAAAGCCAATAACTGTCTTCTGTTTGCTTCCTTGATCAGCTGTGATTGGCTGACAGCTAATCACGTGATAAAGGGCTCGCTGTGATTGGTCCTTTACCCGATCGGTGATCAGCCAAGTCCCAGCAGCGGGAGAATGGAAGGACGTCCATGGATGCCCTCCTGGCATTTTAAGCTCATGCTGTAGCCATCTTTCTGCTAAAGCGTGGGCGCAAAGTAGGAAAAATCCAGTAACACATAGTCTCAACCTGCTCTGCACATGTTGAGTTGCTCTCCATATTTAGGCACTGCCCAGTTTGTAGAAGCCGTTCTGCTGACAGCCTTAAAATCGAATTAAACCCTCCTATATTTTACAGCCAAGAAAGCTGCTTCTGTTTGATCTGTAACTGCCATGGTATTGCACATGTGATTACTTAAAGGGTCACTAAAGTCAGGGATTTTTTTTTTTAAATAACAAACATGTGATACTTACCTCCACTGTGCAGTTCGTTTTGCACAGAGTGGCCCGGAAACCTGTCTTCTGGGGTCCCTCGGCGGCTGTCTGGGCTCCTCCTCGCAAAAGCTTTCCTTCTTCATGCGAGGGCGCTCGCATGGAGGAAAGCTTTTGCGAGCGCGCTCCCGTGATACAGCGGCGGCCATAGCCGCCGACTGTATCACTCGGCTCCGCCCCCCAGCGCGCCGCGTCATCCGCCCTGATTGACAGCAGCGCTAGCCAATGGCTGCGCTGCTATCAATCCGCACAGCCTAGCCAATCAACGGCCAGGCTGGGAACCGAAGAGGACGACGTGGACGCGCCCGGGAGATTCGAACGGTCAGGTAAGTACAACGGGGGCTCGGGGGGGGGCGGTGCTGCTAGATGTTTTTTTACCTTCATGCATAGGATGCATGAAGGTAAAAAAACTTGTACCTTTAGAACCCCTTTAAGACACCAGCCATTTGGTGGAGGACACACGTTTGTAGAGGACACAAGTAAATGAGACATTAAGCAATCCTCGCATTCCAGGAATGTAACTGTTTTTTTAAAACCATTAAATAGGGTTACCACCTTATCCCTTTAAAACTGAACACCTATTAACTACACAGGTTCTGTGGCAGATTAAGGCTGTAATTAAACTAAAGTAGTGCCTTATTTGCATTAAATTAGCCTCAGAACCTGTGTAATTAATAGGTGTTCAGTTTTAAAGGGATGAGGTGGTAACCCTACCATTAAATGAATGGGTTTAGTTCCGCTTTATGATTTACTGCTGTTCAGGGGCACTGAGCTTCAGTAAAATGACAGCCTCCAGCCAGAAGAAACAGGAGCACTGCTGGAGGCAATCTACAGCACACACTAACTTGGGTAACATAATTATTAATGTGCGATGTTAAATTATTAAATTATGTGCAATTCCTTGCTAAAGAACATTATTTTTTTATTAAGTTGTTCTGGATAAATTTCAACTTTAACTCTTATGTTCCAAGAGATAGTTTAGATACCATCCCCTCTTCACATCTTCAAACTGTTTCATTTTCTGTGCTTCTATTTGCAGTATTTTGAGTTGGTGACAGGGTCTCTTTAAGTCGCAGAACATATGACGTATTCATAAGTGGACTTCATTGTTTTGCCCAAGTCTTCCTGAAGGCGTGCGATACCTAAAGTCTGCCGCTAGGTGTCAGGCCTGTAGTGCGAGTCTGTGGAAGCAGACTGGCGCTCGGGCTCGTGTTGTCAGTGGGCGATGTTTCTGATTAGTGTGTTCTTGTCATGTGACTATGGAGGATAGGGTCAGACGGTGTATGAGGTGATGGCACGTTGAGCTCCCTCAGCTTTATTTTATCTGCTCTCGGAAGACCGGTTTCTTTCTAGTTGTGAGGCCGCCGCAGGTGCCGAGCTGAGAGGATACGGCAGCCAGGAAAGTCCCCGGCTTCTGGAGGAGGCTTAGGCCGCTGCCAGCTCATCCAACAGAGGCTGACCCTAGGATGAACAGGCAGGCCTGGCATTGTCTGCACACAGGTAAGGGGATAGTTGTATGACGTGTCCTCTGTGTCCATGGTGTATATGAGGCTACAAGCTGCTTGTATACAATGTGCACATTGCTGGCTCTGGCCAGTCACATCAACTCTCCACTTTGTAGTATTAGTTGTACATTTTCTGCTGATATTGTTTGCAGCATATCCATTTGTTTTACTTTTGTAGAATCTGGCGCTAGAACCCGGCTGGTATCGGCATCAATCCCTGCATGCAGTACTCGCCGCAGTCACACTGGACTCTGATTGCATGGGTGTTCACATTGCAGCGTGACATCAATTGCAACAATCGCCATTTAATTCCCAAGGGTCTCTGCTAAAAAATGTTTTTTAATAAAAAAAAAAAATGAATGTTTGGGGGTGGGGTTATAAGTGTAGCACTACCCCCGAAGGAGCTGCTGATTTGTTTTGGCTGGCATGTTACCTTACCACCGTCCTAGGGGTGTAAGGTGAAAGCAGAAGTAACAAGATATCCACGACGGGTGTGTTTTTCTGTGCTCTTTATTACCCAGCCGGGTAAAAACAATAAAACTTGTGGTGAAAAGTAAAGGCGTAGTAGGAGAAGAAACGGCAGACTCAGGCGTAACAAATAGGAAACAGTCCTGCTTCCAACAACACCGTAATTTCTTTGCCACTCCAGCCAGAGTGGGTATAGCGTACCTGGACAGGCCTCTCTCGCTGACCTGGCAGCCAGAGTGGGTATAGCGTACCTGGACAGGCCTCTCTCGCTGACCTGGCAGCCAGAGTGGGTATAGCGTACCTGGACAGGCCTCTCTCGCTGACCTGGCAGCCAGAGTGGGTATAGCGTACCTGGACAGGCCTCTCTCGCTGACCTGGCAGCCAGAGTGGGTATAGCGTACCTGGACAGGCCTCTCACTGACCTGGCAGCCAGAGTGGGTATAGCGTACCTGGACAGGCCTCTCTCACTGACCTGGCAGCCAGAGTGGGTATAGCGTACCTGGACAGGCCTCTCTCACTGACCTGGCAGCCAGAGTGGGTATAGCGTACCTGGACAGGCCTCTCTCACTGACCTGGCAGCCAGAGTGGGTATAGCGTACCTGGACAGGCCTCTCTCGCTGACCTGGCAGCCAGAGTGGGTATAGCGT
Organism: Rana kukunoris; assembly: GCA_029574335.1. Classification (NCBI taxonomy): domain Eukaryota; kingdom Metazoa; phylum Chordata; class Amphibia; order Anura; family Ranidae; genus Rana; species Rana kukunoris. Next base: position 99,968,725 of record CM056058.1, on the reverse strand, counting down.
ACCTGGACAGGCCTCTCTCGCTGACCTGGCAGCCAGAGTGGGTATAGCGTACCTGGACAGGCCTCTCTCACTGACCTGGCAGCCAGAGTGGGTATAGCGTACCTGGACAGGCCTCTCTCACTGACCTGGCAGCCAGAGTGGGTATAGCGTACCTGGACAGGCCTCTCTCACTGACCTGGCAGCCAGAGTGGGTATAGCGTACCTGGACAGGCCTCTCTCACTGACCTGGCAGCCAGAGTGGGTATAGCGTACCTGGACAGGCCTCTCTCACTGACCTGGCAGCCAGAGTGGGTATAGCGTACCTGGACAGGCCTCTCTCACTGACCTGGCAGCCAGAGTGGGTATAGCGTACCTGGACAGGCCTCTCTCACTGACCTGGCAGCCAGAGTGGGTATAGCGTACCTGGACAGGCCTCTCTCACTGACCTGGCAGCCAGAGTGGGTATAGCGTACCTGGACAGGCCTCTCTCACTGACCTGGCAGCCAGAGTGGGTATAGCGTACCTGGACAGGCCTCTCTCACTGACCTGGCAGCCAGAGTGGGTATAGCGTACCTGGACAGGCCTCTCTCACTGACCTGGCAGCCAGAGTGGGTATAGCGTACCTGGACAGACCTCTCTCACTGACCTGGCAGCCAGAGTGGGTATAGCGTACCTGGACAGGACTCTCTCGCTGACCTGGCAGCCAGAGTGGGTATAGCGTACCTGGACAGGCCTCTCTCGCTGACCTGGCAGCCAGAGTGGGTATAGCGTACCTGGACAGGCCTCTCTCACTGACCTGGCAGCCAGAGTGGGTGTAGCGTACCTAGACAGGCCTCTCTCACTGACCTGGCAGCCAGAGTGGGTGTAGCGTACCTAGACAGGCCTCTCTCACTGACCTGGCAGCCAGAGTGGGTGTAGCGTACCTGGACAGGACTCTCTCACTGACCTGGCAGCCAGAGTGGGTATAGCGTACCTGGACAGGACTCTCTCACTGACCTGGCAGCCAGAGTGGGTATAGCGTACCTGGACAGGCCTCTCTCACTGACCTGGCAGCCAAAGTGGGTATAGCGTAACTGGACAGGCCTCTCTCACTGACCTGGCAGCCAGAGTATCACTCAGAACTTAAGGGAAAAGTCTCTGCCACAGACCCTCCTTGAAATTGAGATAGCGGAGATAATCCTCCTCAATAGACCAGGGCGCCGTGATGTGGTCACCCTAAAGGTGGGCGCCACGCTGGAAAGAAAACCCAGACCAATGTCGTCTGTCCCATAAATACCCTCCCCCAGCATGCACAGCGAGGAAAACCCCTCCTGATAGGCTGCTGGGGAAAAGCACCCAAACCTCGACTCCACTGCTGCCACCTGTCGTCCTGGGGTGGCATCAGTACCCCAGAAGCGACAGAATGAGCCCACAGCACAGCCAAGCTGAGACAGAGACCCAAATTCAAACAAATCAGCCTGGTCAGAGCTAACCAACTCTCTGACCCCTCTAAATTTAAATTGGCACCGGTTCTTAGAAGTAACCAGGCGCTACACAAGTACATTCTCCATCAAAAAATACTGATTTAACCACTTCAGCCCCTGACCATTTGGCTGGCAAATGACCAGGCTAATTTTTGCTATTGGGCACTGCGTCGCTTTAACTCACAAATGGGCAGTCATTCGTCGTGGCTCCAAAAAAATATTGATTTCCTTTTTTTCCCACAAATAGAGCTTTCTTTTGATGGTATTTGATCACCTCTGCAGTTTTCATTTTTTGCGCTATAAACGATTTTTTTTGAAAAAAGCAATATTTTTTACTTTTTGCTATAATATCCCCCCCAAATATATTATATTTTTTTCCCTCAGTTTAGGCCAATGCGTATTCTACATATTTTTGGTAAAAAAAAAATCGCAATAAGCATTTATTGATTGGTGTGTGCAAAAGTTATAGCGTCTACAAAATAGGGTATAGTTTTATGGCATTTTTATCATTTTTTTTTTTTGTACTAGTAATAGCGGTGATCAGCATTTTTTTTATCGTGACTGCGACATTATGGCGGACATATCAGACACTTTTGATGATTTTTTTTTGGACCATTCGCACTTCTACAGCGACCAGTTCTATAAAAATGCACTGATTACTGTAATAAATGTGACTGGCAGGGAAGGGATAACCAATAGGGGGCTAGGAAGTGGTTAAGTGTGTCCTAGGTAGTGATTCTAACTGTTAGGGGCCGGGGGCTACGAGTCACACGTCACTGATCGCTGCTCCTGATGAGAGGGAGCAGACGATCAGTGTCACTAGGCAGAACGGGGAGATGCCTTGTTTACACTGGCCTCTCCTCGTTCTGTGGCCCGATCGCGTGACACCGAGTCCGCGGGCACAGTCATGGAGCTTGCGGCAGGGGTGCGTGCACGTGCCTGCTTCGCGAGAAATTCAAAGTGATGGAAATATACGTCACTTTGCCCAGCCCTGCCATTCTGCCGACGTATTTAGTCGTGAGTTGGTCTTTAAGGCTGCTTTCACATTGCAGCGGGAGGCGCGGTGGCGGTATTGCAGCGTGATTTTTAGCGCCGCTTTACCGTCGTATTTACCGCGATATTCGGCCGCTGGCTGTGTGGTATTAACCCCCACTAGCGGCCATAAAAGGGGCTAATACCGCCCACAATGCGCCATTGATTTTAATGGGAAGGAGCGGTATAGGAGTGGTAAACACACCGCTCCTATACTGCTCCAAAGATGCGGCTAGCAAGACTTTTGGAGCGGTCCTGCTAGCGCACCGCTTCAGTGTAAAAGCCTTCGGGCTTTCACATTGAAGACTACAGGGCACGATTTTTTTCAGGCGGTATAGCAGCGCTATTTTTAGTGCCGATATACGGCTGTATTTACCGCGATATTCGGCCACTAGCGGTGCGGTATTAACCCCCACTAGCGGCCATAAAAGGGGCTAATACTGCCCGCAATGCGCCTCTGCAGAGGTGCATTGCTGGCGGTATTACTGCGGTTTCTCATTGATTTCAATGGGAAGGAGCAGTGTAGGAGCGGTAAACACTCCGCTCCTATACTGCTCCAAAGATACGGCTAGCAGGACTTTTGGAGCGGTCCTGCTAGTGCACCGCTTCTGTGTGAAAGCCTTCGAGCTTTCACATTGAATACTACAGGGCACGATTTTTTCAGGCGGTATAGCAGCACTATTTTTAGCGCTGTACCGCCTGAAAAACACCCCAGTGTGAAAGGGACCTTAGTGGTTAAACTTGTGAACAAAAAGTGCCAGAAAAAGCCTGGTCTTCAAGTCAGTTAGTTTTAGGTAGAATTAAAAATAAAAAGCAAAATGCGTACTATTGTTTATGGGCTGTACTTTTTGAATTATTTTTTGTTTGTTCTTTGGTGGTAGGTTACAATAGTAACAAGAAATATACAGCTAAATTTAAAGGAAAAAAAATGTTTTTTATTTTGGGCCAGTATTCCTTGTGATAATGGGGGGGGGGGGGGGGGGAGAATCGAGAGATAAAATGAAAGCCCAGTTTGTCCTAAAAAAAAAACTGACAGCAGGCAGAAGAGACACGTTGCCACTGTCGCTACGACTGAAAATAAGGGAAAATTCTAAATTGTCCCCAAAGAGTTGTGACCAAAGTGGGCATGAAGAAAAATCTTCCAATGAGGACACTTGCTTCATCTAAGATGGGAAGTGAAGGGAAATCTCCTTGGGTAAAGCCCCTGGAAGAAAAATACTTATTTCATACTCTAATCAAAAAGAAAACAAAATTGGCCTTCGGAGATGCTGGAAATAAAAAGACTGCCATTGTTCTCAGTGCTGAAAGCCACATATTAGGCCGCGTACACACGATCGAATTCATCTGCTGGAAACGGTCCGACGGACAAATTCGATCGTGTGTACGGTCGGACAGACAGGTTTTTCCAGCAGACAAATTTTAAAGCATGCTTTAAATTCTGTCTGCACATGCATCGAATGGAATCGAAGCATGCACGGAAGTGTTTTACTTCCTGGTGACGGTGACGTGGACGGCGTCAATGTCACCGCCACGTCACCACGCTGTCTGCCGGCGGGGATTTTGGTTTGATCGTGTGTACAGCGATCAAACCAATATATCCCAGCAGACAAATCCGATCAAAACGGTCTGTCAGACCGATTTCATCGGATTTATTTAATGGTGTGTACGCTGCCTTACACGTGTAAATTTGGTATGTATATATAAAATGGACTCCAACAGTTTTTGATGTAGTTGTTCCTGAAATGACAGTTGTCTACCTCTCTCTGTTATCCGCCCTCGTGTATGATGACTCCTGCAGTTTGTACTCATTATGCCAAATGAACTTTGATCTGCCTGTGCCACCTGCCTAGTAAATAGAGCCCTGCAAATATTAGAGTATTCATTGTTTAGCTTTCCCTGCTTTTGTATACCTTTCTTCCACCTTTTGCCTGCAGGACATTTTTACTAATGGAGTGTTTTATTTATATAAATGAAATCCTAATCCAACTGAAGAGACTAGCAGATTGGTGCTCTTCGTTACTGTGTATTTTGTCAGGCTTTTGCCAAATAAATGGGCAATAGGCAACGGAGGAGGCAGAGTGTCTTTAAAACATTGGGGATCTTTGCTACTTTTATGTTTCTTGCACCAGTGAACCAGAACTCAAGCTGGAAATAACAAGATAAAAATAATTGGCCCTTTTAACCACTTCAGCCCCAGAAGAATTTACCCCCTCTTCCATTACCTGAGCACTATTTGAGATTCGGCACTGCATGGCTTTACCTGACAGTTGCGCCATCGTGCGACGTGGCTCCCAAAAGAAATTGACTTCCTTTTTTTCCCTCACAAATAGAGATTTCTTTTGGTGGTATTTGATCACCTCTGTGGGGTTTTTTTTGCGCTATAAACAAAAAAAGACAATTTTGAAAAAAACTATATTTTTTTGCTATAATAAATATCCCATTTTTTTTTCTTCAGTTTAGGCCGATACGTATTCTCCTACATATTTTTGGTAAAAAAATCACAATAAGCGTGTAGTGATTGGTTTGCGCAAAAGTTATAGCGCCTACAAAATATGGGATAGAATTATGACTTTTTTTTTTTTTTTTACTAGTAATGGCGGTTATCTGCAATTTTTGTCAGGACTGCAATATTGCGGCGGACACTTTTGACACTATTTTGGGACCATTCACATTTATACAGTGAACAGTGCTATAAATATGCACTGATTACTGTATAAATGTGACTGGCAGGAAAGGGGTTAACACTAGGGTGCGATCAAGGGGTTAAATGTGTTCCCTGGGAGTGATTCTTACTGTGGGGGGAGGGGACTGAGCGGGGGAGGAGACCGATCTGTGTCCCTATGTACAAGGGACACGCCATAACTCTCCTCTCCCTGACAGGATGTGGATCTCTGTGTTTACACACAGAGATCCATGTCCCTGGCTCTGTGACTGCCGATCGCAGGTACCTAGTGGACATCGTGGCCACCAGGCAAGCGCATCAGCACCCGCGTGACACGGCGGGCACAGATTTTCCCTAGGTGCGCATCGCGGAAGTAAACAAAACGACATCCATGGACATCCACCCGGCAGGAAGGCGCTGCGCTTTAGACGTCTTTTGTCTATAGTGTGGGTGCCAAGAGGTTAAAAAGACTTCCTTATACATAGTGCTTGTTCATAAAAATGCAGCTCATATGATGTTCAAAATTGTATTCCAACTTTCTTTATCGTACATCACGGGACACAGAGCGGCAATCCATTACTATGTGGGTTATAGAGTCTACCTTCAGGTGTGGACACTGGTGTAATTAACTACACAGGAAGTTCCCTCCCTATATAACCCCTCCCATACTGGGAGCTCCTCAGTTTTTTCATCAGTGTCTAAGGTGTTGGTCACGAATGAACATGTGCTCTTAGGAGCTCCACTGGAGGAATCCATGCTGGATGTAAAAAACCTCCATAAATCCGGATCCGTCCAAGGTGCTTCATAGCCAAAGTGGACGGTACCCGGGCCTCGGTACGAAGAACAAGGTTTAGCCTATAATGCCTCTCTGCGGAGGGCTGGATCCTGGGTTCCGGAACTTTGTGCCTTCTAAGGACCAAATGTTTTTTCTGCTGCCAGGATGCTATATAGGTCCAGGGGAGTTGGTGTTCCTGCCATGGACCCTGGTCCCTGAAGGTCTAGGACAATACCCACGGTGAAGGGGGAAGATTGGGCCTCTTGCTTGGCAATACCCTGCAGCGTGGAGAAGGTAAGAGGAGGGCCTATGGGACTTGGTTCGACAGTAGGTCCTCCGTGGGGGACTTGGGTCTCGCCTATATTATGCTTCTATGCATGGGCAATGTAAACCACTATGTCTTCTGAGACAGGATGGCTCAGGGCACCCATATACCTCACCTAGCCGGCATGCAGCCTGGCCCACCATGTCTGTTAGACAGGATGGCTGCAGTACCTATATATCTCCCCTTGAAGGGGCCGGTACATAAATAGAAAAAAAAAATATGCCCTTAATCCTATACAAAGGATTGTCTTCCTTGAGTAGCTGCAAGTCTTATCTGTGTTTCCACTACTATGGGCAGTAGAAGACATGCCTGATGTTTTTGCTTACCATGCTTTCCAAAAAACGGAAGCTTAAGTGTTAGCTGATCTATTGTGTCCCACTTCCTCCACTTCAGGCTCTACCATGTTGCACGTGCTCACCGGCTCAGTGCAGTCGCAGAGAAGGCTCTTCAAAGGGCCCGGACGTCAGAGCACTGTAAAGCTAGGGGGACACAAACGTAAGCACCTTGTGTGAGTTGGATACAGATTCATCTAAGACGCCTACTCGCATCTAGCTGTGCAGATTAGCAGGCATTGTGTCAGACTAAATTCAGCTATTTGATGCACCTGGGTTAAGTGCCTCTGCTTTAGCTTAGGACTTGGTCTCCCCATTGAATAAGGTCAGGGGTAGGAATATAAAGAGGGATCGCCACCTGAACCTGGTGGACCCTTATTCTCCTCTGAAGAGACTTAAACAGCTCATAGATTGAGCCATCAGACCTGTCAGGCAATGCAGCCTTCCCCCAACATTGCAATCACTCTGCATGTGTTTTTGTGTTTTGCAAGAAAAAAAAAAAAAGGGGGGTGTCCCCCTTTTCCTGCTTTAATCCTGAAACAAAGGGATTAGAAAGCTTGGGGATAAAAGTTTCACTGTCAGAGGACAGGAGACAGGAGCTGAAGCCTAACAAGGAGAAGCTATCAAAAGCCCTACAGGTTCTGATTACACCCCTATCTTCTCCTTAGAGTGTAAAGAGAGGTTTTCCTATAGGTGGCTAGTAAGACCTCCATATAATCCTCAGCCTGGTGTCGGCTTCAGGCTAACCAAATGCATCGGAGGGATGCACAGTTGCGGGCACACTTTGCTAATGTCTCTTAATTAAGGAAACACACATCTGCAGAGGATAATTTCCCCTTTCCAGTCCGCATGTTGCATAACATACATGAGTTTGGAATGCATGTGGGATAAAAACAAGTAACAGAGCAGATTCTATTGTGGATCGCAGAAACATACATGTTTCTGTCTATATGGTGCTGCATGTTTCCACAAAAGAGGTCGCATAAAAGATGCTTGTAATGCTGAATCGCATAAAGACGTTTGTAGGCATAAAAATGCTGAATCACACATGATTACCTGATCCCTGATACCAAGTCCTTGTTTCCCCCAAGGATGTTTGGTTACACAGAAGAGGTTTTGTTTCCACAGAAAGGCCTAAAATCGCATAAAGTTGCTTGGATGCAAAAAAGATGCTGGATCACACATGGTTAACTGATCATCAGCGTCCTGGATTACCCAAGGATGTTTGGTCACACAAATAGGCTTGTTTCCACAAAGGTACCTAAAGTCGCATAAAGATGCTTGTATGCATAAAAATGCTGAATCACACATGATTACCTGATCACCCAAGTCCTTGTTTCCCCCAAGGATGTTTGGTTACACAGAAGAGGTTTTGTTTCCACAGAAAGGCCTAAAATCGCATAAAGTTGCTTGGATGCAAAAAAGATGCTGGATCACACATGGTTACCTGATCATCAGCGTCCTGGATTACTCAAGGATGTTTTGTCACACAAATAGGCTTGTTTCCACAAAAGTACCTAAAGTCGCATAAAGATGCTTGTATGCATAAAAATGCTGAATCGCATAAAGGATGCTTGTATGCATAAAAAGGTTGAATCACACAGGATTACATGATCACCCAAGTCCTTGATTCCCCAAGGATATTTGGTCACGCAAAGAGGCTTGTTCCCACAGAAATGCCTAGAATCGCATAAAGAGGCCTGAAGGCATAAAAATGCTGAATCACACAGGATTACCCGATCACCCAAGTCCTGGATTACTCAAGGCCTAAAGGGATCGCTTAAAGATGCTTGAATGCAAAAAGAAGCTGGATCACACATGGTTGTTGGATCAACAGAGTCCTGGATTACCCAGGGATACTTGATCACATAGAGAGGCTTGTTTCACAGAAATGCCTAAAGTCGCATTAAGATGCTTGGGTGCATAAGGATGTTGGAACGCACAGGGGTGCTTGGTCACACAAGGGTTCTTGTCCGCACAGTAGTGCTTAAAATGCATAAGATGTTGATCGCATGGAAGATGCTGAATCGCATGCATGGTTACTTTAAAGTTGCACATGGTGGCTTAATTAATCAATACAGGATGCCTTGTGTTTGCATAGAGATACGTGTCTGCATGGGTTCATGTTGCACATTGTTGCATAACACGTTTATAGCACATGCTTGCTTGCTTGCAAGGATGCTCGTTCCAGAGCACACATGCTATATGCATGTTTGGCGTGAGACATATTTATATGATTTCATGCTTCCATGAACACACGCTGCCATGTACACACGCCTCCATTGAGGCATATGGCTTTAACACTTGCCACATACACATATGGGGAGCCAGTTGCATATGTGTTTATTTACTTGGGACTGCAGAGGTTGTCTGCGTTGTGCAGGGGAATAGCACTATCTCCAGTTGGTGGTCTTGCCCTTTTGGGTTAGCCTCCGTGTCTGGGTTGTCAGGGTGCTAGGGCCCGCCTCTAGCAGGTCTGTAGGCCCAGGGTATAGCAGTAATGGCATACGGAAGCAGACTCCTGCTGATGGATCAGTCAGCAGCATGGCTGGACCTAAGGGTGTCCAGCATGGTCAGGTATCTCTATCTCCTGGGTTAGGATTCCAGTCTAAAGATACATTCTTCATTGACAAGAAGCTGGGTATGTTTTGCACCAGGAGAGTACTTTTGGCCCAAGACAAGACCATCGCTATAAGAAAGCTGGTCTAGGTGGTTACGGCAAGGAACAGTTCCTTACTTTTGGCCTTCTGCTTAAGGCACTAGGGAAGATGCTGGCTTCATTCAAGACAGTTCCCTATACTGTTATTCAGGACTGTTATAAACAGTATTGTGTTGGCCTAGAAGGAGTGGAGCTTGACCTAGCATTATCCAAAGAACCGGTCCCAGAGATAGGCTAAAATTCCTCTTGGTGGTTCTTAACTAAAGGGTTTGCCAGGTCAGGAAGAGACCTTGGCCCAGGGGAAGTAGTCGAGCTCCAAGGGAGCCTTATCTGTCAGCTAGAGCTACCGATGGAGCATCTGGCTTAGGGGCCTGAACGTTCAGGGGCTGGTTGGTTCGGTCAGAGTTCAATCAGACTATACCATATCAAGTGATTTACTTAATTTACCAAGGAGGAGCTTGTGCCTTGCCTATTGACATTCGTCATTTCATGAAATGCAGAATTGGCAGGCGATTCGCTGTAGCCGTCAACAAGTGTCTCCAGGAGAAGGACCTCTACACCCCGACTGTTTTCCTGACCAAGGGCCACAGAAATAGTACCCTGTACATAAGATGTATTGGTGTCCAGGCTCAACAAGAAATTGAACAGCTTGAGGTCAAGGACAAGGGATCCACCCGCATGTGGGGCAGATGTGTTAGTAATCTGGTGGGACCAGTGGTCACTGGTTATGTCTCTCCCCCCAGTGCCGCAGCGTTTGTGGCTTCCATGCAACATTAGAGGATGGCGGAAGCTGGCCTGATTACTCCGGCATAGCCCTGACGACCTTTTCTGTGCAGGGACAGTAGGGGTGGTAGTAGAGGACCCACGGTCCCTTACATCTTGTCCAGGCCTACTTCGAAGGGGGTATTACATCCTGTCGTGCAACAGGTGAATTAATGGTCTGGCTATTTTAGCCCACATTCTTCAGGATCAGGGTTTTTAGAATCAACGGCACTTCCTTGATTCATACAGGAAGGCTGGCCTCCAGGACCAGATATCCCAGGATCGGGAGAGCCCATGTTCCTGGTATGAAACAGATGGTGGCATCCTTGGAAGTTTGTCAAAGATAAAATTCCTGCATTTGGAAAGGAGACGGAGCCAGCCTTAAGTTACATCAAGGATCCGATCTCGGCCTTGCCTCCAAAGGTCGCTTGCTTCACACTCTTTGTTCCGAGCCATTATACAAGGGGTGACGCGCATAAGTCCACCAGTTTAGTCGCCCTTGTGCTTGGAGGATTGGCTCTAGTTTTGTCGGCTTGCAGGGTCAGCTCTGTGGGCCGATGCACCATATTTCCCTTCAGCCTTTAACAAGGGAATTGGTGTTCTTGGTTGTGGTAGCCTCCAAGAGAGTTTCAGTATTGGCAACCTCTTGGTATAAAACCATACTTATTCTTACTAGTAGGGTGATGTTAATCCTCACCCAGCCTTATTTACTAGAAGGATCTAGTGTTCATTTGAATCTAGATATGCTTACCTCCCCCTTTTTCAAAACCTTGTTTTCGGAAGGAAAGGTTATTGCTTTCTCTCAGTAGAGATGAGAGCAGTTAAATATCTATCTGAAGGTTCAGATATAGAAATCTGAAGTTTTTATTGTGCTGCCAGAAGACCCTAGATGTGGGCAGGCAGTGTTCAGTTCAGCTATTAAAATGGTTACACTCTCTCCTTTGGAGTAGAAGGGTCAAGGCCTATCTGAAGCGGCTGCTCGGATACGGAAAGCTGATGTTGTTATTGCGCTACCAGGAGGCCCCAGGAAGGGGCAGGCAGCGTCTAAAATCAACTATTTTCAAGATTGATTCATCAGGGTATTATTCAGGCTTGTGGTTCGGAGAGTGGGACTCCCCCCTGTTTCTTGGGGGGGGGGGGGTGCTCCGTACCAGGATAGTAAGCGCTTTATGCGCGATGCTTTACCGAGCCTTTATGACGCAGATTTTCAGGGCCGCAACTTGGCGTCTGTGCTTAGGTTCACTGATTCTTGTCAGATGTACATAGGAGGGCAAAAGGATGCAGCTTTTTGGCGCAGTATGCATCTGGCAGCATTATAGATCCTCACATCTGATGGCGGCCTGCGTTGTTTGTGTCTCCCTCCCCTCAGTAAGCATTGCTTTCGGACATCCCACATAGTAATGGATTGCCGCTCTGTGTCCCGTGATGTACGATAAAGAAAATAGGATTTTTTATGACGGCTTACCTGTAAAATCCTTTTCTTGGAGTACATCACGGGACACAGAGCTCCCGCCCCTCTTGTTTGGGGATATTGGGACACTTATTGCTTTGCTACAAAAACTGAGGAGCTCCCAGTATGGGAGGGGTTATATAGGGAGGAAAATTCCTGTGTAGTTAATTACACCAGTGTCCACACCTGAAGGTAGACTCTATAACCCACATAGTAATGGATTGCCGCTCTGTGTCCCGTGATGTACTCCAAGAAAAGGATTTTACAGGTAAGCTGTCATAAAAAATCCTATTTTTCCGATTTAGACATTTCATTTACTCTGGAGCAATGGGATACCATTTTCACTAACCTCCACAGATGTACCAAAACAACATCTATCAGAGAATCAGCTATAAAACTGCTCTATAGATGGTATCTCACACCAGCTAAACTTAATTCATTTTACCCTTCATTGTCTCCACTCTGCTTCAGAGGATGCCCCGCCCATGGAACGTTATTGCATATATTTTGGGACTGCCCCCAATTAAGGGACACTTGGCACAAGGCCAGCATTGTAATTGATAAAATTGCCGACCGAAGTATCCATCTCACACCCCTAATCTGCCTCTTATTCGGCCCTATTAAGGATATTCCTACATCAAGCACAAGGCTCATCCACACATTTCTCACCTCCATTCATTGGGCCATAGCCTTTAATTGGCGCTCCACATTGGTACCCTGGCCACAGATTCTCAACCGTATGACAAACATTAAACTCTCAGAGAGAATTCACCATACACTATATGACTCTATGCCCCAGTATCAAAAAAAATGGACGCTCTGGGACGCCACACTTCTGGTTTAAATTCAAATATTACTAACCATAAACCCGTTCTTTCTACACAATGTTAATTATCAATGATACCTGTATACATTCCTGTACCATCATTGTTATCTTTTTCTTCTTTTGTACTTTGACCTTTTCTATAATAAAATCGTTTGTAAACAAAAAAAAAAAATCCTATTTTTCCATCCAAATACAAAGTAGTGTAGGATGCACATTGTTGAGTAGGAAAAAAACATACTGATGGTAAGAACAGAGTGGCTGTAGATAGTATTACCTTCCATAATTACGAACAGTAGGCCTGTAAATCCTTTTAAAGGATGACTCCAGGCAAAAACTGTTTTACATGTCCTTGCTGCTGATCTCCTACCTTCACCGAACAGTGTATTCATGCATTTGCATCCAGTTCAATAAATTAAATATTGGGGGTAAGGGTCGAAGGTAGGTTTAAGTGGGGATGAGGAGTAGTAGGGGGATTCCTGTGGGATCTGGCATAAAAATAACAGCAGCTCAGGACAAGTCATAGATGGTACTATAGAGTTCAAGGAGTGCAGGATCTAATCCTTCTGGAGGGAAATGATCTTCCCAAGGCTACCATATTTTAGTTTACTTAGGAAGGCTGTCTTGCAATGTAGCTTCAATTTTGCCATGGATCATGGCACTTGTGACCTGATTCTTAGCTTCGGGGAAACTAGAATGTGGGGTTTCCCAAGCAGCAGCTACTGGTTGATTTGCTGCAGTTGGAAGACGTTTGAATTATGCAGGGGTGATGTCTTGAGGGAGCAATAATGCATCTGTAAAGTCCCACGCCCCATCCTGTCATTGGGAATTAATATACATCTTGAGGGAGCAAGTTTAGGATAGCTATTGTGTCTAAAGCAGGGGTCTCAAACTGGTGGCCCTCCAGCTGTTGTGAAACTACAAGTCCCATGAGGCATTGCAAGGCTGACAGTTACAAGAATGACTCCCACTGTCAGTGGCATATTGGGACTTGTGTCGCAACAGCTGGATGACGGCAAAATCTCAATCCAGGATTTGTTGACTATTTGACATTTCCACATGCTCATGGCTTCCTGATTTATTTATTTATTGCAGCCTCAAAGAAACAAATGTAGGGATTCACTCAGGAGCCAAATACCCACGTTGGAGAGGGGCTTCCAACGCACCAATGTTCATTGAGCATGATTGTGTGGCCAACCATATTTTGGTCCATTCTTTGGGTTCTATAGTGACACCGAACTCAGTCTCCCACTTGCTAACATGAGTGGGGGTATTTGGGGAAAGCATAAAAAAGTTTTGGGGGAGGGGCGGGGAATAGGACCTGGACCTGAAGAGCGAGTATTGAGCCTGGAGCTACTTTTTAATTTCTAACGCGCCTGACTGTTTTTTTCTTTTTGTTTTTTTTGTTATGTACCACTTGAATAATACATTTTTGTATTTATTCAATGTCTGTCCTTCAGGCCAAGAGTGGGCAACCCAGGATATACACTCACCAGCCACTTGATTAGGTACACCTGGCTAGTACTATATCAGGTTGGATCCCCCTTTGTTTTCAGATCTGCCCTAACCACTTAAGGACCGGACCAATATGCTGCCTAATGACCCAAGGGGTTTTTGCGATTCGGCACTGCGTCGCTTTAACAGACAATTGCGCGGTCGTGCGACGTGGCTCCCAAACAAAATTTGCGTCCTTTTCTTCCCACAAATAGAGCTTTCTTTTGGTGGTATTTGATCGCCTCTGCGATTTTAATTTTTTGCGCTATATACAAAAATAGAGCGACATTTTTGAAAAAAAATCAATATTTTTTACTTTTTGTTATAAGAAAAAGCAATAAACTAATTTTTAGTCAAACATTTAGGCCAAAATTTATTTAGCCACAAAAAAAATCGCAATACATTTTTTTTTTTTTTTTTAGCTACCTAGCAGGAACAGCGACACTAATACAGTGATCACAAGCGATCACAAAAATGATCGCTTAGTGATGCTGGCAATAGGGAGTGAAAGGGTTAACTAGGGCGGTGATCAAGGGGTTAAAACTTTATTAGGGGGGGTACGGGGGCTACCCAGGACCTAACACTAACTGACTGTCACACTGACACTAAATACAGTAATCATACATGTATGATTACTGCATTCAGTGACACTGTGACAGGGGCGATCGGGGGGGTTAAATGTGCCTATATGTAGTGTGTGTCAGTGTAGTGTTAGTGCAGACTTACTGTGCGATGTGATCTCTCCTCAGCGGTGGTTGAAAAAACCGCCAAGGGAGAGATCACATTGCTTCCTCCTTCCTGTGTTTACACAGGAGGAGGAAGTGACAGGGCGGGGGGGTCGCGCAGATTGGCTGAGAGCGATCCGGAGGGGGCGGACAAAAACGAATAGCCGCCCACTCATCCCGGATCGCTCGTACTCATTGTGCTGACGTAAATGTACATGCGGCGGTCCTTAAGTGGTTAAAGGAATTTTTTTTTTTTTTGCTGAATGACTGTTTACAAGGTATAGAGATATAATAGTTAACTGATTCCTTTTAAAGATGATTAAAATAGATAAAAATCAATCATATAATGTACCTGCAGTTTCTAGTTTAGTTTTTGCATGCTTTTTCATGCTTCTGTGATGTACAGAGCCAATACAGGGCAGTGATGGTTTGGAAAACAAAAGTGATTGGTGCTGAGGGGTTTTAGACACTCAGTAATCACACCTCCTTGATTAGTGACCACAGAGAGAAAGCTCCCAGTACTGTGGTCATCAGGAAATGGACAACCAGGAAGTGTGGAGATCAGAGAAGAATTGCAGCAGCTTGAGAGCAAAAATGAACAATGAGGACATGAAACCAGGACTGCAGTAAGGTAAAGAAAGCTATTAAGATAAAAAAAAGAAAAATCCTTTACAAACCCTTTAATTCTTCATGGCATAGATTCAACAAGGTGTTGGAAACATTCCTTAGAGATTTTGGCCCATATTGACATGATGGCATCAAGCAGTTGCTGCAGATTTGTTGGCCGCACATTCATGATGCAAATCTCTCGTTCCACCACATCCCAAATGTGCTTTATTGGATTGAGATCTGGTGACTGTGGAGGCCATTGGAGTACAGTGACCTCATTGTCATGTTCAAGAAACCAATGGTGATGATTTGAGCTTTGTGACATGGTGCATTATCCTGCTGGAAGGCGCCATCAGAAGATCAGTACACTGTAGTCATAAAGGGATGGACTTGGTCAGCAACAATACTCGGGTAGGCCGTGGCGTTTAAGCAATGCTCAATTGGAAATAGGGGCCCAAAGTGTGCCAAGAAAATATCCCCCACACCATTAAACCACCACTACCAGCCTGAACCATTGCTACAAGGCAGGGTGGATCCATGCTTTCATGTTTATGCCAAATTCTCACCCTACCATCTGAAATCCAGACTCCTCAGATCAGGCAATGTTTTTCCGATCTTCTATTGTCCAGTTTTAGTGATCCTGTGCGAATTGCAGCCTCAGTTTCCTGTTTTTAACTGACAGGAGTGGCACATGGTGTGGTCTTCTACTGTTGTTGTAGAGCATTTTGCTCCAAGGTTTGATGTGTTGTGCATTCCGAGATGGTTTTCTACATACCTTGGTTGTAACAAGTGATTATTTGAGTTACTGTTGACTTTCTATCATCTTGAACAGTCTGCCTATTCTTCTTTGACATCAACAAGTTTTGGCCCCACTTGCCGCACACTGGATATTTACTCTTTTTCTGACCATTCTCTGTAAACTCTAGAGATGGTTGTGCGTGAAAATCCCAGTAGATCAGCAGTTTTTGAAATGCTCAGACCAGACCGTCTGGCACCAACAATGCCACGTTCAGAGTCACTTCAAGCCCATTTCTTCCCCATTTTGATGCTCGGTTTGATCTTTAGCAAGTCATATATTCACCATGTCTAGATGCCTAAATGCATTAAGTTGCTGCCATGTGATTGGCTGATTAGGCATTTTGTGTTGCCAAGCAATTAAACAGGTGTAACTAATAATCAAGTGGCCGGTGAGTGTCTATAGTAAAGTTTTAGGAAGCTCTGCAACGTTAGGCCTCCTGCACACAGGGGTGAAAAAAAAAAACACCATGTTTTTACTGTTCCGAATATAGATGCATTGTTGTCTGCAAGCTGTGTAAAGGTCAGTAATACAGTGATGAGTACAGAGCCATAAAACCAAATAAATTTTCTGAGTGCAGTAGTTTATGAGCGTGAGTGTCTTTTATGCATCTATATTGTATAAACTGACAATGAGGAATTTTTACGCATACATGCGTTTACTCAAAGTGTTTACGGAACATTTTACACAGATTCTTTCTGCCAAGATCTTGAGTATAAGCATCAGTAAATTATTACATCTATGTGCAACTGGCTAAAAATGGCAAAACAGCAATGACTGGGATGCAAGCTGTTTCAGTGGGCAGAGGAGGGGAGCAGTGTTGAGTGATCATAAATATAAAGAGCAGTAGAGGGGAGCAAGCAATACATAGACCACTGCTGCTGGTTTAGGCCCCTTTCGCACGGATTGACCTTTCAGGTCCGCCTGTCAGTTTTGACGGTGGACCAGAACAGCCGGTCCATGCAGTCCTATGGAGCGTCAGATGTCAGCGGAGACATGTCTACTGACATCCGATCCGCCGAAATCAGACCTATGGCGATACGTCCATATCGGATCGGTGGAGATCTGACGAAAACTGACATGCTGTCTGTTTTTTCATCAGATTGCTCCATAGGAATCGGCGGCGCTGCACAACCCCCTCCCCGCTCAGTGAGCAGAGAGGAGCTTGTCATCCGCCAGCTCTGCGGACTGATCTCCCGCTGAGCTGGCGGGAGCAGGCGGACTTCGTAGCGATGGAGTCTGCCTCGTGTGTAACTGTCCTTATACTTTAGGGAGTTCTAGGATTAGACCATGTATGTGACCACTGGTGTCAGCGGACGCATTATTAACCCCCCAGCACTGGTGTCAGCGGATGCATTATTAACCCCCAGCACTGGTGTCAGCGGACGCATTATTAACCCCCAGCACTGGTGTCAGCGGACGCATTATTAACCCCCAGCACTGGTGTCAGCGGACGCATTATTAACCCCCAGCACTGGTGTCAGCGGACGCAATATTAACCCTGACCACTGCACACGGACCACTGCACACGGACCACTGCACACGGACCACTGCACACGGACCACTGCACACGGACCACTGCACACGGACCACTGCACACGGACCACTGCACACACTGCCGACAGACCACTCGCCATCAGGGCACAGCACACAGCACATCAGGCTACAGGTTACAGGGCACATGAGGGCACAGCGCATCAGAGCACAACAGGGTACAGCGCACATGAGGGCACAGCGCACATGAGGGCACAGCGCATCAGAGCACAACAGGGTACAGGGCACATGAGGGCACAGCGCACATGAGGGCACAGCGCATCAGAGCACAACAGGGTACAGGGCACATGAGGGCACAGCGCACATGAGGGCACAGCGCATCAGAGCACAACAGGGTACAGGGCACATGAGGGCACAGCGCACATGAGGGCACAGCGCATCAGAGCACAACAGGGTACAGGGCACATGAGGGCACAGCGCACATGAGGGCACAGCGCATCAGAGCACAACAGGGTACAGGGCACATGAGGGCACAACAGGGTACAGGGCACATGAGGGCACAGCGCACATGAGGGCACAGCGCATCAGAGCACAACAGGGTACAGGGCACATCAGGGCACAGCACATAGGGGTACAGCACAACAGGCCACATCAGGGTACAGAGCACGGCACATCAGGACAGGACATATCAGGACAAGGCACATGGCACATTAGGGTACAGGATATGGAACATCGGGGTGCAGGGCACATGAAACAGCACATCAGGGTACAAAGCCCAGCAAATCAGTGTACATGGCACACATCAGGGCACATGGGGCATATCAGGGCACATGAGAGCACATTAGGCACAGCACATCAGTACATGGCACATCAGGGTACAGGGCACAGTGACAGTGTACCCTGATGTACAGAGCCCAGCACATCAGGGACACATCAGGGTACATGAGGCATATCAGGGTACATGAGGTACATCAGGGCACAATCAGAGCACATCAGGCATACCTCCAAACTTTTCAACTTCAGAATGAGGGACAAATGAGCATACCTCCCAACGAAGTTGTTCAGCGGCGGGGGGGGGGGGGGGGGTCCACAGATCATAGTTGATCGGGGGGGGGTCCGCGGATCGGAGTTATTGAGCGGGGGAGGTTCCGCGGATCGGAGTTGTTGAGCGGGGGGGTTCGCGGATCGGAGTTGTTGAGCCGGGGGGGGGGGGGTTGTTCCACGGCTCGGAGTTGTTGAGGGGGGGGTCCGCACATCAAAGTTGTTGGTTGAGGGGGGGGGGGGGGTTGTTCCACGGCTCGGAGTTGTTGAGCGGGGATTTAGCGCGAATCGTGGCCCATTTAGCGCGAATCACGGCCCGTAAATGGCCTGCGGGCCGGTACTTTGAGACCCCTGACCCAGAGGAATGGGCAATGATCCTGCTGTTTGAAATGGTAGGGATACAAATGTCGATGGCTTGGTTGAGTATGGAAGAACAAAAAGACACAGAAGCATTTCTTTGTAAACTTAGTGATATAAGTATAGGCAAACGGGTTATTGAATGGCGAGGAGAGGTAGAAAACGACATGGACAATAAGGATAGACCTTAGAAGACATTGTGGACAGAGGTGAGGCAGAACCGTGTGTATGAAGTGTGAAGGATACACACACTTATTTTCTGTTTGCCTGTAGTGAACTATTCAGATGGAACGGTAGAGCAGGTTTTATGGTACATAAGAAGTCAGCCAAGTTCTGTTTGTTTTGGCTTTGTAAGCGCTAATGTCAGACATCTCCTTTTGCACAATATCTTTGTGCTCTCTTCAGGTTTAATCTCTTAGGATTTTTCTCGGATACCTGATATATGGAATGTGGTATGGGTTTCATATGGCTGTACCTGTGTTTTTTTTTTTTGTTTTTTTTTTTTTTTTTTTTCATTTAGTTGAAAGGACTGTGCTGTGCAATTAGGCCGATGTCACTCTTGTAATGCAGTGCAGGATCTGCTTTGAAGGACACCGTGGGGAGGTGAAACGCTCAACCTGTTTACATCTGTCGCTCCCTCTCTGGCTGGATGTTCGTTATCTTGACAGTGACCTAATTTATACAGTTTTCACTGTATGAAATCAATGCATGACTTATGCAATGTTCTTTTCTGCAACCATGGGTTGCAAGAAAGAGTAAATCGCTTTATTTCCATGGAGCTCCCTCCCATTGTGTTCTCCCAGGGAGGGAAGGGGTGGTGCGGGAGGCCGTCCCTGCCAGGATAACACGGTGATTACTGCTAGTGGCTATAGCCAATGGCAGTAATCGCATGCTAAAAATCCAATATGGTGGTTGTAACCAATTTGATCAATGGATTGAATTTGGTACAATCAGCCTGCCCATAGTTGGATTGAATCTTGGCCGGCTCCTGCTGAACTGGCCAAGATTCGAGCCATATATGGCCAGTTTAAAGCATGGACGTTTATACCTTTCTGCTGACAACGGTAGAGGAGAACGGTTGCGTGGATTTTAGGTGCAGTGCGTTAAAGAATCTACATGCTGCATCTTTGATGCGCCTTTATTGAAATGCACATCCTATAGAGTTTGGTGGTAACAAGCCTAAAACGCCACTCTAGGTTTGCACCAATACCGTTTTCTTTATTGGCCAGTGCGAGTACCGATACTTTTGGTCAAGTACTGGCCAATACAGAGTACAGATATTTTGAGGTGCATATTTGTGCCAATATTAAATGGGGCGAATTGCATATATAGAAAAGGAAGCGCCGTCTAGTGGGCAGTTTGTTAAAAAAAAATTATAACTTGCATTAGGTACATATCCGGTCAAATGCAAAATCTGCATAGTGTCCCAGTCCTGGCGATTTATAGAACATCACAGCCGCTGGCGGTGCTCACAGGACTGAAGAAGTTCTGGAAGCCGTGTGGGTATTGAGCGGAAGTCATGTCAGATTGGGAGACTGCCTGCCTATACATTTCCTCCAGCCAGGGCCATCTTTTCCATTGGGCACGCTGGGCAGTTGCCCGGGGGTCCCACTTGCCTGGGGGGCCCCACCTGCCCAGTGACCCCAGTAAAAAAATGTGGATCAGAACTTCATGTCAATGAAGAAATATGTTGTTTTACTTTTGTTTAATTTAAACAAATTGCTAATAGCACTAGCTATATGTTTATAGTTTAAATACTGACATTTGCACTGTTTGGCATTGAAAACTGTAATTTTAAGTACTTTTTTTGCAGTGCCAGTAAAAAATGTGGTTCTGCCAGTAAATGTCATGGTTTTTGTCAGTAAAAAATTCTCCTGTGTGATTGTGTAGACTGGGCCCCATTGCACTGTATTGCCCGGGGGCCTATAATGCTCTTAAGATGCCACTGCCTCCAGCCCTGTGAGCACCTCTAGCTGCCGTGATTTTCTATCATCGATGGGAACGGGACGGTATCCCTACACCACACAGATGTGAACCAGCCCTTACACTGATATTGTTTTTGTATTGTACAACATTCTTTGAAATTTACAATAAAAACCTGGCAGATGTTGTAACCTATCCTTTCCCTATGTTCAGAAAGGCTTCATAACCAGGAACTGGGAGGGCAGGTTGTATGGCATTTTATAGTATATGTTATTGACTTGGCTGCTAGCTCTCCTCTGTCATAAGAATTCCTGAAAGAATGATTGTTGATTTGTCGTCATGGTTTATTTGTTCCTAACCACGCTCACGGATTGAAAAACCAGTTCTAGGAGAAGTAAATCTAGGAGAAGTAAATCAGTGTTCTAATTTGTATGACAACCCCAATTAAAGAGGACTGTAAAAACACCCATTATTCTGTTTTATTGTGTATATAAAACCACGGCAGGCCAGGCTGCAGTTCCTTTGCTTGTTCCGTTTCTGTGCTCTTTTATTTAATTGGTCACATTGTTGCTTTTGGGGTTTTATTTATGGTTGATCTAACACAAAAACTGTTTTGCTTGAACTGCTATAATTGCCTTCGTACAATTTATATGTTCTGTAAGCAGATTCCAGACAAATTGTTACACGTCCTTTGGAAACAAATGCAGGAATTGTTTTACTTGTCAAAACATTTGTAGGGTCAGTGCATATCATCTTGTGATCCATTTATGTCTTCTGTGCCTTGGAGGGAATTAGTAGCCTAAGATAACATAGCCATTTATTAAAGTAGACATATGGGGCCAGATTCAGAGAAGTTTGCATAAATTTCTGCGGGCGTGGCGTATGCTCTTTACGCTACGCCTCCGCAACTGTTATGGGAAAGTGCCTTAATCAGATAGCACTTGCTCCATAAGTTGCGGCGGCATAGCGTAAAGTGTCCGGCGTAAGGGCGCCTAATTCAAATTATTAATGTGGGGGCGTGATTCATGTAAATGAATAGTGACCCCACGTAATTTACGTTTTTTCTGGACGGCACATGCGCCGTCTGTGGACGCAAGTTGTCAATTTAAACGACGTGAACGTAAATTACGTCCAGCCCCATTCCCAAACGATTTACGCAAATGATGTACAATTCAACGTTGTCCCGACGTCCATACTTAACATTGGCTGCGCCTCATGTAGCAGGGGTAACTTAACGCCGGACTAACGCTTACGCAAACAATGTAAACTACAATGCCTGGCCGCAAGTACGTTCGTGAATCGCTGTAGCTCCCTAATTTACATATTCGACGCGTAAATCGACGGAAGCGCCACCTAGCGGCCAGCGTAAATATGCAACTAAGATACGACGGTGTAACAGACTTACGCCGCTCGTATCTTAGCAGAATTCCGGCGTATCTTCTTTTCTGAATACAGAAAAAAGATACGCCGGCTCAGAATAGATACACCGACGTAAAGGCTATCTGAATCTGGCCCATGGACTCTAAGCGATCCCGTTGCTATGCTAAACGTATCCATGCCTGTAAAAGAAGAGCACTGTATCTTGCTGCCTGTTGCCTTGAAAGTCACTAATTTATGAGAAATCATTAGTCAATGTCAGCATTCGCACAAACATTACATTAATATAGTGTGCATAAATCTTTTGCGCATGGATCTTGTAAATGAGGCTTTAAAGTTAAAGTGGAGTTCCGCCCCAATTTTCTTTTAGGTCGGCTACAAATCATCCAACTGCTGACTTTTCAAATATGGGCACTTACCTGTCTAGGGCACCCGCGATGTCTGCACCTGAAGCCGATCTGTCCCTCAGCTCTCGGGTGGAGGCGCCGCCATCTTTGGTAAGGGAATCGGGAAGTGATCACTGCCAGGTTCCCTACTGTGCATGCGCAAGTCGCGCTGCGCACCCTCACTGGTCCCTGCTATCTTCTGGGACCTGTGTGTTTCCCAGAAGACAGCAGGGGGAAGAAGGAAGGGCCAGACGTGGCATTGATATACGCGGATACTGCGGCTATCTATGCCCGGAAGTGGGAGCAAATACCTGACTTGGACAGGTATCGGCCCCCCCCCCCCCCCCCCCCACCTCCCGAAAGGTGCCAAATGTGACACCAGAGTGGGGGAGGAGTTCCATTTTTGGGTGGAACTCCACTTTAAGTGGAAGTGAAGGCAAGACCTAACTCTAAACCTACTCTTGCATTCTAAGCTTAACCTATCTAGCCCTGTGAAGAAGGGGAAAAAATCGCTATTCTTGCCTATTCTGCAGCCGCTCCAGTCCCAGGCTGAGCTGTCCGTGGTGGCTTCACAGTGTAGGAGAGGCAGTGACACTGGAGGCCCCATAGTAACTCTTTGGGTGACGTCACTTACCAGGCAGCCATTGTCGGCTTTCCCCTGCGTTTTGGATAGAGTAAGAAAGGGTTATAACCTTTTGTCAGATTATCATTTTTAGTTATTTATTTTTTCCCCATCTGTGTCCCATTGCAGAGATTTCCCTTCACTTATGGTCCCATAGGCAAACCTTAACTGCTTTCCGACCTGCCGCCACAGTTATACGCCGCCTCCAGCGGCGTGCGCCCCCCCCCCCCCGCTAGCCACCCGACTTCCGTGCCCCGTGGGCACTATCGCCGCCGGTCACATGCGATCGCTCGTTACAGAGCGAGGACCGGGAGATCAGTGATTTCCCCTAGTGAGCACACCCCCCCCCCCCATACAGTTAGAACACACCCAGAAACATACTTAACCCCTTCACCGCCCCCAGTGGCATTTTGGTCCCAAAAATGTATCAAAAGTGTGCGATGTGTCCGCAATAATGTCGCAGTACCGGAAAAAAAACGCTGATCGCCGCCATTACTAATAAAAAAAAAATATTAATAAAAATGGCATAAAACTACCCCCTATTTTGTAAACGCTATAACTTTTGCGCAAACCAATCAAACGCTTATTGCGTGTTTTTTTCGAAAAATATGTAGAAGAATACGTATCGGCCTAAACTGAGAATTTTTTTTATTTTTTTATATATTTTTGGGGGATATTTATTATAGGAAAAAGTAAAAAATATATAATTTTTTTTCAAAATTGTCGCTTTTTTTTTTTTTTTTTTTTTTGTTTATGGCGCAAAAACTAGAAACCGCAGAGGTGATCAAATACCACTAAAAGAAAGCTCTTTGTGGGGGGAAAAAAACGACACCAATTGTGTTTGGGAGCCACGTCGATCGACCGCGCAATTGTCAGTTAAAGTGACGCAGTGCCCAATCGCAAAAAGTGCTCTGGTCTTTGGGCAGCGATATGGTTCGGGGGTTAAGTGGTTAAAGGAGTTGTAAAGGGAAAAAAAAAATTCACCTTAATGCAATCTATGCATTAAGGTGAAAAAACATCTGATGCTGCCGCCTTGCGAGCCCCTGTTCTACTTACCTGACCCCTCGAAAGTCCTGCGCGCGGTCCTGAGATCCTCTTTGCCGCTCAGCCTGGCTGCTGATAGAGCGGATGGATTGAGAGCAGTGCAGCCATTGGCTGGCGCTGCTGTCAATCGCATCAAGTAGCGTGGCGTGCCGAGGGGAGGGGCCGAGTGATACAGTGAGCGCCTATGGCTGCTTGCTGTATCACGGGAGCGCGCCCGCAATAACTCACCACCATGCGTGTGGGGGAGGCAGTCAAGAGGGAGGGAAAATGAACAGCAGGATCAACCAGGTTTTTGGCAGAACACAGAAAAAGAAATCCATAGTGACTGAGTTTGAACAGCATGTAATACAGCGTGTTCTGACAAGCAATGCAGAACTGCTGTGAAGGACCAGCTGTCTGCTAATCTATTTATAGCACCCACCCTGACACACAATTCAGGCTGGTTTTATCTCAGTTGACAGAGAACATGTCAGAAGTTATCATCCTGATAACAGAAGAACCGAGAAGGAGAAAGCCACTGGACTCAGGGCTTTGAAGAGGGACAAGTAAACGCTACAGATGTGCCCAGCCCATTTTCGTCAATTAGGTTTACATCCACTTTAATGATGAGGGTTTAAAGGAAAAGTATTGTAAAAGCTTTTGGTTGTTCTTCTCCTATAGATCACAGGAGTGTAGTTTGGTTTTTGCACTCCTGTGACCTGTTTTCAGCGGACAGCGGGCTAAAGTGCACTGCTGGCTGATGCAACTCAGTTGGTCTAGGCCAGGGGTCCTCAAACTACGGCCCTCCAGTTGTTCAGGAACTACATTTCCCATCATGCTCAGTCATGTCTGTGAATGTCAGAGTTTCACAATGCCTGGAGGGCCGTAGTTTGAGGATGGGATTTGTAGTTCCGCAACCTGGCTCGGCTTCTCAGCTGGAGGGCCGTAGTTTGAGGATGCCTGGTCTAGCTATGCGGTTTAAGTGAGGAGAAATCCTCAATATAATGGAGCCCAGGACAGTAATAAAAATCTAGGAGTTCAGATCCTTCCCAAAACTTAAAATTAGGGCTGTTACTGATCAAAATTTTTGTGTTCGATTAATCGACTAATTTTGATTAATTATAATGCACATACAGATCCAACCACTTTTAGCTGATCTCCTTGCAGGCTGATTCCCAGTGCAGCTCCCAACCACTGGAAAAATGGATAGCAGGATACAAAAAGGCAACGCTCGATGGAAATAGCATTAAAGCTTTTATAGTCTTCAAGTAGGTAACCAAATAAATATTGCACTGGAGATAAAATCGATGTAGCTACATAAACTGTAAAAATGGTGCGAGTAATACCAAACGGTACCAAAAGCAGTCCTAAAAACGTAGCCAAGTATGATACTGGTATAAAAATGTGTACAACGATACCACTGCTGAATCCAGATGAGGAGGGGTTAACAGCAGTCCGTTGGCATGTAGATGTCCCGTGAAGGGAACTATCACAACTCCCAGTGGATGGCTGTAGAATCCCAGGGTGATAGAGAGTGTAACAGCCCTTGCATGTGGCAAATAGTAAGGTCCCGCCGGCATGCAGATATGGAGGCACAGCAAAGAAGCCCTTCAGATGGACACGGCAAGCCCCGCCGGTGTCCGTGATGTCACCGGATCTCCGATGGAACTCCCTGAAGGCCCAGAAGACGGCAGAGAGGTGAGTACCAATTAAAAGAATTTTAATCGATCAAAAAGATTTTGATTGATCAACAAAAATTAAAGATTAATCGATTAATTAAAAGTTAATTTGCACAGCCCTACTTAAAGTGGAAGTAAACCCTCTTATCATTTTCAGCCAAGGAAGCTGCTATCTTGGCCTTTGTTTAACCTTCAACTGCCATGATGCCGCACATGTGATCAGTTATGACATCAATCATTGGATGGTGTGAAAATTTGGTTGAGAGCACAGCTAACCTTTCCCGCATGACAGGAATGTTAACTGTTTTTTAATCCATCAAATCAATGGGTTTACTTCCGCTTTAAAATGTTTAATTCAGATCATTTATTTTTTAATTAAAAAAACTGCATGATTGCAATGACAGAGAAAATAAGATGAACTGGTAGGTTTTGTGATGGTGTAAGTCAAATTCAGTGGCTACATACTTTGCAGTGTGTTTAGCCAGAGAGGACAAGTGTTTTTTAGCCTTCAATACCATGTCATGGAAAGTTAGAGATGAGTGAGTGCTGTAGTAGGTGCTATAGTGAACTGTATGTGGGAGTGGCCAGCACTGATGGGCCGGCCTGCAATACCAGTACTGATGCTTGACTGCAAACAGACTGAAAATAGGACTGCTTATCTGTACATTGCTGTAACGTTTCAAGACAAACAGGATTGTTCTTCACAGTTCAGAGGGGCCTCGGGGGGATATCAGACACAGCAGCAAGTGAGTATGATGTACATGCATATTGCAGTAAGCAGTCCGCACCAGTTTACCATGGCAGTTAGTCCAGATGGTAAATATTGTAGCAAATTTTCATGATCCTGCATCAAACGCATTCACAAAGAACAAGTGGTGTTTTATTGGAGATGTGTATATTTATTTATTTTTATGTTTTTTGATTATACGTAGCACAGAGCTTTGCTGAGTATGTATTTGCATTCAGCAGAGCGTGCAGCCTGGGCTCATACAAGCACATAAATACACTCGGACATACAGGTTTGGTCAGTAATTGAACCTACTTGTATGTTTTCTAATTGTGAAAGAAGAGTAGAAAGCCTTAAAGGGTCACTAAAGGAATTTTTTTTTTAGCTAAATAGCTTCCCTTACCTTACTGTAGTACTGGTTTCATGTCCTTATTATTTGTTTTTGCTTTGAAATTGCTGTAATCCTGCTCTGTTCTCCACACTTCCTGCTTGTCCGTTTCCTTATAAGCACCATACTGGGAGCTTTCTCACGATGGTCTAAGCTGTCATTACTGTGTGTCTAAAACTTCCCAGAACCAATCAGATTCATTTTAAAAACAAAACACTGCCCTGGATTTGTTTGTTTTTGTTCTGTGTTTCTATTTCTACTTTGCAGAAACATGAAGCCAGTTCAAAAGTGAAACAAGCCTGCATGCACATTATATGATTGATTTTTATCTATTTTTAATTATTTTGAAAAGGAATCGGTTAACTTTTATGTCTCTATACCCTGTAAACAGTCATTTCAGCAAAAAAAATGTTTTCCTTTAGTGACCCTTTAAGTAAACCTATACCAACACAGGGAAAACAAATGGCTGAATAATTCTAGACGTTATCAAATGTTTGACATGACCGTCAAGTTTCTTCAGCTGATGCATAAATCTGTTGGGATTGCTTGTCATACTTTAGAGGTATTTTGAGTAAAAATATGATGTGCATTCTAGTAGCATCTGTTGTAGACATATTTTTATTTTTTAATTTTTTTTAGCAGGCAGGAAGCCATCTGTGCATAAAATCATTTTTACAAGTGGCAGTCAGTTGTGGAACTAAAGTCGTCCTTTCTCAAGGAATATGAGAACTTTTGGATGCTGACAGAAGAACGCCCAGGGTATGTAAGGCTATGTGTGGGCTTGCTGGTTTGTAGAAAGGATGAACGTTTTGTGGTCTCGTGCTCCGTTGCCTGAAGCCAACATCCCCTGAATATATTTAAGACTTGGCAGTGATTGCTGAGTACTGTACTGCCACGTTTTAGAGGATTTTCTTACAGATGTAGCAGCAGCAAAAGAGCTGTGGGCCATGTGGATAAGCTAAGAATCCATTCTGTGCTCTCATGAAATGTCTTTCAAAGTATGGCCTTTTAAATGTTAAAAAAAAAAAAGTGTGTGTGTGTGTGTGTGTGTGTGTGTGTGTGTGTGTGTGTGTGTGTGTGTGTGTGTGTATGTATATATATATACAATATATATATATATATAATAATCTCTCATTTAACTCAAATATTAAATAACAGGAATTGCATAAAGTGTGTGTGCGTGTGTGTTTTTTTTTTTTCTCCAAGCTTGAACTTGTTTTTTGTGACTTTAAAGCGGAGTTCCACCCAGGAAAACAACATTTGCCCATTTAGCCTAAAAAAAATAAATAAGAAAAACGTGAAAAAAAAAAAATCCTCACCCGAAATATCTGTTGCTATGCGGAAGTCCGTAATCTGCCTCTTCCGCAACCGCAGTGTGTTTTCTTCTGCCTCTTCTCCTTGTGAATGGGGCGCGCTGCTTTCTGGGAACTGTGTGTGTTCTCAGAGAGCAGCCGCCCATTCACAAGCCAGCGTGAGACTCACGCAGGCGCAGTAGGAAATGGGCAGTGAAGCCGTACGGCTTCACTGCCTGTTTCCCCTAGTGTGAATGGCGGCGTGGGACCGGCATCGGGGGGGCCATCAGCACAGGTAAGTAGGACAAGGTAAGTGTCCTTATTAAAAGTCAGCAGCTACACTGTTAGTAGCTGCTGACTTTGAAAAAAAAAAATTGCGGGTGGAATCCCTCTTTAACCACAACTCTGTGTCTTTTGGGACTTTGTTTCCAGTCTATGCACCTGCAGTATCCCAGTGTCCTGCCCAGCTCACATTGGCGGTGCTCTTGATGCTTCGGCCACACTAAAGTTTCAATAAAACTGAACGTGCTGGCATTCTGTGTGCAGACATACTTCTCTTGCATTTATGGCCTAAGGTGGCATAGTAAAGCAACACTGTTGTCTGAGGCGCTGTACACACGGCCGAGGTTCTCGCTGAAAATCAGCGAGAACCTCGCTGGAATGCACATTCCAGCGAGGACCTCGGCCGTGTGTACGGTCTCAGCGAGCTTCCCGTCGGGAAGCCCGTCGAGCCGAAATAGAGAGCACGCTCTCTATTTCCTCGACGGCCCGCCTGGAAGAATGGCTGGTTGCCATTCCCGACGGGCGGGTCGCCGAATTTGACGGCCGGGAGAGAACCTCGACGGGCGGAACGATGTGTTCTGCCCGTCGAGGTTCTCTGCCGTGTGTACGCGGCCTGAGGCCGAAAACACCTAATCAATCGACAACTACAGGCATACCCCACTTTTAAGTACACAATGGGACCAGAGCATGTATGTAAAACGAAAATGTACTTAAAGTGAAACAATACCCTTTTTCACTTCTAGGGTGTAGTGGGGGATCAGGGACTGTAGTGGGGGTGTCAGGAGCTGTAGTTGAGGTCTCAGGGGCTGTAGTGGGTGTGTCAGGGTCACACTGTAACAGGACTGGCTATGCTTTCGGAGCTTCAGCTCCTTCTACTGCGGCTGCAAAATGTCTGTACAGTACTTGTAAGGCACTTTACATACACTTGCGTGCATGTACTTGCGAGTGTATGTAAAGTGAGTGTACTTAAAGCGGGGTATGCCTGTATTAATCGATTATGAAAATTGTAATCAATTAATTTTTTATAATCGATTAATCGGCCAGTAACATAATGGGGTTAAACAAAAAAAAATTAGCCCTTTTTATAGTACAAAAAAGTAAATGGCCA
The DNA here is from genome assembly GCA_029574335.1 of Rana kukunoris. NCBI lineage: Eukaryota > Metazoa > Chordata > Amphibia > Anura > Ranidae > Rana > Rana kukunoris. Next base: position 99,939,140 of record CM056058.1, on the reverse strand, counting down.
CTGTAAATATTACTTTCACTGTCCCACAGTAAAAAAAAAATGAACCCCTTACAGTAGCGATTATTTGCTCTTTTTTTTTGTACTTTTTTTGTTTTTTTAACCCCATTATGTTACTAAACATCTCAGGCCGGGTCACGCCTCTGTTTTTTTTTTTTGTGCTTTTTGCAGAAACACTCTACAGTTCATTTACATGTTTTCCTATGGGACACATTCACATCCGTGATTTTTTTTTTTTTTTTTCAGCTGCTGCGTATTTGGAAAGGGCATTTTTTTTGGTTCAATATACTTCAATAGAGAAGCTGCAGAAAAGCATGTAATGTGTTTTTGCAGCAATTTGTGTTTTGTAATCTGCCCAACAACAAATTGGGCCATAAAAAATTAAAAATGCATTTTTTAGGCTATTATCCGATTCATCGAAACAATAATTGGCCAACTAATCGATTATGAAAATAATCGTTATTTGCAGCCCTACTGTTTTCCAAAGGGAAAAAAAAGCAAAGAATAAAAAGCCTACAAGAAAAGACCCACATAAGTAGGGGTAAACTTTTCCCAGTGAGGACATGAAATCAGGAGTGCAGTAAGGTAAAGGAAGCTATTTAGCTAAAAAAAAAAAAAAATTCCTTTAGTGATCCTTTAAGGTCACCCAACTCTCCAAATTGCACAAAGGTGCATGCGTTTTTGGCAGTACAGCTTACTTTATTGTGTTTTGCTGCAACACAAGTGTGTTGAGAAGGTACATTGTGGTACTAGTAGTGTAAATGGCCCCTTAGGATTTATAGTACATGCACTAAGTTTTCTGCAATATGACTGCAGTACATATTTTGCAACATATGGTTATTTTCTTTTTCGTACATCACAGGATACACAGAGCTGCAAAGTAATAACTATGTGGGTATATAGGCTACCTTCAGGTGATGGACACTGGCACACCCAAGACAGGAAGTCCCCTCCCCTATATATAACCCCATCCCATACCGGGAGTACCTCAGTTTTTTTCACCAGTGTCTAAGGTGTTGGTCATGGTTAAGGAAGTGCTTTGAAGAGCCCTGCTGGAGGGTCCTTCGAGATCAAGCATGCTTTGCAACCGGATCCATCCAAAGTGCCATTATGGCCAAAGTAGATACTACCCGGGCCTCGAATAAAGAACAAGGTTTTGCATGTAAAGTTCCTCCTAGAAGGGCTGGACCCAGGAATCAAGTGCTTTTGGTTATCCTCAGATACCAAAGATTTTGTCTGGCTGGGTGCAATACAGGCCCAGGGCAGTGGAAGTTCTGGAAGGACCCCGATCCCCGAAGGTCAGTGACATTGCCCGCCGTGATGGGGGAAGGTTGGATCTGTCTGAATTTTCAGCTGGAGAGGTAAGTGTCCTAAGGAACTTTTAAAGTTCACTTATAGATTCCTTCTTTTGAAAGAGTGTCATGCCTACCTACCTGCCAGAGACTTCAGTGTGTCGCTGTTTAGCAAGCCTGTCTAAAGGCTTCCTGCTGAGTCCAGTCCATCCATCTGGTGGTGGCAGGGGGAAATTGCTGGCAGTCATGCAAGCATGAAGGTAGCTGGTGGATGGAGTTTACTCCCTTGTCCTCCTAAACCCTCCTCCGTATTTTCGTGCAACAGGCGCGCTGCCGGTTTGAGGATTGCTGAGCGCTGCTTCCTATTTTCAAGGGGTTATGGTGACTTTTCCCTTCCTCTCCCCACACTGGCTTGAACAAGGGCTTGTGCATGTGGGAAACTAGTTTATACATGCCGAGGGCGGGGATGAGAAGGGGACGTAGCTTAGCATGGTGTAGTTCGTGCGTGACCTGGCGGTCACCTCCTCACAGTGCAGGCGCAGGGCTGAACTGTGGATAGCAGCTTTTAGGCTGGACTATAGTTTGGCAGTGGATGCTTTTGTAATAGTATCTCCGCTTTTGTGTTTAAGACTATGCGTTCCAGAAATTCAAGAGTTAAGGATGCTAAACCAGGAAATAATTCCTAAAAAGAAAGTCTCCAAAGACATCACCATCAGGCTCTGAGGATCCCGGGCATGCCTCCACAGTACCTTCCTCTCTAGAGAGACCAGATGTGGCTGACCAGGGTGAGTCATCAGGGCCCTTGGGTGCTGTAGCCCCTGCCAATCCACCTGCCTCGAAGTTACTGAGGAAGGGCTTTCCTCAGCTCTCTTGGGTTTAGATGATTTATTTGCGTTCTCTTCCCTGGGTGGTAAGAAGCACAGACGCTCTAAGCCCTCAGGTCATGGAACAGCAGTGGCCGTTGGAGGATGAGTCTCCCTCAGTGGACAAGGAGGAGGGAACGACTGATGACTCCTCCTCAGAGGAGCCTACTGTAGGGGATCCCTTTACAAGCTGAACCGTTGTGGGCTGAAATGGACCAAAACACACACAGGACCCCTGTGCAATTCACACTGGAGATGTGTAAAGCGCCTCCACAGAGTCGCAATCTACTGCTATGTAAATTGGATGCAGTGAAACCACACCAATAAATTCGAATTGAATGGTGGCTGCTCGCAAGCTAATCTGGCTGTGTGGCGGTTTCCAGATCTTCACAGCCTGCTCAACATAGATTGGCAGGGCTCGAAAAAAATGTACATTTAAAAAATTCTTGACACGTCTAAACATCGTGTTTCTCCATGCCAAACGTTTATTTTTTCTGCCCAAATGCTCCTTTCAAAAACGTGTGTGTGTGTGTGTGTTGCTCGTAAATAAATGCTCCTCTACGAATTACCTGTAAATGCCCAAATGTGCATGGGCACATAGGCTAGCATAGAGTTGCCTATACCGGCTAAAAGCAAAAAATGCAGAACGCCTGTGTAAGCAGCATTTCTTACGCTCAGTGTGCACAATGCTTAAAAAGTTTATATACAAATGACAAAAATCGGCAACAAGAATTTGTGAAGGGAATTCCTAATTTTTATATGTTACCTGCTGACCATAAAATGAATTCATCCAGTCCAGGAACAATGGTGCATTCTTTTGGGCAGTTGTGGTCCCAGCATACGTATTTTTAAATGAGCAAACCAAAGCAGCTGCCTGATCAGCTTTACTAACATATGACTGAATACTGGCTTGCTTTGATCTAAGGCAGGGGTCTCCAAACTGCGCCCCGAGGGCCGGATGTGGCCCTTTGCTAGCCTTTATCTGGCCCTTGGGGCAGTATTGCGCCCAACGATATGAGGCACTATTCCTCCCAATGACACCAACAATGGGGCACTATTTCTTCCACTAATAGCAATGATGGAGCACTATTCCTCCTCCTATTGCCCACCAACACTGGAGCCATGTTTATTCTCACTGATGCTCGGCCCTGGGGCATTTTCTACCCCCATTGGTCATAATCTGGCCCCCCTGAAGTCTCAAAGACGGTAAACTGCCCTTTGCTTGAAAAGTATGGACGCCCCTGATCTAAGGTGTAGGTAGAAACAGCTTGTGAATTTTATGCTTGCTTCGCTCTATTCCCTTGAAAGATTGGTGCATGAATAAGACGTGTTGGGTCTGGTTGTCAAGTGAGCCATCAATAATAAATTGACTGGAGATATATTGACATCTTTCTCTGCATAATGTACACATTAGTAGTTATTAAAGGACACCTAGATTTAAAGATTTATATATATATATATATATATATATATATATATATATATATATATATATATATATATATATATAAAATTAAGCTGCCTTCTGAAAATGCTTAAAGGTGAAAAACCTTCTGTGCTGCCCCCCAAAGCCCCTCTTCTTTTTTTTTTTTTTTCTTATCTAAACCTGATCGTTCCAGCGACAAGCACAAGCTCAGCAGCTTCAGCCACTGTCTCCGGTCCTCATTGGGTAGGGTTGATGGCAGCAGGTGTCATTGCCTCCCGCTGCTGTCAATCAAATCCAGTGACACGGGAGCCGAGCCAAGTGCTGCTGTCTGTGTCAATGGAGTAGCAAGACTCTGGAGCGAGCCCGCACGAGTGCCCCCATGGAAAGCGGCTCTCCTTGGGGACACTTCCGAAGAGGAGGAGCCAGGAGCACCGCCAGGGGACCCTAGAAAAGGCTGATTTTGGCCGTTCCGTGCAAAACGCTTGTACAGAGCAGGTAAGTATAACATGTTTGTTATTTGTAAAGGTATGTATGTTTTTTCTTTTTTTTTTTTTTTTTTTTTTTTTTTTTTTATCATCACTTTAAAGTGTTTCTAAACCCAGGACCCTGCTATCACTATATCTGGTCTCGCACAGTACACAGAACATGGAAATGCAATTATTTTTGTAAACATAAGCGTTTTTAATGTATTTTCTTATCAGCAGTTAGAGCAGTCTTGTCTTCTATCGGTGTCTGGTTAAAGCTTGTAGCAGGAGTTTTCATTCTCTCGTGATTGTCCTATGAGGATGCATGACCCCTGACTGTCTGTACAGTGCTGGTCCTGTGCTGATCACATGCACTCTCCCAAGGGGAAAAAAAACTCTTTAGCAATACCCACCAAACTGGCAGCTTGTCCCCTAGCCTCTTTACTGTCCAGAGATGGTTTGGTAACTCGGGAAGAAGGAGAGGATCAGAGAAGACCGGATCACACTGCTTTTTTACACAATACATATGATTAAACCCTTTAGGTTCCACAGTGAGTATAACCAGCATGCTTTACTGCATATACAGATTGATTTTACTGCTGTGGGTTTAGTAACACTTTAAAACCTGGCTGTCTTTGGCCTTAATCATTTTAATTCCTGACCCAAAACAAGCACACACTGTCAGCCTGGAGAGGAGTCGGCACTCATAGTCTGCATTCTTGTACCAGGGATGAGAGTCATGCAAACATACCTTCTGTTTTAAAATGGCTCTACTGCCATGTATAGAACTGTAAATGGTTGTGGACCTAAACTCATAAGTGACGATTTAGTGTTTTTTATCTGAAACATCTAGAAATGTTAATTGTCACTAAACTACCCTATTGCCTTGAATTTCGCTGGAAAAAAGCAGTGTGCTTGTTGACATATCCTAGATACTCGTATACTCATAGCCTCATAGCTATATATCTAAGGCAATTTACACCTAGTCTTGCGCTCGCTGTTCTCCTTGTAAAAAGGAAGCTGTACCTGAGGACCTGCACTGCACGTATCTCCCTTCTTCTGATTCGTTATTTCTGCAGATATTTTTTTACTTATGCTGCTTGTTGGTCATTCCCCCTCCAGTCATCATAGGGAGGTGGCTCTGACATGAAGAAGCAAAATACTGAACCTATTCTGCCTCATAAAATCAATGAAAATAATTCATGGACAGCTGCACACTAAAATAAACCTAAAAAGGTAGCCTATATTGGTGTAAATAGGATAAAAAGCACTACAAAAACCCAGCACAGCAAGCAGTGGGGTAAAAAAAGCTGACGTGTTTTGCACAAACAATAAGTGCTTAGTCATGAGCTATGACTAAGCACTGTGCGAAACGCGTCAGTATTTTTTTAGCCCACTGCTTGCTGTGTTTTGTAGTGCTTTTTATCCTTTTTACACCAATAAAGGCTACCTTTTTAGGTTTATTTTAGTGTGCGGCTGTCCATGAATTCTTTTCATTGATTTTTTGGCCTTGTGCATTACCAGCACCCACGGTCTTTGAGGAGGATATTAATTGCTTATGGCATTTGCCTGGAGCGGCGGTCTTTTTCTTTATTATGCCTCATACATACGGTAGGACCTTCCGAGGGGAAAAAAAAAAAGTCAAACAGGCTTTTTTTCTCGGAAAGTCCGGCCGTGTGTAGCCTCCATCCGACGGACCAAAGATAGAGAACCTTTCTGTCGGACTTACGGTGGACTTTTGCATGGTCAAAAGTCCGACTGTGTGTAAGAGGCATAAGAGTGACTACCTTTACAAAGGTCCGTCTCTACCAATATGGCTTTTTTTTTTTTTACTAAGGCTGGCCATACATGATACAATTTTCTGTGCACTTTTCTGTCCAATTTTCTTTAGATTTACTTTCAACTATGTAGTGCAAGGGCCTGCCTGATTGCATACAATTGAAAGTGTTGTTTAGTTTGACCTCATATATTATATGGTTTTTGGTAAATCTAAAAGAAAATTGCACAGAAAATTGTATCATCTATGGCCTGCCTAAGAGACATTGTGGAACAAGACCTAGCAAATCACGAATGAGAAAGCCATCAGCTTCAGGGAGCCTACTGGCAATACTAGTAACCAGTCTTTTTTGCATATATTTCTTGCATTTTTTTTGGCGCAGTCTCTACAGATCGGGTCCTCCTAAAACTCTAAATGTCTTAAATTCTTGCATTCTCAGTATATCATTCAAGTATTTCAAAGCCCCTTACAGAGTATATTTAACCACTTAAAGCGGAAGTTCGACCCAAAAATGGAACTTCCACTTATCCCACTCCTCACCCCCTTACATGCCACATTTGGCATGTAATTTTTTTGGGGGGGAGTGGGGGCTTCAGGAGGAGTGGGACTTCCTGTCCCACTTCCTCCTTCCGCCGAGGGGCTGGTTAGGCGATTAAGTTTAGTCGCCTACAGCAGCCCCTCCCTGTAGGCGATCGCCTGGGCCACATGACGGGTCCCATGCGATCGCCTGTCCAATCAGCAGTGGCCCGCGCTGCTCGCGCATGCGCAGTGCCGCATGCACAGTGGGTGCCCGGCCGTGAAGCCGAAGGCTGTCACGGCCGGGTGCCCACAGTTACGATGAGGACGCCGGCCGGGGAGGGGAGGAGAGGAGCGGAGCCCCGGCCGGCGCGTCGCTGGAGCAGGTAAGTGATTGTTTATTAAAAGCCAGCAGCTACACTTTTTGTAGCTGCTGACTTTTAATAAACATAAAATATTTGGCTGGAACACCCCTTTTAAAGCGGTTGTATACCCCCGCTTTGTGATTTTCTTTTTTTTCTCTACAGGTAGGCCTATAATAGGGCTTACCTGTAGGTAAAATGACTGTACATTTTAGGAGATATTCATCTTGCATGTAGCTGCTGCTGCCGGAGCTCCTTGCCAGAATGGAGGACTCCCTCGCATGCACGCCAGTGGCATTATCATGGCTCTGGCCACTCAACGAGGGAGCCACGATACCAGAAGAAACACAGAAGGAACATGTCGGCTCTCTCAGCGGTGATTGGGAGGCGATATGGGGGCTTTATCTTAAAACAGGTCACAGGAGTGCAAAACGAACTGCATGCACTGTAAAGGAATTTTTTTTTTTTTTTCATAATAAGCATCCTTTACCTGCAGACATTTCTCTTTTCACTTCCTCGTTGGTTTTTGCTCAGAAGTTTCTCTATTTCTTCTCTGTTCTGTTCCCTTCCTGCTTGTCTGATTTTACTGACCACCGTGAAGGGAGACTTTACTGCGGTGGTCAGTAACGTGTTCGCCCCTTCCTGGGAACTACATCTGTGCGGCAGGACGCTCTCTACGTGTTAGAGACTTCAAGGAGGTGTGAATTACTGGGCGTGCCGCAATTCATACTGGGAAATGTAGTTCTTACATGAGCAAGTGATACAAGCAGGAAGTGAATGAGAGAACAGAAACTAGAATGCCGGAGGCGATATAGATGAAGGAATTTAATAGGTATTTACTCGTTTGTTAACAGAATCATTACACTATTCTGTCTGTCTACCTTGCAGACATTCATTTTAGGCAAAACAATGTTTTCCTTTACAACTCCTTTAATGTCTTGCTTTTATTTAATCTCTTTGTAGTTCTTTTGACCTAAATGTTATGATGATTATTTTTTTTTTTATTGGTAAATGCCTTATAATAGTTTTTCTCATTGGAAAGGTTGGTTTGTGAGCTCATAATGCTGTGGTCTGTGCTGGCCCAAGTGTCTTTCCACAGACCTGTATTGTAGAAAAGAGGAGGAGGTGTCTGAACAGTTTTGAAAACTTAGTACAGTTGATCTAACTGGTGTGACTATTGAGCTGCACTCTGACACCTGCTGTGACAATAAAGTGTAGGTGTCTATCAGACTAGGTTGTAGAAGAGAACGCATAGATGCATGGGGAGAGTATACAAGCTTCCTGCGTGTAATTTGCTTGGTGGGATCTGAACCCAGAATCCCAGTGCAGCAAGGAAAAATTGTTTACGGCATTGCTTCTGTACTGGTTAGCCATTTAGTCATCCTCTCCTATTCCAGTTTTAATACATCTCAAAATTTGGTTTATATCACTTAATTTGTATTTTCTTTTCTCAGGGCACAAAGCATAACTCCTAAGGCGTACAGAGGATAGGAACAGATGGAAAGCTGTTTGGGCTGCATGGAGTCAAGCGATGTCACTGCATGCCGGTGTCCTTCCATGCCAGATGGGGTTTATTGAACAGATGACATATTTCTTTGGGATATGACTGTCAAGATGCCGTCTGGTAACTCACAATCCCCAGAGGAGTCTAAAGCTCTCCTGTCTCAGGAGAAATTGAAGGGTAAAAGTCCTTATCATGTTGGACCTCTCTTCCCGCATCGGGCTGAGCGGATTGTCATCACCCGAAGTGAAAGTGTTCCAGAAGAGAATGTACTGCAGATCACCATCACAGAAACGACCATTATCGAGTCTGACTTGGGAGTTTTCAACTCTAGAGCCCTAATCTACCTCACATTATGGTTTTTCTTCAGCTTTTGTACTCTATTCCTCAATAAATACATTCTCACCTTATTGGAAGGGGAGCCGAGCATGTTGGGTAAGCTTCTGTGGATTGCTAATATCGTATCACTTGGGAATTTTATTTAATTTTTTTCCAGTTTAACAGCATATTTGTTCGCAGTTTAAGAATATCATCTTGCTTAGTTTAAAGTGTATGGAAATGTAATCTATTGTAACTTGCCATTCTTTAGATGAAGTGCCTACATTTGTTTTTCAGGCTTTTTTTTTTTCACCTGGTAATCCTGCAAATAACACACTTCCTGTTCTTAGATGACCAGACTCCACTCCTCCAGAAATAGACACTGACCAAAAAAATAAAATTATTCTGTTAATCAGCCTTCCCATCATGCCTCGGTTTTTTGCTACTGCTCTAGGAGAATGGATGAGTTTTCCCTTCTGCAGTCAATATTCATCATTAATGCTGAGCCTAGAGAGTTTCTAGATGTAGTTTTCCAGATCAGGTTGGCTAATCCTCCACATAGCTTTGGAAGCCATATCTGGACTCTGCCATGAAGAAGATGCAGGGCTCCTCTGTTTTGCGACCCTTCGGCATTGGGCTTTCACTTGGGATACTTTCCAGGTCACCTAATGTATTGTGTACGTTAGCTGCAGAGCGCTTCACAGGTCCAGGGCTGTGCTACACCTGCTGGTAGAAGATCGTCCCTGAAGAACCATTTGAATCAGGTTAATGTCTGCTACCTACAGGCACTTGGTCACAGATGGACAGATATCTCTCTCTGCACCTGTGGCTGGTTTTGTGAGTAACCCCTTTGAGGGACTGTTACCTCTTTGGGACAATATGTTGGATCATTAAAGCAGAGGGAGTGGTCCTATGGACCCTCTCAGCTCATGATCCACCCTCAAAGCCAACAGCCTGGACAGCAATCCCCCTCATGTCTGTTGGAATGCCCATTACCTCCCCCAAGCATGACTCCTTACTCTGCTTCAGCCAGGGAGAATTTTTCTGCTACCATGTCAGACTTCATGACCAAAAACACATTTCATGATAGAGGATTCAGAACACGGGACACAAGCAGGTTTCTTTGCACTTTTCTTTTTAGGATGTTGCTGTGTATAGCACAGTACAAAGCAGTGGAAGAATGTAATCTGCCTTTTTAGATGAGTTTTTGCCTAAGGAGCCTCAGTCAGCCAACATTAGTCTGGAGTTAAAGCAAGCAGTGTCTGAATTCTCTAGAATTACTAGCATGGGCCCAATATACAGTTCCCAACCTGTCAAAATCTTCCCAGTACATTGAAACTGGTTTGGTATAGTGACTGGCCTAATCCTTTATAGTTCCTTAAGAAGTGCTGCATTCCCATTGTTGACCCAGCTATTTCTTGTCTTTTTAAGAATATGATAATAAGAGTATGGACAAGTCAAGGACATTTCATTGTTTAAAGAACTTGTGAATAAAAGACTGGAAACTCGGATGACCCCCCCCCCCCCAAAAAAGATGTTTTTTGATATATTATCTGCTGATTTCTGGGGCAGGGGCATATGACCTAGGCATCGAGAAGAACAACAATATGGAGAGCAAAGCGCGTTGTGGTGAACAGTGGACATGTCTTAAATTGCGCTACATATTGGCTTAAAGGTGTTGTTAAATAGGGAAGATAGTGGGGGTAGATAGTGGAGAGAGGAGGAAAAGGAGGAGTGCAATACCACCTCCTGATAGTCTGTCATTCACTGCTATACCACCTTGGTGGTGGGGCACTTCGAAGGATTTAAGGACCCCACACCAGCAGGATGCACAGGGGGAGGCAGTGGGGTGGTCAGTGGGGGCCGTGGGGTGGTCAGGGGGACAGTTTGTCAGCCTCATTACTGTACTGTCCCCAGCCTCAGTGCCCCGATTTGTCGCCTGACCTGTCTGCCCCAAATTAATTTGCTCACCTTCTAGCTGGCTGCCAGAGTCTTGTTGGGTGTGTGTTGGGTGTGTGTTGGGTGTTAGCGGTTGATTGAGCGCCGGTCTATGATGTTTGTTCCCTGGTCCAGCAGGCTGCAGGCAGTTGGATGGCTCGGCCCAGGCTGCGTAAGTGAGGAGGAGAAGTTGGGCAATGAATGCGCTGTGCAGCTGGATTCGGGAACCTGAGCAGTGAGCAATGGATCTGGAGGACACGGTCTGTTACTACACAGACGCTGCTGCTCTCTCTGCTGCCCTCGCGGATGGAGAACGAGAGGAGGTGGGTGAGGTGATCTAGGAGGCTAGCGCAGGGCAGCCCTGGGCTCTTTCTGACAGACTCTGCGTCCAGACAAGTGATGTCACTCGTTGCTAGACGTGAGTCGGGGGTGCGGCCATAGCAACCAATCATTATGGTGGCTGCATCTGTCTTCATTATATTCCGGGACAGTAATATTGTCCCGCAATGATGTTGCCCGGGACAAGGGACACAGAAATGAATTGCCCGGGCAGTTGGGGACACGTGGTCACCCTACTGGTAACCCCTCCTAATGTCTTTTTCCCTAGTTCGTCTTTCAGGACAGCACCTTAGAGAGATCCCGGCTCCTCCCCTTCTAGGAAACACCGCCTTCTTCAGATCTTTAAAGCCTCATCCTCCCACTGGCCCTTCAGTTATGGTGTTTCCTCCGGTGGGGAGACATCGCTGGGGAACCAGGGCTGTTAGCCAGGGAGGCTAAGGCAGTGTTTTTCTAGAGGGGCAGGATCCGGGAGTGTCCGGTATTGTGCTCCTTGTTTTCCTTTCAGAATTGAAATTGGCGCCAGGTCAGAACGAGGGCGTTCGCATACCTGTGATAGCGCCGTGCCTCTCAGCGTTCTTTGGGGAAAAGTAGCAGCTGGGAGGTCCGCTCTTGCGTGCGCCTAGGGTGGCGCTGTGTGTCATCCTAATTCCCCTTCCATCCCCAGCTTGGAGCTCAGTGGCTGCGCCGGATGACGGGTGACGTCGGTTCCGGCGGAAGGGGGCAGATCGACACACGAGGCCGCGTCTTCCGGTTCCGGACGCGGCCTAGTAAGACGGACACAGCACTTTGGCTGGTACGGTCGCCGGTTCAGCTGTAGAGACAGCGTCGTGCGGGACCAAGAGCCACCTCTTCCGTGTACAGGATGTCGGAGGCAGAGGCCTCTAGAATCGCTCCTGAGGAAAAAGTCGCCAGCCAAACAAAGGTCAGTGGAACCCTGGGGTGGTGTTTCCCTGTCTCACAAACCCCTGTTAAGCTCCACAGTGGTGTTTTTTTCCTGCCTGGTGGTCGGTGGGAGTTGAGTGGGTCCCTGGTGGTGGATGGTCCCGGGGACAACGCACTCTGGGTGATCCCTGTTACCCTTAGCTGGGGGGTTCTGGTTAACACTGCTGCTCTTTTTCTGTGTCTTTCAGAAATACACAAGCAAATCGCTCCATGGCTCTAAGAGAAAGTGCCCTGTCTGCAGGTCCACGTTAGGGGAAACTTGGGACAAGACTCTCTGTAGAGGGTGTATGGATGCGGTAGTGAGAGAGCAGACAGCAGAACAAGGGGTAGATCTGGCGGCGTCAGTTAAGGAGCTTTCAAGCACCTTTCAGTCATTTAAAACTCTGTTTGCAAATTTTCAGTTGCCCCAGAGCACCCCTCCCCCAGTACAACAGGCAGTTTCACCTGATCCACCGGAACCCCTCCCTAGTGGGGCAGAGAGACCGGTAGGGTCGGCAGAGGAAATTGAGGAAGAAGCAGGCAGCGCTCCCTCTGATTCTCAGGGCGAATCAGATGAAGAGGGGATGGATGGGGAGTCCACAAAACCCTCACGTTACAAATTCTCTCTAGAGGAGGTTGAGGAGCTTTTAGGAGCTATCCATACCATCCTAGGGATACAGGAGGAAAGGAAGCCGCTGTCCCTGCACGACCAAATGTACAGAGGCTTAGGGGAACAGAAAAGGAAAGTTTTCCCAGTCCATGATGTTCTGGTCGATGCCATCAAGAGAGAATGGCAGGATCCGGAAAGGAAACCTTTTTTCTCAAAGGCGCTGAAAAGAAGATTTCCTTTTGAGGAGGGAGAAACCTTAATTTGGAATAAGACGCCTAAACTTGACGCGGCTTTTTCCCAAGTTTCTAGACACACAGACCTAGCCTTTGAGGACATGGGGGTACTCTCTGATCCCATGGATAAGAGGATGGATTCCCTGTTAAAGAAAACCTGGGATTCCTCCCAGGGTAATCTTAGGCCAGCAATGGCGGCTACAGTGGTAGCCCGCAACTTGGAGTACTGGCTGACTCAGATTAAATCCCATATCGAGGCAGGTACAGCAAAGGAGACAATTCTCTCCTCTTTCCCCATGCTACTGAAGGGGGTAGCATTCTTGGCAGATGCCTCAGCGGAGTCTATTCATATGTCCGCAAGGTCTGCAGCATTGTGCAACTCGGCCAGAAGGGCCTTGTGGCTCAAAACATGGCAGGGGGACAGTGCGTCCAAAGTAAAACTTTGTGGTATCCCGCTTACGGGGGATTTGTTGTTTGGTCCTGGTCTGGAAGCAGTCCTAGACCGGACCGCCGACAAAAAGAAGGCGTTCCCCGTTAAAAAGAAGTTTGGGGAACAGCCAAAAAAGAGGTTTCGATTTTGTGGAAAATCAGAGACACCCAGGTCAGGTTCCCAGAAGAAAGGTTGGGGACAGAAGGGGAAGGGTCGAGGGGGAGCAATTTTTCGCCCTCCTGAACCCCCCAAAAAGACCAATTGACTCCAAAACAGTGGGAGGAAGATTGGGGGTCTTCCTTCCACAGTGGGAGATGATTACCTCCAACCAGTACATCTTGGAGATCATCCGAAGGGGTTACAGGCTAGAATTCTCAACCCCTCCCCCCCCTCAGACTGTTAATTACCAACCTTCCGAAGTGTGTGGAAAAGTCTTGTGCCCTCCTCTCCTCACTCCAGGAATTGGAGGAGCAGCAGGTGGTTGTTCAGGTCCCGACCAGGGAGATAGGTGGGGGTTTTTACTCCCACATCTTTGTGGTCCGCAAGCCGTCGGGAAAGTTCAGGCTTATCCTCAACCTAAAACCTTTAAATACCTCGGTCAGGTACAAGAGGTTCAGAATGGATTCGATCCATTCTGTAAAAGCCCTTCTCCCGCCAAACTGCTTTATGGCTTCGATCGACCTAAAGGACGCTTACCTACATATCCCCATAGCAGAGGAACATCCGAAGTTCCTGAGGCTAGCAATAAACACCGGGGATCAGGTACTGCACCTACAATTCAGAGCACTTCCTTTCGGCCTGTCATCTTCCCCCCGCATATTCACAAAGGTAATGGCAGAGGTCTTGGCCTTCCTGCGACTCAGGGGAATTCTGATAGTCGCATACCTGGACGACCTTCTATTGTTCGCCCCCTCCCCAGAACAATTGAATCGGGACTTACAGTCAGCCAGAGACATTTTGGAAAGCTTGGGTTGGCTCATAAATCCAGAAAAGTCCAACCTAATCCCGTCACAGAGGGTGTCCTTCCTGGGGTTTATTCTGGACTCAACAGTTCAAAGGGTCTTCCTTCCCCCAGAGAAGGTGCAAAAGGTGGACAAGGCCATGCTGTTTCTGCAGGGCAGTGGCCAGGTCTCCATAAGAAAGGCAATGTCCGCCCTGGGGTTGCTGACCTCCACCCTTCCAGCAGTACAGTGGGCGGGCCTTTATTTTCGTCCCCTTTAACTCTTCATCTTGAAGGTGTGGGACCACAGCCAGGGGTCATTGGATTCCCTAGTCTCTGTCCCAAGTCAAGTCAAACGGTCCCTCTGGTGGTGGAGAAGGGGAGCAAACTTGTCTCAAGGCCTAGAGTGGGTTCTGCCCATATCCAGGACGGTCACAACCGACGCCAGCAACACAGGTTGGGGAGCACATTTGGATTCTCGCTGGGTACAGGGCACCTGGGCGTTAGTGGAGGCAGCAAAGTCCTCCAATTGGAGGGAATTGAGGGCAGTGTCACTGGCCCTTGTCTCATTCCAAGAAGATCTGCAGGGTCACCATGTTCGAGTTCGAACAGACAACTCGTCGGCAGTGGCTTATATCAACAAGCAGGGGGGCACAAGGTGCGGCCCCCTCTGGCTGTTGACAGAGGCCATTTTCAGATGGGCCGAGATCAATGTCCTGTCCCTGTCAGCCTTGCATCTGAAGGGAGATCAGAACTGCTTAGCAGACTTCCTCAGCAGAACAACGCTGAGGGAGGGCGATTGGTCACTGAGTCAGGAGGTTTTCAGGATGATAGCCCAGAGATGGGGGCCACCATGCGTAGACCTTTTTGCCTCCAGGCAGAACGCCAAGGCGGACAGGTTCTTTTCTCTAAGCAGGTACGATGGAGCTTTAGGGATAGATGCACTAGCTCAGAAATGGGAATTTTTCAGGTGTTATGCCTTCCCCCCTCTGGTTCTGATCCCTGCAGTGTTGAGGAAATTTCAACAAGAGAACACAACCTTAATTCTAATTGCCCCATATTGGCCCAGGAGACCGTGGTTTTCAATCCTAAGAAACTTGGCTGTAGAGCCCCCCTGGCTTCTACCAGCTCGGGACAACCTTCTCACTCAAGGTCCAGTCTGCTGCCCTCACGTGGACAGGTGGAAACTTGCAGCCTGGTTTCTGAGGAGGAGTTGCTGAGGGGGAAAAGGGTTTTCAGATCGCTTGGTTGCGACCCTACTAAATTGTAGAAAAAAGGAAACGCAAACCATCTACCACAAAGTGTGGAGACGATTCAATTCATGGTGCTCTGAAAGCTCCTTCAGTGTACACAGTTCCGTAGCAGTACTAGAGTTCCTACAGGCGGGGGCAGATAAGGGATTGGCTCTCAGCACCTTGAAGGGACAGGTGTCAGCCTTGAGTGTATTTTTAGAGAAAAATCTAGCAGGGGATCCCTGGATAGTAAGATTTTTTTAAATCTTTGAGTAGGCAGAGGCCAGTTGGTGTGACCCCTTTTCCCGTATGAGATCTTTCCTTAGTTTTGCAGGCCCTTACGGGAGATCCTTTTGAACCATTGGGGTCATGCTCTTTGAGGTTAATCACTCTCAAAACTGCATTTTTGGTAGCGATTACGACGGCACGTCGAGTAAGTGAACTCGAGGCCCTCTCAATTAAAACTCCTTTTTTTCAAGTTTTTCCGGATCGTATTGTTTTTAAGACCGATCCGGCCTTTTTGCCAAAGGTGGCCTCGAGGTTTCACAGAGGCCAGGAAATCATTCTGCCAACATTTTGTTCAAACCCGGTGAGGGAAAAAGAGTTTATTTTTCACAACCTAGATGTAAGGAGGTGCGTCCTTCAATATTTGGAGTGCACCAAACAGTTTAGAAAATCAGATTCCTTTTTTGTTCTATTTTCAGGGGCTAGAAAGGGTTCTAGAGCCTCCAGGCGTACTATAGCGGGCTGGATTAGAGCAGCTATTAGTCAAGCTTATGTGTTAAAGTGGATGGAGCCTCCAGTAGGAATCGGGGCACATTCTACTAGAGCAGTGGCGACTTTACAGGCGGAATGGGCTGGTGCTTCTCCAGAGCAGATCTGCAGAGCAGCGACATGGTCGAGTTTTGCTACCTTCGTAAAGCACTACAGACTAGACCTGCTGTCAGCACAGGACCAAGCCTTTGGTCGTAAGGTGCTACAGGCAGTAGTCCCACCCTAAGGTAAGGTACTCGCTTATCCTCTCTAAGGTGCTGTCCTGAAAGACGAACTAGGGAAAAATGGAGTTACTTACCGGTAACGTCCTTTTCCAGGAGTCTTTCAGGACAGCACCGCTACCCACCCAGGGTTTGAAGATTGGAAGACTCATCACATGAGGGCGTCAGGTAAGATAAAGTATTCTTGTATAACGTTGTCTTGTGTCTCCCCAGTTGGCCGGAGGTACTCTGTAAGAACTGAAGGGCCAGTGGGAGGATGAGGCTTTAAAGATCTGAAGAAGGTGGTGTTTCCTAGAAGGGGAGGAGCCGGGATCTCTCTAAGGTGCTGTCCTGAAAGACTCCTGGAAAAGGACGTTACCGGTAAGTAACTCCATTTTTTTTCCCCAAGCAGGTCCTACCCTTCAAACGGTTATTCCTGTCATGTCCATCTGCAAGTCCCTGACAGTATGACCCTAGGATATATATGGGAACCGAACAATCCACCCTTACTGGTCCTTTTGCCTGTAGCCATGCACTACTGTATTGTGTTGATTTGCTTGCAAATATCGCGTGCCTTCCAAACCTGGGACTCCATTCTATCACAAGGCTTGGACTCCCAAACCCTCCAAGCTGCGACCAAAGTTCTATAAGTGGGGGGACATTTGTTGATGGTTGCTACCACCTGGTCTGGAAAACATCTCGGACTCATGAATGATGGATGTAGTGTGTAGGGGTTACATGCTGAAATTTCAAGCTCTACCTCTGCCTGCTTCATGTTGTTTAACCTGCTAATATCCATGCAGAGACTAGCAGACCTCCACACTGCTTTGGCACAACTCCTCTCTCAGGGAGTCATCATTTCAGTGTTTCAACTCCAACCTGTTTTACTCTCTCCAAATCAAATGTGGGCATTTGCCTTATGCTGGGTTTAAAGGTCTTCAAGTTCACCCGTTCAAGTGCAAAAAATGTTCTATTGAATCGGTCAGGTCAGTCATTGCCTCTTTTTCCATCCAGGAGACTTTATGGCCTAGGTGGACATTGAGGATGCATTCTTGCATATCCTCATCTATCCAGCATGCCAGAGACACCTGCATTTTGCAGTGGGCTTATAAACACTACCAGTTCATATCATTTCCGTTTGGCCTGTGCACAGCTCCTCTAATCTACTTCAAGGTGCCTAGCCCCTTTGCTTACTCTTCCTCATTCCCAAAGCATCCCTATAGTCCAGGGGTCTCAAACTCAAATTACCTGAGTGCCACAAGACAAGTTTTCATATCCCATGTGGGGGCCACATGCAAACATTCAAACTTCAAAAACAACAGTACTGGTATCAGCAGACGCACTATTAACCCCCAGCACTGGTGTCGGACGCACTATTAAAGCGGAGGTTCCGCTGTGTTTTTTTTTTTCTTTTAAAGCCAGCAGCTACAAATAAGGCAGCTGCTGACTTTTAAAAAATGGGCACTTACCTGTCTAGCGTGCCCGCAATGTCAGCAGCCGAGGCTAAGCAATCGTTCGGAACTTGGCTGCTTCCGCCGCCATCCTCGCTGAGGGAATCAGGCAGTGAAGCCTTGCGGCTTTACTGCACGATTCCCTACTGCGCATGCGTGAGGATCGTGGTGCGCTGTCACTGGTCCCCGCTCTCTCCTGGGAACAGTATTTCCCAGAAGACAGCAGGGGGGGGTGGGGGTGACGCGACAGGCTGGCTTCCCTGCAGGGGTCAGAACCCAGAAGTGAGGCAAATACCTGTCTGACAGGTATCTGCACCCCCTCCTCCCCCCCTAAAAGGTGCCAAATGTGACACCGGGGGGGGAATCCAAAAGACTATTTGCGTGAACCTCCGCTATAACGCCTAGCACTGGTGTCGGCGGACGCATTATTAACCCCTAGTACTGGTGTCAGCTGATGCATTATTAACCCCCTAGTACTGGTGTTGACGGATGCGGCATTAACCCCTAGCACTGGTGTTGGTGGAGGCATTAACTCCTAGAACTGGTGTCGGCGGGCACATTATTAACCCTTAGCACTGGTGTTGGCAAACGTATTATTAACCCCTAGCACTGGTGTCGGCAAACGCATTAACACTGACCACTGCACACCACACTGACCACTCGCCATCAGGACACAGCACATCAGGGCACAACAAGCCACATTGGGGTACAGGGCACGGCATATCAGGGCATGGCACATCAGAACAGGGCGCATGGGCCACATAGGGCACATGTCAGCGTTTACTTGTCGTTTTCTTCAAATGCAGAGTAGCGCAGGAAGCGTCTGTAATAAGTTCACTTCTCTCTCATGTCACGCTGCTGCTCCCCGGTGGCCCCTCCTCTATTTTTGTCATCCCAGATGATGTCCCAAGCAAATGGGGATGAACAATTGCAGGTCTCCTCCCCCAGTCTGTGATTGGACAGTGAAAGGGAGAAGCTGCAGACTGGTGATCCTATCCTTCTGTCCATCTGCTCTCCCATCCTATCGGGCACGTTCCTTGTTAGTGTAGCACATGAGCACTGCAGCACAACTGATTGGCTTGTTGTGCTGTTTCTTCCTCTTCTAGGCTGAGCTCTGCTGTACAGGGGCCTCAAGAGGCTGATACAAAGTCAGATTCATGTCCTAATATTTCTTGTGTTTAAAAAAAGATATTTATTGATATATAAATAAATACAGTCCCTGTTTCTGTTTTCAGGTGCTGTACAAATGCTGACGACCACTTTTATTGGCTGCATCAAGATGTTCATTCCTTGCTGTCTGTACCAACACAAAGCACGACTCAGTTATCCTTCAAACTTCTTAATGATCATGCTGTTTGTTGGTCTCATGAGGTAAATTTGCAAAGTGGTTATTCGTACATTTCCAGGGTTGTGTAAATCCTACTGTGAAAGAGGGTAATCTGGGATGCCTTCTATGGACGGGGGGTGCATTCTCTAACACCTGTATAATGGAAGAACTGACCTTTTTAGCACAAGTTGTCTAATGTATCCATTCACTATTCCAGCATTTGCATCCAGCTCTAAGGCCCCTTTCACGCTTGAGCGACCTAAAAGTTGCGCAATTTTGCTGTGATTATTTTATGTGCCGCGATTTTGGCATGACTGGAAATAATGCCTGTACAATGTTGAGGTCTAGGGACCTCAAGTCTGACCAAAGTAGTGCAGTAGTGCGACTTGAAGTCGCAGATTTCAACGGTACTTATTTGAAAATCATTGAGTACAACTTGTCATGTGACTTTGCTGTCCCAAGTTGCAGGACAAATCGCAGAAGTGTGAGAGGGGCCTTAGAGTTTAGATTGTTTGGTCAATGCAGGAAACTGTCACCTAGTTTTGTAGCACATCTCCTTTCCCACAGCAGAACTCTAGGAGGTGGATGTCTAAAGCTAAAAACTTTGTGTTTTAGTGCTTTCCCAGCTTAAGTCCTCCACGACCGCCTATGTACCAGCTGAAAAAAACGTCTACAAGCTGCACATATGTCACTGGGGTAGCTGCTGATTTCAACAACTCTTGGAAGACACCCCCCCCCCCCCCTGCAGGCAGAAATGGGTTAAAATCCATATTCTGTCCAGTATATAAAATCTCTATCTCCAAACCCTGATGAGTAAGGTGTTTTCTAAGGTCTGAATGTGTTGACTTTGTGATAGTCTTATTTTTATTTTGAACAGATCTGTATCTTTTGACACTTCATTCTCAGTCTATCTCGGTTTGTTTTCAAACCAGTTAAACAGTGAAAGTGTATTGGCCTGAAGAAGACACTTGTCCAAAATCCAGATACCCTAGCCAAATATTACTATTCCTCTCAATATTAATATAATCCAGGTTCCAGCACCATCCTTCCATTCTTCCTAAGTACCTAGTGTTTATAGATAAGCTTGCAGTCTCATTTTTGCCAATGAGCCTACCCCTTCCAGTGTTGGACCAAAAGGACGATGCAACTAGGTTGGGACTTCCCCGGAAAATATTGGAATCTCCATGTTTTTCCCCCCCCTTTATTTTCACCTGGTGTACCTGTAATCAGCATACCTATTGGCCCTCCATGGCTACACCCTTTTTTTTCTATTGTATCTATGGAGGAAGTGATTGTTACACAGGCTGGACTATTTAAAGATTATTATTATTTTTTTCCTAATCACAAACATGTCATGCTTATAAGCTCTATGCAATGGTTTTGCACAGAGCGGTCCCTTTCCTCCTCTTCTCGGGGTCTTGGTAGCCCTTTCCTTTAGTGGTACACATGTGGGCTGTCTGTGTCTATTGACACACAGTGCAGCCCAGGGCCCACCCCCTACTCCTTCCTCACTGGATTTGAGCGACAATGACTAAGCCAATGGTTCCTGCTGCTGCCTCTGTCCAGTGAGGAAAGAGCAGCACTGCTGCTCTCGGGCAGAGCGCTAGATTAAAATTGAGCTCATGTAAGTATTTAGGGGGTGCTTAGGGAAAGCTGATTTATAGAAGAATTTTTATCTTAATGCCCTGAGAAAAAAAAAGTAGAAGTTCAGCCAAAACCTAACAATCTCTAAACTTGCTTGCCACATTTTAAGCCTAATCTATCTACTCCTATAAAGAAGAAATCGCTATACTTGCCTGTTCTGCAGCCAATCCAGTCGGGTTTTATGCTGAGCTGTCAGCGGTGGCTACTCTGTGTTAAGCATGTGCAGGAGAGGCAGCCGACAGCAGAAGCCTCATAGTAACTCATAGTAGAATGGGAAACAAGACAAATCTCATTGTGGTTCATGTTCTTCATGAGCAGGTGGGATGACGACCATGATCATTCCTTGGTCCATCGGCCTTCTGTTGCTCTATGTTAGGTTGGTGAGCTAGATCCTGCCTACTCGGCATGGATGGTTGATATTGTTGTCAAAGGTTTTCTGTGTGTTATCACGCAGTAATTTTCCACCCAATGCCTTTTGTGAAGGTACAATGCTACAAAAACACCTAAGTGAACTAGTGAGTCATGGGTTTGTAGTATGAAATTAATACCAGGACATTCTTTTTTTCCTTTTTATAAGGTATGACATTGAATTGTATGTTGTGCTGTAATCTTATTATTTTCATTTGTACTCTACATGCCTGCTGCTGATATATATATATATATTTTTTTTCTGTAACCTGTGATGTATAATTGGCACAATAAAAAACTAATTTGGATTAAAAAAAAAAACGATTATAGACCCCTGCCTGCTCTTGGTGGCATTTAGAAGCTGGGATGTCTGTCCTAGGACCTCACTGTTCTGTCCAATGACTATATTATTTTTGTGCTGGAAGAAATCTGATTGCACACTTGATTATTTTTGGGATAAAGTAATATATATTTGCTTTTACAATGTTTATTAAAGGTATTGTAAAGTCAGAATTTTTTTTTTTTTATCTTGATGTATTCTATGTATTAAGATCGAAAGCCTTCTGTGTGCTTCAGCCCCTCTAGTACTTACCTGAGGTCTCTCTCTGTCCCGCAATGTCCACGAGTGTCTCAGCCATCTGAAATTCTCCCTTCTGATTCTGTGTTAGACACAGCAGCCACGCCATTAGCTCCCATTGCTGTCAACTAGCCGAAAAAGGGGAGAGAGGGAGTGGGGCCGGGTCATGGCTCTGTGTCTGAATGGACACATTAAAGCTGTGATTCAGCTCAGGTGCCCCCATAGCAAGCTGCTTGCTGTGGGGGCACTCAACAGGAGGGAGGGACCAGGATCACAGAATAGGGATATGAGAAGAGGAGGATCTGGGCTGCTTTTGTGCAAATCCACTGCAACAGAGCAGGTAAGTATGACATGTTTATTTTTGTAGGGAAAAAAATACTTTACAATCACTTTAAGGTATGACATCCACTCCCTAAAACTGCATTGTTTTTAGTTTGAGATTTGCCATCATATTTATATATTTTTTTGTTTTTTACAGATTTTCCACTGTGGTTCTAGGTCTTGTCAGCTTGAAGAATGTGGCAGTGTCTTTTGCAGAAACAGTTAAAAGTTCAGCACCTATTTTTACAGTTATAATGTCAAGGCTGATATTGGGAGAGTACACTGGTGAGTAAATGATTACTGTATACCACACATTTCATCTCAGTTGTACAAAAACCAAAAGGTCTTTAAAAAGGTTTTTAACGAATAACTGCTTTTGTAGAACGTAGTTACTCTTTGTACCCCTTGCCCAAACTAACCCTTCATTCCTTCTTTTGTTGCCTGTCTTAGGTCCATACAATACTATATTTGACAAGCACTGTCCGCAGATCTCTTCAGCACCTTCACCATGTTTGCGCAGTAGAACCCCATAAGCTTCTATAAGCTAATCTTCTGATACCACTTAGAACACAGGTGTCAAACACAAGGCCCGCGGGCCGAATCCAGCCCTCAATGCCATTTCATGTGGCTCTTGCACCTCTCCTGCAGCTGCAGAAGAGCCCCCCCCCCCCCCCCGGTTCTCCTCCAGACCCTTACTTTCTGCTTTTAAGCAATGCATCTAGCTTCTTCCCAGCAGCAGCATAAGGAAATGTGGAAGCACTGTGATTTAAGGGAGAGTGGGGGACTCAACTTCTGATGGTGGGGTGGCTTTTGACATCTAATGTAAGGGGAGGGGATGCGCTGGACATCTAATCTTACAGATGCAACCGGCCCTTTTGAGGGCAATCATAATGCTGATGTGGTCCACAATGAAATTGAATTTGACACCCCTGACTTGGCAAATGGCCACATAAGTCAATAGGGTTCTAGTGCTTAAGTGCATGGGTTGCAGGGGTAGGGTGGTTCCTGAATCAAAAAATACATTGGGCTGTACATTTGCAAGCTCTCATTTGGGCTTTTTCGGTGATAAGGGAAAAGTGCATTGATTAGGATAAAGCCTGCAGTGTGACTGGGTACAGAAAATACATACAAGCATGAAAGCTACAGCCCTTAAAGGGGTTGTAAAGGAAAAACATTTTTTTCATAATAAGCATCCTTTACCTGCAGACATTATTCTTTTCACTTCCTCATTGTTCGTTTTTTCTCAGAAGTTGCTCTATTTCTTCTCTGTTCTGTTCACTTCCTGCTTGTCTGATTTTACTGACCACCGTGAAGGGAGGCTTTACTGCGGTGTTCAGTGACGTTCTCGCCCCCTCCTGGGAACTACATTTGTGCGACAGGACGCTCTCTACGTGTTAGAGACTTCAAGGAGGTGTGAATTACTGGGCATGCCGCA
Source organism: Rana kukunoris (assembly GCA_029574335.1). Lineage (NCBI taxonomy): Eukaryota > Metazoa > Chordata > Amphibia > Anura > Ranidae > Rana > Rana kukunoris. The sequence goes on along the minus strand of CM056058.1, from coordinate 99,915,844 downwards.
ATGCATACTGGCAAATGTAGTTCTTACATGACTGAGTGCCGCAAACCAGGAAGTGAATGAGAGAACAGAAACTAGAATGCCGGAGGTGATATAGATAAAGGAATTTAATAGGTATTCGTGTTTTTTTTTGTTTTTAACAGAATCATTACACTATTCTGTCTGTCAACCTTGCAGGCATAAATTTTAGCCCAAATTTTTTTTTTCCTTTACAACTCCTTTAATTCTGTGTTGTGGCAATATTTTGGTGTGTGTTTTAATCCTCAGTTCTTTTTTGCAGGAATGATGGTGAATCTGTCCCTTCTGCCAGTGATGGGTGGTCTTGCACTCTGCACTGCAACTGAAATTAGTTTTAATGTTCTTGGCTTCTCTGCAGCCTTATCTACAAATATCATGGACTGGTATGATCATTTTATTATTTATAAAGGATTTGTATAGTGCCACCAGTTTGATACAGCACATAGTGCTGTTCACACTAAGCTTTAGCGCTGCTCCGCTTCAAAATTGCCTCATGTTGAGTCAGGAGGTGTTTGAAAGGCTTCAATGCCTCTCATTCAAGTCTATGGTAATGTCTCGCAAATGCTCTGACAGGCAGTTGGGGAGCATTAAGATTATTTAATTTACTGTAATGGAATGGGCATTTGTGGAGGAGTTTTAACGCTTGTCAAATGCTTCAAAACTGCCCATAGGGTGTTTGGGGAGCATTTTTTTTACTCATTAATGCTTGTAAAACACCTGTCTAAAGCTCATTGATGCCTGTCTGACGCCCATACTAACACCATGCAAACGCTGTAGGAGCGTTTGTTGAGCGTAATGCCGCGTACACACGATCATTTTTCGCCATGAAAAAAACATTTTTGAAAAATGTCATTTAAAATGATTCTGTGTGGGCTACACATCATTTTTCAGGTTCTGAAAAACTACAAAAAAAAATCGAACATGCTGCATTTTTTACCGTCGTTTTAAACTATGTCGTTTTTCGGGTTGTAAAAAATGATCGTGTGTGGGCTAAAGCGACATTTTTAAACCCGCGCATGCTCAGAAGTAAGATATGAGACGGGAACGCTCGTTCTGGTAAAACTACCGTTAATAATGGAGTAAGCACGTTCATCAAGCTGTAACAGACAGAAAAGCGCGAATCGTCTTTTACTAACAAGGAATTGGCTAAAGCAGCCCAAAGGCGAATAGAACTTCCCCTTTAGAGTGCCGTCGTACGTGTTGTACGTCACTGCGCTTTGGTCATCATTTTTTAATAACGATGGTGTGTGGGCAACATCGTTTTTAATGATAAAGTTGGAAAAAAACTTTGTTTTTTGGACATGCTGAAAAACAACTTTTTTTTCATGCTTAAAAATGATTGTGTGTACGTGGCATTAGAAATTTAGGCAAGTGCAAACAAGCCCTAACAATACAATTCAATACAGGAGGGATCAGAGGGCCCTGCTCCCCAGAGCTTAAAAGGGAGGATCAAGTGGAACAAAAGGTAATAGCTGTGTGGGTAGGATAGGCTTCTCTGAATGGGGGGGGGGGGGGGGGTTTCAGTGATCGTCTAAAAGCTAGAGTAGGAGGTTGTAGTACCCTTGTCAGAGAAAATTATTAATGGAGAAATTTCCCCCTGCTTTGGATTAACGTTTTTACAGTAAGGCCTTGGATTATGAGCATAATTCGTTCCAGAAACATGCTTGTAATCCAAGGCACTTGTATATCAATGTGAATTTCCCCATAAGAAATAATGGAAACTCGGATGATTCGTTCCACAACCATTTTCATATTGCCTTCTGTTTTATAGTCCATATAAAAAGATTATAGCAATTTGATAGGTTGTGTAACCATAAAATGTCCATCCACAAATGGATGACCATACTCAGACCATACTCTGCACACTGCATCAAATTTGTCTGCTTGGCCGTCATCCCAACAGAAAGCCTCTTCTAAAGATGATGCACAAGAAAGCCCCCAAACGGTTTGCTGAAGACAAGCAGACTAAGGACATGGATTACTGGAACCATGTCCTGTGGTCTGATGAGACCCAGATAAATGTATTTAGTTCAGATGGTGTCAAGCGTGTGGCGGCACCCAGGTGAGGAGTACAAAGACATGTGTGTCTTGCCTACAGTCAAGCATTTTAGTGGTAGTGTCATGGTCTGAGGCTGCCTGAGTGCTACCGACACTGGAGAGCTGCAGTTCATTGAGGAAACCATGAATGCCAACATGTACTGTGACACACTGAAGCAGAGCATGATCCCTCCCTTCGGAGACTGAGCCACAGGGCAGTATTCCAACATAACGACCCCAAACACACCTCCAAGACGACCACTGCTGGGGGTAAAGGTGATGGGCTGGCCAAGCATGTCTCCACACCTAAACCCTATTGAGCATCTGTGGGACATCCTCAAATGGAAGGTGGAGGAGCGCAAGGTCTCTAGCATCCACCAGCTGCATGATGTCGTCATGGCGGAGTGGAAGAGGACTCCAGTGGCAACCTGTGAGGCTCTGGTGAACTCCAGTTAAGTGTTGGAAAATAATGGTGGCCACACAAATTAACACTTTTCGGCCCAATTTGTACATTTTCACTGTTTTGAGGGGACAGCAAATTTACACTGTTATACAAGCTGTACACTCACTACTTTACATTGTAGCAAAGTGTCATTTCTTCAGTGTTGTCACATGAAAAGATATAATAAAATATTTACAAAAATGTGAGGGGTGTGCTCTTGTGAGATACTGTATATGGAGAGATCACCTGGAATACAAGCTTGTACTCCAGAGAGCACCATATATGGTTGAATAGAAGTACATGAGTGGACCTGGCCAGTAAGATATTGACAAGCGGTTGTGCAGGGCTGATGTAGTCGCATAGTTAATATCTCTTGCTGGATCAGGGACAGGTAAGAATAAGGTTATGGTTGGAAGACCACAACATAAGTGTAACTTCACCTATTGTGTTTTTCTCTATAAATTATGCTCACGGGTTGCATTTCAGACTCGATAAGTTGTAGAGCAGGGATAAGGATGATAAACCAGAGTTTAGTTATTTTAAACCGTGGCCATTCCCATATGTGTGCCTTGCTACTTTTCCTTTAAAGGAAAACTCATTTAAAATTGGTCAGGGTATTGCTTCTAATGGGTTTCAGAGGTATTCTTTGATCAAATTGGCATTAAATGGACCAGGCTATTACTGTTTGCCACATAAATTAAGCAAATAATGATGTTTTATTTCAGTTTGCAGAACGTCTTTTCAAAGAAGCTTCTCAGCGGAGACAAGTACAAATTTTCGTAAGTATAAAATGCTTTTTGACTTTTTTCCATATAGATGATGGATCTCATAAATTAACAGAAAAGTACATGTAGAATGTTGTGATAAAGTTATGAAAACAGCAGACCCTAGCATGCGCATATGAGTATTTTATTTTTGCTTTGTGGGTTCAGCTGGACATTTTATAGATAGGCAACTCTTATCCTCATATTGATTGGTGGTTCCAAATTAATAACTACTACTGCAGTAGAGAACAGACAAAAAAGATACACCCAGCATCTTTCCAAATAACTGTTTTGCTTTATTATGACGCAATTGAAGGTTTTTATACACATGATTACATATGTATCACATTAATAATACAATTGTATATTTATGGTAACAAGGGGCGTAACATAGGCAGACTAATTCTACTCAGGACTCGAAAGGATGCAAACATGTAATGAAAACCTTATTAGGGCCGTGTGCACAGCAAGGGCAGTGGGTAATACATACAAAATAGAATACAATTATCAACAGAACTTACAAATTATTTTTTGCTAAGGGAATTACTAACCTACTTGCTTAGGGAGATGTGTGGTTAGGTGTGTTGGAACAGGTGATAGCAGCTGCTTGCTCTTAGGGGTGCTCATACAACAGGCGTTCGCCAAGAAGGGTTGGCAGGATTCAAGCAAAAATCTGGTAACGCCGAGTATGCTTACATTGCAGATATAACAGAATGATGCACAGCATTAACATATTATGTAACTACTTGGTCATGTTTTCTTTCCACTTGTTACTGGCTCCAGCAGTTTAGAAAGAAATGATTTGTCTATTTGAGTGCTGTGCTGGCCTGATGTCTCGGGGGTGGGAGGACACTTACAATTTTTTGATTTAAAGGCGCAATGCTGATCTAGTTTACATGTTATGCTTTGATACATGCAATTTTAGAGCTTTCTAAATAGAAAGATATGTTTATGTTGCCAGTTATGCGTCATCCGCATAGCAAAGGCTACTTACAGTGCCTTGCAAAAGTATTCACCCCCTTGGCATTTTTCATGTTTTATTTTCACAACGCTCCTGGCGGCAGCATCGCTGGACCGTGGGGGTAGGTAAGTTTCTGTTTGTTAAAAGTCAGCAGCTAAACTTTTTGTAGCTGCTGACTTTAAATAAACAAAAGCCTTGACCTCTGTTTTAAATTGGCATACAAATATAAATCAAATCTTAATTATTTTGTGGCAATAACATGGTGTGAACAAATTTCTGCCTGTGTCTTAGAAATAAGAGATACATACCTCATATTCCCATTGCACACTTTCCTGGATCCGCTCTTGGGTTTGGGTGCTTGTAGCAACAACCAGCTGGATACTGGTACACGTTCAGTAGAAATATTGAATACCACTGTGTATACCAAGACATGACCTGTGACTCCATAGTCTCATTGGCTGTGCAGATGTGATGGGGAGGTAATGCTCAGCATAAAAAATTGAGCATGTGCAGAGATGCCAACACTGATCTGCAAAATCCCTAGCTGAATTTGGGCCATGAACAGAGAGCAGCAGAATCAACCAGGCTCGTTTTCTGTATTCTGCAAAAAATCTGAGCGAGTCTGAACGGCATGATGTGGGTTTAGTAACACTTTTTAAGTTGTGTATTGTTTGCTGTGATGATTTGATTGCATTTTAATCTTCTGTATACTGACGTTTTTGCCAAAGTGGTCCCATGTGAACATAAATAAAGGTTTCTGCTGTAGCTACTGCAATTATTCAGTCCTCAGCTGTCATTTAGCAATGTATAGCAAATCTCTGGTTTATATGAGAAACAAGTATACTAGGCATTATTTTCCTGGTTTATAATCTTGTGGTCTCTTTTTCCTTTTTTTTTTAATATACAGACCCCCTGAGCTTCAGTTTTACACCAGTGCTGCTGCTGTAATCCTGTTAATCCCAACATGGATTTTTCTAATGGTAAGTAGTGAACATTTCTGTTAAGGCCTAAGATATATAGGCATTTTGTGAAAACAAATGTATATTTATATTGTACTACTATGAGTCCCTGCTTAGCAGGAGAGGGGGAGGGTCAGTACTAGAAGCCGTTCAGACTTGGCTGCAGTGAGCGTGTGCAGACAATGAAGAAGCGGACAGGAGCATTTGGCATTAGGTTTCTGCTGCCCCTTCAGTATATGGTCAGCAGTTTGAGTGTAATTGATAAAGCTGAACTTAATGCTGCAGTTGAGATTCAAAACTTGAATGCTCTGTCTAGCAGGAGTATCTGGATAACAAAAACAGCTGCACAGTATTGCAAATAATTTGGCAGGTAATACAGGTCCTTATTTCCTCTTTGCAGATGACACCAAGCTATGCAGTGGAATAACGTCTTTACAGGATGTCTCTAATTTACAAGCCAACTTCAATGCTCTGTCTAACTGGCTGACTATGTGGCAGATAAGGTTTAATGTTATGCACTTGGGGGCTAAGAATATGCATTCATCCATCATACATACTAGGGGGAGTACAACTGGGGGAATCTGTAGTGGAGAAGGATCTGGGGGTTTTGGTAGATCATAAGCTCAATAATGGTATGCAATGCCAAGCTGTGGTTTTCAAAGCGAGCAAAGTCCTTTCTTGTATTAAGAGGTATGGACTCCAGAGAGAAATATAATTTTTGCCCCTGTACAAATCATTAGTAAGATCTCATCTGGAATATGCTGTTCAGTTTTGGGCTCCAGTTCTCAAAAAAGATATTGGGGAACTCGAGAAAGTGCAGAGAAGGGCAACCAAACTGATAAGAGGGATGGAGGAGCTCAGCTATGAGCAAAGATTAGAAGAACTGAATTTATTCACTCTTGAGAAGAGGAGAATAAGGGGAGGGATATGATCAACATGTACAAATATATAAGGTCCATATAGTGAACTTGGTGAGAGTTATTCACTTTATGGTCAACATGAAAGACAAGGGGGCACTCTTTACGCCTAGAGGAAAAGAGATTTCATCTCTAAATACGGAAAGGTTTCCTCACAGTAAGGGCTGTGAAAATGAGGAATAGACTCCCTCCATAGGTGGTTCTGGCCAGCTCAGTAGACAAGTCTGAGATGCGCTCCTCTGTCTGCAGATACAGCAAGGGCAGTTCTTAGACAAAGCAGGCATGAAGCCAGTGCATTGTGGATGGTCACTGAATTTTGTAAGGCCGCGTACACACGATAGGTTAAACCGATGAACGGTCTGATGGACCGTTTTCATCGGACCAAACCGATCATGTGTGCGCGCCATCGGTTAGTTATCCATCAGTTAAAAAAAGCCAACTTGTTTTAAATTTAACCGATGGGTCCAAACCGATCGTTAGTAGGCACGACCATCGGTTAAAAATCCATGCATTCTCCGAATCAAGTCTACGCATGCTTGGAAGCATTGAACTTCATTTTTTTTCAGCAGGTCCTTGTGTTTTACGTCACCACATTCTGAGCCAATCGTGTTTTTAACCGATGGTGTGTAGGCGTGACGGACCATCAGTCCTCTTCATCGGTTAACTGATGGAAACGGTCCATTAGACCGTTCTCATCGGATAGACTGATCAAGTGTACGCGGCTTTAAGAGTAACGGATGGTAGATTACTGAGAACAGTAGTTAAAAACAGCATTAAACCCAAAAGCAAGCAGTTTGTTTTATGTTGCAGCTTATCCATTCTTGGATATGGTGGCTGCAATTCCCTTTCTTAAGCTTTCTTTCTTCTATTTGTGCCTTACAAGACTAAGACCAACCATTTAACGCTGACAGGGGTTCTTACAATGGTCGGCTTTAATTTAGTAATGTAAAACCTTTATCTTGAAAGGAAAAATCTGTTTTCTTTATCGTACATCACGGGACACAGAGCGGCAATCCATTACTATGTGGGTTATAGAGTCTACCTTCAGGTGTGGACACTGGTGTAATTAACTACACAGGCAGTTCCCTTCCTATATAACCCCTCCCATACTGGGAGCTCCTCAGTTTTTTTCATCAGTGTCTAAGGTGTTGGTCACGAGTGAACATGTGCTCTTAGGAGCTCCACTGGAGGGATCCATGCTGGATGTAAAAAACCTCCATAAATCCGGATCCGTCCAAGGTGCTTCATAGCTAAAGTGGACGGTACCCGGGCCTCGGTACGAAGAACGAGGTTTAGCCTATAATGCCTCTCTGCGGAGGGCTGGATCCTGGGTTCCAGAACTTTGTGCCTTCTAAGGACCAAATGTTTTTTCTGCTGCCAGGATGCTATATAGGTCCAGGGGAGTTGGTGTTCCTGCCATGGACCCCGGTCCCTGAAGGTCTAGGACAATACCCACGGTGAAGGGGGAAGATTGGGCCTCTTGCTTGGCAATACCCTGCAGCGTGGAGAAGGTAAGAGGAGGGCCTACGGGACTTGGTTCGACAGTAGGTCCTCCGTGGGGGACTTGGGTCTCGCCTATATTCTGCTTCTATGTATGGGCAATGTAAACCACTATGTCTTCTGAGACAGGATGGCTCAGGGCACCCATATACCTCCCCTAGCCGGCATGCAGCCTGGCCCACCATGTCTATTAGACAGGGTGGCTGCAGTACCTATATATCTCCCCTTGAAGGGGCCGGTACATAAATAAAATAAAAATATGCCCTTAATCCTATACAAAGGATTGTCTTCCGTGAGTAGTTGCAAGTCTTATCTGTGTTTCCACTACTATGGGCAGTAGAAGACATGCCTGATGTTTTTGCTTACCATGCTTTCCAGAAAACGGAAGCTTAAGTGTTAGCTGATCTATTGTGTCCCACTTCCTCCGCTTCAGGCTCTACCATGTTGCACGTGCTCACCGGCTCAGTGCAGTCACAGAGAAGGCTCTTCAAAGGGCCCGGACGTCAGAGCTCTGTAAAGCTAGGGGGACACAAACGTAAGCACCCTTGTGTGAGTTGGATACATATTCATCTAAGACGCCTACTCGCATCTAGCTGTGCAGATTAGCAGGCATTGTGTCAGACTAAATTCAGCTATTTGATGCACCTGGGTTAAGTGCCTCTGCTTTAGCTTAGGACTTGGTCTCCCCATTGAATAAGGTCAGGGGTAGGAATATAAAGAGGGATCGCCACCTGAACCTGGTGGACCCTTATTCTCCTCTGAAGAGACTTAAACAGCTCATAGATTGAGCCATCAGACCTGTCAGGCAATGCAGCCTTCCCCCAACATTGCAATCACTCTGCATGTGTTTTGTGTTTTGCAAGAAAAAAAAAAGAGGGGGTGTCCCCCTTTTCCTGCTTTAATCCTGAAACAAAGGGATTAAAACGCTTGGGGATAAAAGTTTCACTGTCAGAGGACAGGAGACAGGAGCTGCAGCCTAACAAGGAGAAGCTATCAAAAGCCCTACAGGTTCTGATTACACCTCTATCTTCTCCTTAGAGTGTAAAGAGAGGTTTTCCTATAGGTGGCTAGTAAGACCTCCGTATAATCCTCAGCCTGGTGTCGGCTTCAGGCTAACCAAATGCATCGGAGGGATGCACAGTTGCGGGCACACATTGCTAATGTCTCTTAATTGAGGAAACACACATCTGCAGAGGATAATTTCCTCTTTACCAGTCCGCATGTTGCATAACATACATGAGTTTAGAATGCATGTGGGATAAAAACAAGTAACAGAGCAGATTCTATTGTGGATCGCATAAGCATACATGTTTCTGTCTGTATGGTGCTGCATGTTTCCACAAAAAAGGTCGCATAAAAGATGCTTGTAGTGCTGAATCGCATAAAGACGATTGTAGGCATAAAAATGATGAATCACACATGATTACCTGATCACCCAAGTCCTTGTTTCCCCCAAGGATGTTTGGTTACACAGAAGAGGTTTGTTTCCACAGAAAGGCCTAAAATCGCATAAATTTGCTTGGATGCAAAAAAGATGCTGGATCACACATGGTTACCTGATCATCAGCGTCCTGGATTACCCAAGGATGTTTGGTCACACAAATAGGCTTGTTTCCACAAAAGTACCTAAAGTCGCATAAAGATGCTTGTATGCATAAAAATGCTGAATCGCATAAAGGATGCTTGTATGCATAAAAAGGTTGAATCACACAGGATTACATGATCACCCAAGTCCTTGATTCCCCAAGGATATTTGGTCACGCAAAGAGGCTTGTTCCCACAGAAATGCCTAGAATCGCATAAAGAGGCCTGAAGGCATAAACATGCTGAATCACACAGGATTACATGATCACCCAAGTCCTTGATTCCCCAAGGATATTTGGTCACGCAAAGAGGCTTGTTCCCACAGAAATGCCTAGAATCGCATAAAGAGGCCTGAAGGCATAAAATGCTGAATCACACAGGATTACCCGATCACCCAAGTCCTGGATTACTCAAGGCCTAAAGGGATCGCTTAAAGATGCTTGAATGCAAAAAGAAGCTGGATCACACATGGTTGTTGGATCAACAGAGTCCTGGATTACCCAGGGATACTTGATCACATAGAGAGGCTTGTTTCACAGAAATACAAGAGAGAGATGCGCCAAACTAAGTGCAGTATGTCGTTTTTAATCAGTAGTAAATTGGTACAATAAAGTAACTACTCACAAACATGGAGTAATATAGGCATTGGTGTGGCTATGAGGCCGGGGTCATCATAAGAGGTTCCTCCTGAAAAGGTTTCTTCGTCCCAGGCTTGTGAGCCGCAAGTGTGGTATAGTGGACACAGGAAACCAGGAAGAGCCGTCTGATGTGGCGTGCGTTCCACCGTGGAGCGCGGCGTATCGTCGTCGCCCCGGAAGTGACGCGAGGGACCCGGCCAGCCAATCGGATTACGCGTTTCACAGCGTCAGCTGTTTCGTCAGATCCATGGCGTCCGTATGGAACGGACGTGAGTTATACGAGCAGGATAAACGTGATTGGTTGGAAATGGCACACTAAACAAAAACAAACAAATTGACAACAAATAACAGCTACAGGCCATGGAGAGACATTACTATTAATAAAAAGATTCGATCGCAATTAACAAATAACAGAAAAGAGATGGCAATCCGGAGACATTTGAAAGGGAATAAATAAACAAATATATAAATCCTGACAGTACTGGAAATAGAAAAAATGTAAAATCTCCGTCTGTCATAACACTAAAAATTATTTAAAACTAGATATGTTGGAATATTTAAAAATATATTGAAAATACTATTAAAAATGTAAAAAATGTAAACTATTATGGCCATTCATAAAAACAACTGTGTATATATTACAAACATGTGTATATATTAAAAATGATATAATACACCAGGAATCAAATATACAAACACATATAAAATATATGTGCATATATATAAGGACTAATTATACACACAGAATTGTTTAGTTTAGTGCATGAGTGTGCATACATGCGCGCACACACATACCCACAACTATGTGTATATATAGAGAGAGAGAGACCTAGATACTATACAGAAATTAGAATAACAACTAATGCTAATAATAATAATAATAAAAACTAATAAACAGCCAGTGTTTGACAACACAGCAACACATGTATATATATATATATATATATATGTGTACATAAATATCTATCAAACGGTCATTACAAAAGGACAAGATAGGTCAGGACTAGGATTTTTGGATAACTAAATTAAATTATATTGTATTATATTATATTATATTATTGGTCTCAATTTCTTCATTCAATCCATGGGGTGACATCGTATTTAAAGAATAGATCCAGTAGGTTTCTTGTTTGCATAACCGTTGAAACCTTTCCACAGCAGTAGGAGTCTCCGGTATGGCTTCAATTACCCATACCTGCAATAGGGACGTATCCTGATGATGATGTGTAACAAAATGACGTGCTACACTATACTTTGGGTTGGCTGCTTGTACAGCCCGTCTGTGTTCGCCAAATCTTGTGCGAAGGGCTCTAATAGTTCGGCCAATGTATAACAGGCCACAGGGACAGGAAATGCAATAAATAACGTACGTAGTGGAGCAATTATAGAAAGCATTCAGATTATATGTCATTTTGTTGGCTACAAAGTTCTTTTTACCGTGAGGGACATTAACACAGGCTAGGCATTTTGTTTTTTTGCACTGGAACATACCCACCAATGGAATGAGGGTGAGTTGTTTAAGCATTTTTCCCTTAAAATTATTTGATGGTTTAATTTTGCTTGGAGCAATTTTGCTTTTAATATTTGGAGCCCTTCGGTAAGCAAATTTTGGTGACTTAGTTAAAGAAGAGGCAAGGTGAGGGTCCTGAATCAATATAGGCCAATGTTTTTCAAAAATCTTCTCCATTTCCATTCCATCTGCAGACATTCCATCAGAGCACAAAAATGATCAGACCATTGTTGGAAGTATAGAACCTCCCACCAACTTGTCCGATTCTTCTTCTTCTTTTTTACTGTCATCCCCTCTGCCGAAATCTGTACCCTCCCAGATAAAAAGAAAACACATAGAAGAGGTACCAGAGGAGGCAGAGGGAAACATAGATCTGCACCCTCCACGCCCGGACAAAGTGCGCAAACTATAAAAATATACAATCTATCTTCGGTCACTTTAAATGCACAAGAAACTTCTTTACTGGCCAAAGGACTTAACTTTGCACCTACTTCCTTTCCTAATTCATTCACGATGTTTAAGGACCTAAATAAGTTTATTCGTAATCTTACCCTGAAAAGACATTTTAACATAAAAGCTTCAGATACTTCTGTCGATAGTCTATCATCTGGTGACATAGTACCTCTTTTTGACACCTCTGCTGATCTCCAGGCCATAAATGATCTTTGCGACCTTTGGAATGACGACACAGGTGAGGGTGACCTAACAGTCTGGTCCCAATACATTCATTCGCCTTGCCCAGTAGCCCATACCCAATTTAGACCAAAATCAATCTTTTATCCCACCCAATCTAAGGGCCCCTATATTTCTACTTTCTATCAGGTAGTCATTAAGGAACTTACGGATCTATGTAAGCCACAAACCTCAAAAACCACTCGTTTCCATAACAATCTCTCTCCACAGGAACAGAAAGCATTACAGACCTTTAGCAATAACCCTGCCATAATCATCAGATCTGCAGATAAGGGAGGGGGGATAGTCATACAAGATAAGCTGGAATATATGACCGAGACTAGACGTTTACTCTCCGATAAAGAGACCTACGAAAAACTTAGAAATGATCCATTACCAAAATTTGTTCTAGAGTCCAATGACCTTGTCAAACAAGCCCTTGCTGATGGTATTTTAACCAAATTAGAAGCTGCTTTTTTCCTAAAACCCTTCTTTCAGGTTCCCTATTTATACCATTTACCTAAAATCCATAAAAATATAAACAATCCGCCTGGTCGCCCTATTGTAGCCTCTATGGATAGTATCACCACAAGCTACTCACTATATATTGATCATTTTCTACAACCCTTGGCCCAAGCATTACCGTCTTATATTCGAGATGGCACCCATTTAATCGAACTACTGTCCCCTTATTCTTGGGAGCATACTTACCACTGGTTATCTCTGGATGTATGCTCGCTTTATACATCAATTCCACATCAGATAGGACTAGAAGCAGTTTCCCATTTCCTTAAAGAAGATTCAAATCTTCATCATCAACAAATTGAATTCATCCTTCTGGCCACTCGTTTTTGTTTAGAACATAATTATTTTCAATTCGATAATGACTTTTATTTACAAAAGAAAGGCACAGCTATGGGCGCTAATTTTGCACCTAGCTATGCAAACCTCACCATGGGCCTTTGGGAAGCCACTTTCATTAATCAAAATAACCCTTTTTCAGCTAATCTGGTCTTTTATGGTCGTTATATCGATGACATCGTTATAATATGGGATGGGCCTCTTGACTCCATCATCAATTTTGTGACTTATTGTAATAATAACAACTTTGGGCTCAGTTTTACTTCCGTCCAGGATCCGGAGTCCTTAAGCTTTCTAGATTTGGAATTATTCCATAGTAATGGCACCATTAGTGCAAGAAATTTTACTAAACCAACAGCGGTCAATTCATACTTGCATTATTCCAGCTGTCACCATCCTAGGTGGATTAATAATGTCCCAAAGAGCCAATTCCATCGACTTCGACGAAATTGTACAAAAATTGATGACTACAAAGCCCAAGGTACTGATCTTAAAAATAAGTTCATTGCCAAAGGCTATCCTTCTAACATTGTTCAAGAAGCCCATGATTTATATGTACAAGATCAGCTTCCGCAGTCCAAGAAGGGTGACTCAGTCCTCACTACCCGGTTTATTACCCAATACCACATTAAACATAAGAAAATGGAGAAGATTTTTGAAAAACATTGGCCTATATTGATTCAGGACCCTCACCTTGCCTCTTCTTCTTTAACTAAGTCACCAAAATTTGCTTACCGAAGGGCTCCAAATATTAAAAGCAAAATTGCTCCAAGCAAAATTAAACCATCAAATAATTTTAAGGGAAAAATGCTTAAACAACTCACCCTCATTCCATTGGTGGGTATGTTCCAGTGCAAAAAAACAAAATGCCTAGCCTGTGTTAATGTCCCTCACGGTAAAAAGAACTTTGTAGCCAACAAAATGACATATAATCTGAATGCTTTCTATAATTGCTCCACTACGTACGTTATTTATTGCATTTCCTGTCCCTGTGGCCTGTTATACATTGGCCGAACTATTAGAGCCCTTCGCACAAGATTTGGCGAACACAGACGGGCTGTACAAGCAGCCAACCCAAAGTATAGTGTAGCACGTCATTTTGTTACACATCATCATCAGGATACGTCCCTATTGCAGGTATGGGTAATTGAAGCCATACCGGAGACTCCTACTGCTGTGGAAAGGTTTCAACGGTTATGCAAACAAGAAACCTACTGGATCTATTCTTTAAATACGATGTCACCCCATGGATTGAATGAAGAAATTGAGACCAATAATATAATATAATATAATACAATATAATTTAATTTAGTTATCCAAAAATCCTAGTCCTGACCTATCTTGTCCTTTTGTAATGACCGTTTGATAGATATTTATGTACACATATATATATATATATATACATGTGTTGCTGTGTTGTCAAACACTGGCTGTTTATTAGTTTTTATTATTATTATTATTAGCATTAGTTGTTCTAATTTCTGTATAGTATCTAGGTCTCTCTCTCTCTATATATACACATAGTTGTGGGTATGTGTGTGCATGTATGCACACTCATGCACTAAACTAAACAATTCTGTGTGTATAATTAGTCCTTATATATATGCACATATATTTTATATGTGTTTGTATATTTGATTCCTGGTGTATTATATCATTTTTAATATATACACATGTTTGTAATATATACACAGTTGTTTTTATGAATGGCCATAATAGTTTACATTTTTTACATTTTTATTAGTATTTTTAATATATTTTTAAATATTCCAACATATCTAGTTTTAAATAATTTTTAGTGTTATGACAGACGGAGATTTTACATTTTTTCTATTTCCAGTACTGTCAGGATTTATATATTTGTTTATTTATTCCCTTTCAAATGTCTCCGGATTGCCATCTCTTTTCTGTTATTTGTTAATTGCGATCGAATCTTTTTATTAATAGTAATGTCTCTCCATGGCCTGTAGCTGTTATTTGTTGTCAATTTGTTTGTTTTTGTTTAGTGTGCCATTTCCAACCAATCACGTTTATCCTGCTCGTATAACTCACGTCCGTTCCATACGGACGCCATGGATCTGACGAAACAGCTGACGCTGTGAAACGCGTAATCCGATTGGCTGGCCGGGTCCCTCGCGTCACTTCCGGGGCGACGACGATACGCCGCGCTCCACGGTGGAACGCACGCCACATCAGACGGCTCTTCCTGGTTTCCTGTGTCCACTATACCACACTTGCGGCTCACAAGCCTGGGACGAAGAAACCTTTTCCGGAGGAACCTCTTATGATAACCCCGGCCTCATAGCCACACCAATGCCTATATTACTCCATGTTTGTGAGTAGTTACTTTATTGTACCAATTTACTACTGATTAAAAACGACATACTGCACTTAGTTTGGCGCATCTCTCTCTTGTATTTTTCTTTCTCGTACATCACGGGACACAGAGCGGCATATTCATTACTATATGGGTTATATGGAGTACCTTCAGGTGTGGACACTGGCAATCTCAAACAGGAAGTCCCCTCCCTATATAACCCCCTCCCCTAGAGGGAGTCCCTCAGTTTTTTCGCCAGTGTCTTAGGTGTTGGTCACGGAATAGCTTTGCTCCACATCCTTGGGATTAAGGGCGGGCTAACCGGATCTGTCCAAGGAGCCTCAGTGCCAAAGTGGACAGTACCCGGGCCCCAAGCCGTGGGGTTTTGCCTATAATGCTCCTCTTTGGAGGGCTGGACCCTGGGCCCAGGACTTGGAGTTTGTAAAAAACCATAAATTCCTGCTTGCCAGGGTGCTATATAGGTCCAGGACAGTGGGTACCTTCATAGGACCCCAGGGCCTGAAGGTCTACTACGCTACCCACGGAGATGGGAGAAGATTGGATCAGTTTGCTGGACAAACATCCTGCTGCATGGAGCAGGTAAGGGGGAGCCTGCGGGACTTGGTTCGACAGCAGGCTCTCCGGGGTAACCTAAAAGGGGGGATAGCCTAAGTATGCTCTGCATGGGCAACCTTGTTCACTATGTCTGAGAGAGACAGGATGACACCCTTTCTCCCCCATCACTAGGTTCCCCTGTCTAAAAAATGTGTTGCTAGCTAAACCTGCTGTTTTCTTCCTAGGGCTAGTAAGGATCCCTAGGGGCCTTTGGAGAGTCCTACGTGGCCGGGGGTTTGAATCTGCCGCCTGTTTCTGCGTTCCTGGATCTCCAGCAGCGCGGCTTCTCCATGTTCCTCCTGTTTCCGGCATACGCGCGCGTGCGCGCGCACGTCTTATAGACTTTTTTCGCGCCGTTCAGACAGGAGGGCGGGGGGGGGCGTGCCTGCGGCGTCATACAGGAGGCGCGCCTTTGTGCTGTTATAGACAGCAGGCATTGTCAGTGCTCAGTCTGAGGCTGATTTTCAGAAGGAGAGGACGCAGAGCGGCAGAACAGTGACTCCCGGTGGTGGAAGAGGGGTAGTACATGCTGGACTTTGTTCCAATGCCTTTTTTTGTTAAGCCAAAAAATTCCCCTTTTTGCAGCAGGTTGGAGGCTGGCAAACTAAGTTTGGGGTCACTGTATGTTGTAAAAAGAAAATATATAATAAATATTTAAAAAAAAAAAAAAAAAAACATACGGGATCCCATCAGGTTTTGGGCATTAGTGATCTATTGTCCCCTAAACTCTGTTTTTGTACTCCTGGCCACTACAGTCTGTTGTGTGGGCGGAGTCCCTCGATTTTGTATTATGGCTTCCAAAGGTTCGGGGTCAAAGGGTACAAAAAAGACCAAAAAACAAAAAGGGTTCCCTTTCTGATTCTGATGATATGCCGATACTTTCCCCGCAACTTATTAACATAAAAGGCGCCTTGGATGAGCCATTAGGGGGATCTGGTGCGGAGGCTGGCCCAGATCAGCCCAGCCCTGTGTTTATCACAGAGGAGATGCTAGCAGTATCCCTAGGGGGGCTAGAAGAGAGAATAGCAGCATTGATCGCTAGAGCTATTCCTGGTAAGAAACGGGTTAGATCCCCATCACCAAGAGGTGTATCCTCAGATGCTGAGATTCTCTCGCCGGAGGAATTGGAATCACAGGAGGATCAACTAGACCTGAACCAAGAAGGTTCAGGGATTGAGGGATCTGCCTCTGAGGAACCATTTTCAGACTCCCAGACAGAAAGACTGTGGGTACAGTCTTTGACGGACATGGTCCGCTCGGCATTTAGTTTACCATTGCCAGAGCCTCAGGTTCCTCCGGTATCCTCTCTGGGCTCTTTGAAAGCTCCGTTAAGCAACGCAGTGTTTCCGGTCCATCCTCTCTTGGAGGAATTGATCTTTCGGGATTGGGTACGGCCGGACAGGATTTTTCTGCCATCGAAAAGATTTGCGGTCATTTACCCCATGGAGGAAAGATTCTCCAAGAGGTGGAGGCTCCCAATAGTGGATGCAGCCATCTCATGTGTGAATAAATCACTACCTTGCCCGGTGGAAAACATACATATGTTTAAAGATCCGGTTGATAAAAGGTTAGAGACACTTTTAAAAGCATCCTTTGCTACGGCAGGAGCAGTGGTACAGCCAGCTGTGGCTGCAATTAGTGTTGTCAGGCGTTAAAAGACCAGACAAAAGAAATGTTAAAGGACATGCCTACCCAACAAGCAGAAGAGTTTTCTGACATTCCCAGAGCTCTGTGTTTTGCTGTAGATGCTATAAAAGATTCCATCCAGCAAGCCTCTCGTTTATCACTATTTTTGGTGCACATGAGAAGGCTCTTATGGTTGAAGAACTGGGCGGCGGAGCCCCCATGCAAAAAGCTTCTGGCAGGGTTTCCCTTCCATGGAGGACGACTCTTCGGAGAGGATCTGGATAAATATATTCAGACTATTTCAAATGGCAAGAGTACCCTTTTACCGGTCAAAAAGACATTCCGGGGTCCTACATTTAAAAGGCAGCTCTTTCCTGTCTCGGGGCCCTCAAATTCCAGGCAGTATCGACGGCCGCCTGCACGATCCAACGTTAACAGTAGATCGCAGGGACAGGCCCCTGGGGGTAAGAGGCCATGGTATCGCAAGCCGACAAAGACAGCCCCTAAGTCTGCCTTATGAAGGGGCGCCCCCACTCTCGCGGGTGGGGGGAAGGCTTCGTTTCTTCTCAGAAGTTTGGGAAGCCAAGATCCCCGACAAATGGATCCGGGCATCTGTAACCACAGGCTACAGACTGGAGTTTCTAAGGTATCCTCCGCCTCATTTTCAAGAATCAAGGCTACCAAGGGATCCAGCAAGGAAGGCATCATTGCTGGCAGCTTTGGATCACCTGCTCTACCAGGACGTAATAATAGAGGTGCCAGCCCAAGAGCAAGGGCTAGGTTTCTATTCCAATCTCTTTGTCATACCAAAGCCCAACGGCGATGTCAGGCCAATCTTGGACCTAAAGAGGTTAAACGGTTACCTAAAGGTTCGTTCCTTCCGGATGGAATCCATCCGGTCAGCAGCCGCCGCGCTTCAGAAAGACGATTTTCTGGCCTCCATAGACATAAAGGATGCTTACCTTCATGTACCAATCTTTCAGTCGCATCAAAGATTTTTACGCTTCGCGGTGGGGCAGCGACACTTCCAATTCAGGGCGCTCCCCTTCGGGCTGGCCACGGCCCCCCGGGTATTCACGAAGATCCTAGCCCCAGTTCTGGCCAATTTAAGGATCCAAGGGGTCACAGTCCTAGCATACTTGGACGACCTTTTAATCATAGATCACTCACGACCGGGTCTGCAAAAGGCAGTAAACCTCACGGTTCGGTACCTCGAAGAATTCAGCTGGGTCCTAAACGGGGGAAAGTCAGCGTTCCAGCCTACAAAGCAGTTGGAATACCTCGGCATGAGGTTAGACACAGAACAGCAAAGGGTGTTCCTGCCCCTTGTAAAGATCGAGGCTATCAAGGGGCTGGTTCAGTTGGTTCTAAACAAGAAAAAAACAACTATTCGCCTGTGTATGCGATTACTAGGCAAGCTAGTGGCCACGTTCGAGGCAGTACCATACGCTCAGATCCACACTCGCGTCCTACAGGCAGCCATTCTAGCAGCCTGGGGCAAGAGGGCACATGCCTTAGAGTCCCCTTTGACGCTATCATCAAGGGTCCGACAAAGCCTGGCCTGGTGGTTGAACCCCCAGAATCTTCTAAAGGGAAAATCCTTCAGCCCTGTTGTCTGGAAGGTAGTTACCACAGACGCCAGCCTGGCAGGCTGGGGGGGCGGTCTTCGAGGGGTCCTCTCGCCAGGGAACTGGGGTGAAAGCAGAGAGGCAGCTCCCCATCAATATCTGGGAGATCAGAGCTGCTCGCCTAACCCTTCTGGCATGGACCTCCAGATTAAAGGGGTTCCCGGTGAGAATCCAGTCAGACAATGCCACGGCGGTGGCATACATAAACCACCAAGGGGGAACCAGGAGTCGGGCCGCTCAGAGGGAGGTGAGCTTGATTTTTCAGTGGGCAGAGGTTCATGTACCCTGCATTTCGGCGATATTCATTCCCGGAGTGGACAACCTGCAGGCAGACTTCTTAAGTCGCCAGAGTCTGTCGCCAGGGGAGTGGTCTCTGCATCCCCAGGTCTTTCAGACAATCTGCCAGAGGTGGGGAATGCCAGACGTAGATATAATGGCATCCAGGTTCAACAAGAAACTAGACAGGTTCGTGTCTCGAACGAGGGATCCTATGGCCTGCGGAACCGATGCGTTGGTTTGCCCTTGGCATCAATTCAAACTTCTATATGCATTCCCTCCGCTACAGTTACTCCCTCGCCTGTTGCGCAAGATCAGAGTGGAGCACAAGCCAGTCATTTTAGTAGCTCCGACTTGGCCCCGGAGGACTTGGTACTCACTAGTCCTGAAGATGGCAGTGGGAGACCCTTGGACTCTTCCTCTACAACCAGACCTACTCACAAGGCCCGATCCTCCACCCTACATTACGGCGTCTAAATTTGACGGCCTGGAGGCTGAATCCCTGATTCTCAGGGGTAGAGGTCTGTCTAGGCAGGTAATCCCTACCCTGATTAGGGCTAGAAAGCCGGTCTCCAGGGTGATTTATTACAGGGTGTGGAGGAACTACATAGGCTGGTGTGAATCCAAAAGATGGAATTCCCGCAAATATACTATTGATAGGGTGTTAAGTTTTCTCCAGCTAGGAGTGGATAAAGGCCTGGCACTAAGCACAATCAAGGGACAGATCTCAGCTCTGTCAGTGTGGTTTCAGAGGCCGCTGGCCACCCACTCGCTGGTAAAGACCTTCTTACAGGGGGTCTTGCGTATTAATCCTCCTGTCAAGTCACCACTTTGTCCATGGGACTTAAATCTTGTTCTGTCCACTCTACAGAAACAACCCTTTGAGCCGTTGGCTGAGGTACCTTGATTTTACTGACTAGAAAGTCGGTATTTCTGATCACCATAGTTTCGGCCAGGAGAGTATCGGAATTGGCAGCCTTATCTTGTAAGGAACCATATCTCATTTTGCATAAGGATAGGGCGGGGTTCCGTCCTCATCCTTCCTTTCTACCAAAGGTTATATCCAGTTTCCACCTGAACCAGGATGTGGTACTTCCATCCTTCTTCCAAAACCCACCTCTAGAAAAGAGGGGTTGCTGCATACGTTGGATATTGTCAGGGCCATAAGGGCCTATCTTAAAGCTACAGAGAAGGTTCGGAAAACAGATGTGGTGTTCGTTTTACCGGAAGGGCCCAAGATGGGTCAGGCAGCCGCTTGATCCACCATCGCAAGATGGATTAAACAATTAATTGTTCGGGCCTGCGGTTTGAAGAGGTGCCTCCTCCTTTGTCGGTAAAGGCCCATTCTACCAGGGCCAGGGGCACCTCCTGGGCAGCACATCATCAGATCTCTATGGCTCGAATATGCAAGGCAGCAACGTAGTCATCAGTCCACACGTTTACAAAATTTTATCAAGTGGACGTAAGAAGGAATGCGGATACAGCCTTTGAGCAGTCAGTACTACAGGCCGCGATTCAAGCTCCTCAGGATCTGAGGGGGCTCCCTTGATTTGATTTGAGATTTACATTTCTCGTTTAAGTTGGATTTACTAGTATCTGAGTATACCTCTAAAATTAAATCCTTCTTTGGAAGATGTCTCCCTCCCCTCATTAAAGCATTGCTTTCGGACATCCCATATAGTAATGAATATGCCGCTCTGTGTCCCGTGATGTACGAGAAAGAAAAAGGGATTTTTAAATACAGCTTACCTGTAAAATCCTTTTCTTGGAGTACATCACGGGACACAGAGCTCCCACCCCTCTTTTGGGTGACCATTTTGGGAGGCATACTGCTTGCTACAAAACTGAGGGACTCCCTCTAGGGGAGGGGGTTATATAGGGAGGGGACTTCCTGTTTGAGATTGCCAGTGTCCACACCTGAAGGTACTCCATATAACCCATATAGTAATGAATATGCTGCTCTGTGTCCCGTGATGTACTCCAAGAAAAGGATTTTACAGGTAAGCTGTATTTAAAAATCCCTTTTTTTGGCTCTTCTAGAGGCTTGCTTCTGCTTCAGGTGCTGCCGCTAAGTTCCCACATCTATCTAACTGCTGAAACTGGACTGTCCGGAGTATTTTGTTACCATATGGACTTATACTGATTGATGTTTATTTCAACTTTTATTTTTAGACTAGGTTGCTTGCTCAAACTGATTGTGCGCCACAAATTTAATTTTTTCTATTGTTTCACAGAAATGCCTAAAGTCGCATTAAGATGCTTGGATGCATAAGGATGTTGGAACGCACAGGGGTGCTTAGTCACACAAGGGTTCTTGTCCGCACAGTAGTGCTTAAAATGCATAAGATGTTGATCGCATGGAAGATGCTGGTTACTTTAAAGTTGCACATGGTGGCTTAATTAAGCAATACAGGATGCCTTGTGTTTGCATAGAGATACGTGTCTGCATGGGTTCATGTTGCACATTGTTGCATAACACGTTTATAGCACATGCTTGCTTGCTTGCTTGCAAGGATGCTCGTTCCAGAGCACACATGCTATATGCATGTTTGGCGTGAGACATATTTATATGATTTCATGCTTCCGTGAACACACACTGCCATGTACACACGCCTCCATTGAGGCATATGGCTTTAACACTTGCCACATACACATATGGGGAGCCAGTTGCATATGTGTTTATTTACTTGGGACTGCAGAGGTTGTCTGCGTTGTGCAGGGGAACAGCACTATCTCCAGTTGGTGGTCTTGCCCTTTTGGGTTAGCCTCCGTGTCTGGGTTGTCAGGGTGCTAGGGCCCGCCTCTAGCAGGTCTGTAGGCCCAGGGTATAAGCAGTAATGGCATACGGAAGCAGACTCCTGCTGATGGATCAGTCAGCAGCATGGCTGGACCTAAGGGTGTCCAGCATGGTCAGGTATCTGGATCTCCTGGGTTAGGATTCCAGTCTAAAGATACATTCTTCATTGACAAGAAGCTGGGTATGTTTTGCACCAGGAGAGTACTTTTGGCCTAAGACAAGACCATCGCTATAAGAAAGCTGGTCTAGGTGGTTACGGCAAGGAACAGTTCCTTACTTTTGGCCTTCTGCTTAAGGCACTAGAGAAGAGAAGCTGCTTCATTCAAGACAGTTCCCTATACTTTTATTCAGGACTGTTATAAACAGTATTGTGTTGGCCTAGAAGGAGTGGATCTTGACCTAGCATTATCCAAAGAACCGGTCCCAGAGATAGGCTGGAATTCTTCTTGGTGGTTCTTAACTAAAGGGTTTGCCAGGTCAGGAAGAGACCTTGGCCCAGGGGAAGTAGTCGAGCTCCAAGGGAGCCTTATCTGTCAGCTAGAGCTACCGATGGAGCATCTGGCTTAGGGGCCTGAACGTTCAGGGGCTGGTTGGTTCGGTCACAGTTCAATCAGACTATACCATATCAAGTGATTTACTTAATTTACCAAGGAGGAGCTTGTGCCTTGCCTATTGACATTCGTCATTTCATGAAATGCAGAATTGGCAGGCGATTCGCTGTAGCCGTCAACAAGTGTCTCTAGGAGAAGGACCTCTACACCCCGACTGTTTTCCTGACCAAGGGCCACAGAAATAGTACCCTGTACATAAGATGTATTGGCGTCCAGGCTCAACAAGAAATTGAACAGCTTGAGGTCAAGGACAAGGGATCCGCCCGCATGCGGGGCAGATGTGTTAGTAATCTGGTGGGACCAGTGGTCACTGGTTATGTCTCTCCCCCCAGTGCCGCGGCGTTTGTGGCTTCCATGCAACATTAGAGGATGGCGGAAGCTGGCCTGATTACTCCGGCATAGCCCTGACGACCTTTTCTGTGCAGGGACAGTAGGGGTGGTAGTAGAGGACCCACGGTCCCTTACATCTTGTCCAGGCCTACTTCGAAGGGGGTATTACATCCTGTCGTGCAACAGGTGAATTAATGGTCTGGCTATTTTAGCCCACATTCTTCAGGATCAGGGTTTTTAGAATCAACGGCACTTCCTTGATTCATACAGGAAGGCTGGCCTCCAGGACCAGATATCCCAGGATCGGGAGAGCCCATGTTCGTGGTATGAAACAGATGGTGGCATCCTTGGAAGTTTGTCAAAGATAAAATTCCTGCCTTCCTGCATTTGGAAAGGAGACGGAGCCAGCCTCAAGTTACATCAAGGATCCGATCTCGGCCTTGCCTCCAAAGGTCGCTTGCTTCACACTCTTTGTTCCGAGCCATTATACAAGGGGTGACGCGCATAAGTCCACCAGTTTAGTCGCCCTTGTGCTTGGAGGATTGGCTCTAGTTTTGTCGGCTTACAGGGTCAGCTCTGTGGGCCGATGCACCATATTTCCCTTCAGCCTTTTAACAAGGGAATTGGTGTTCTTGGTTGTGGTAGCCTCCAAGAGAGTTTCAGTATTGGCAACCTCTTGGTATAAAACCATACTTATTCTTACTAGTAGGGTGATGTTAATCCTCACCCAGCCTTATTTACTAGAAGGATCTAGTGTTCATTTGAATCTAGATATTCTTACCTCCCCCTTTTTCAAAACCTTGTTTTCGGAAGGAAAGGTTATTGCTTTCTCTCAGTAGAGATGAGAGCAGTTAAATATCTATCTGAAGGTTCAGATATAGAAATCTGAAGTTTTTATTGTGCTGCCAGAAGACCCTAGATGTGGGCAGGCAGTGTTCAGTTCAGCTATTAAAATGGTTACACTCTCTCTCCTTTGGAGTAGAAGGGTCAAGGCCTATCTGAAGCGGCTGCTCGGATACGGAAAGCTGATGTTATTGCGCTACCAGGAGGCCCCAGAAAGGGGCAGGCAGCGTCTAAAATCAACTATTTTCAAGATTGATTCATCAGGGTATTATTCAGGCTTGTGGTTCGGCGAGTGGGACTCCCCCTGTTTCTTGGGGGGGGGGGGGTGCTCCGTACCAGGATAGTAAGCGCTTTATGCGCGATGCTTTACCGAGCCTTTATGACGCAGATTTTCAGGGCCGCAACTTGGCGTCTGTGCTTAGGTTCACTGATTCTTGTCAGATGTACATAGGAGGGCAAAAGGATGCAGCTTTTTGGCGCAGTATGCATCTGGCAGCATTATAGATCCTCACATCTGATGGCGGCCTGCGTTGTTTGTGTCTCCCTCCCCTCAGTAAGCATTGCTTTCGGACATCCCACATAGTAATGGATTGCCGCTCTGTGTCCCGTGATGGTACGATAAAGAAAATAGGATTTTTTATGACAGCTTACCTGTAAAATCCTTTTCTTGGAGTACATCACGGGACACAGAGCTCCCGCCCCTCTTGTTTGGGGATATTGGGACACTTATTGCTTTGCTACAAAAACTGAGGAGCTCCCAGTATGGGAGGGGTTATATAGGGAGGGAACTTCCTGTGTAGTTAATTACACCAGTGTCCACACCTGAAGGTAGACTCTATAACCCACATGGTAATGGATTGCCGCTCTGTGTCCCGTGATGTACTCCAAGAAAAGGATTTTACAGGTAAGCTGTCATAAAAAATCCTATTTTCTGTAACCGCTTGTATAGTGTTAGCTAGAATTGCTAGTATTGGGGTTGTACTTCCAACACCCCCTTCCCCCAGACTGACAATGCTGCGCTTCAAATGTGCCCCCTGTGCTCCTTAATTCAAGGTGGAGGCACTCTAATACAGGAGATGTGTTACTGGCCAGATCACCAGTTGAAAGCGAAAAGGGCAAATAAATAAAACGAATGCAGTTACCACATCTAATGATTGGTAAATCATACACACACACACACACACACACACACACACACACACACACACACACACACACACACACACACACACACACACACACAATCTGATTTTTTTAAATTTTGCACTTAATACCATTTGATGCAAATATAAGGCAGTCGCTAACGGTTCTTTACAAATCATTGATGCTTTAGCAAACCTATATAGAGCAAACCGTACAGGACTGGTATTCATAGACCATGGGTTTTAGACTGCTACCTTCAGGTGATTGGACACTAGCAAAAACATTTGCTAGTTCCACTCCTAGAGCTTACCTACATAACCCTACCCGCCCTGTGAGGCTACAGTATGTTGCTGGTGTCCTTCGTTGGTGGACCCATTCTTCTCTGTAAAAGTGTTTTTTCTTTATAAACCAATACCTTCTTATCTGACTGCTTATTGCCTTGTGCTACCTAGCTTTCTGATCAGTTCTCTCGATGTGTGCCTCATGGACCATACCACCATACCAGACCCCACTCTGTGGGGCTGGCCTGTAATGTCTGCATCTGGCACTGGTTCAGCACTTACCTTGGCATTAGGTGCCAAGTACAATTAGCTGAAGGGTGCTATACAGGTCATGGCGGTGGTCCATTTCTATAGTTCACAGTCCCTAAAGACCCCTTAAGGCATGTGTGCGCAACCTGTGGCCCCTAGCTGTTGTGAAACTACAAGTCCCATGAGGCATTGCAAGGCTGACCGTTCTAAGCATGCCTCCCAAAGGCACAATGGAACTTGTAGTTTTGAAACAACTGGAGGGCCAAAGGTTGAGCACCCATGCCTTAAGAGGTATGCCCATGATGAACGAAGCCGAGACCTTTTCATGACCCAGCATTGTTGTGGGTAAGGTAAGAAGGGTTTTCCCGTATATGGATTCCAGTTCCTAGCTGTAAGAACGCTCTCTGCCGGTCATAATACATTATGGGGTTTAGTGGGCAGAGAATTGGGGGTTTAAAATAAAATAAAAAAGTCCCTCCTTTTACCCAGCATTCTGATTGGCCGAGCCACAATGACGTCACTCCTGCGCATACACGGATATGTTGTCCTTTTAGTGGAGGTCTGCCTCCTGGGCCTGGTTGACTCTCTAGCCAGCCGTAGAGCCCCCAGAACTCTGATTGGACTGCTATTTATGCAAGAAAAATCATTGTACTTCTTTGGAAGGCTCCAGCTGCCCCTACCCTGGCCGCATGGAAAAAAAATGGTTAACTTTAATTTGCCCTCATACAAGGCCACTTGCCTGTCGAGGGGATGCCCATGAAAGTGTCACAAGGTGTGGGACATTTGGACTGAAGTCCCCTCCTGTAATGCAGACCCTGATTTTTACACCCACTGCTTTAAAGTTACGAGACCCAAAGATTGACCCTGACTGGTTTAAATACAAGCACTTTGCAGGTGTACTGTAGATTTGGGAGCGCACTTTTAGTCTAAGTGCTAATTAGGGAACTAATGTTTTTGACTGTTCTATGTCATGTTATGTCGTGTAAAGGTTTCGAGCCTGGGTATGTCCAATAGGCTCTGTTTTTGCATATTACTCTTTTACGATAAACCTCAATAAAAAAAATTAGGAACAAAAAAATTATAGTGCTCACCGATTTATTTAATACACATCTTGGCACCCGCCGTTGTTTTACGTTGGTACTTTGAAGAGGAATATTGTTATGGCAGCAGCTAGCTACCATAACCGGGTATCTTCTTCATTAGCTCCGGTGCTTACCGGAGCCGTCGGTAGCAGCAGAGGCGATCGTGTACTCTTGCTGGCTTGGTCAGAAATGATGTATGTTGTATACAAAACTTGACTGTTTTCACAAGTTTTTATATGTATGGTAACAATTTTTTTTTAATCAAAACTACAATTTTTTTTAAAAGAAACAGAAAAATATGTTTACATTCCTTGTAATAAGAATAAAAGTGATACTTCTTTTTTTTATTTTACATTTAAAAAAAAAAAATAATCAAAAAAATCTTAAACGCCCAGTCCCGCCTAGCTCGTGGGCAGAACCAAGCGCATACGTGAGCAGCGCCCGCATATGAAAATGGTGTTTAAACCACACAAGTGAGGTATCTCCACTATCATTGGCAAGAGCAATAATTCTAGCTCTAGACCTCCCCTGTAACTCAAAACATGCAACCTGTAGAATTTTTTTAAACATTGCCTATAGAGATTTTTAAGAGTAAACGTTTGTTGCCATTCCACGAGCGGGCGCAATTTTGAAGTGGGACATGTTGGGTATCAATTTACTTGGCATAACATTATCTTTCACAATATAAAAAAATTGGGCTAACTTTGTTTTTTTTTTTTTTTTTTCAAAAAAGTGTATTTTTTTTCCCCAAAACTCCGCTTGTAAGACCGCTGCACAAATACAGTGTGACAAAGTATTGCAACGACCGCCATTTTATTCTCTAGGGTGTTAGGGAAAAAAAAAATATATAATGTTTGGAGGTTCTAATTTTAAAATGTTTTTAACTTGTAAACACCAAATCTCAGAGAGAGGCTCAGTCCTTAAGTAGTTAAATTATTCCATTGACATTTTTAAATATATGCATATCTCGAGTCAGCAATAGTTACCAGGTTGGAACACTCCTTGCTTTCATCATGGGCTCGCCCAGCATATTGACATCCGTAAACCACACAGCTTTCTCGCTGTACAAGCCGGTCTTGGCACACCTTTTCTGGGTGAGATTTCTCTTAAATAAACCAGCAAATACTTTACATAATTCACTCTGAAGTCTGCACTTTTGTTCCTCTTCTGTTCCATATGCCTCTGAGTGGAGTTGGTAAACACTGGAGAACCTGTGTGTCAAAGTTGTATGTCAGCCAGGTGTTGTTGATCCCTTATAATACAGAAATCCCTTTCATTCACTATAGAGCTTTATTTTTTAACCAGCGGGACACTAGGCAGTGAACACCAGCTTAATAAGATTCAACTGGTTTAACCACCTAAAGACTGGCTTATGCCGATATACGTCAGCAGAATGGCACAGCTAGGTAAAGTGACGTAGGGGTTTTCTTGTAAAAAAAAAATGGGACGTAGGGGTGTGCGCGGGACCCACGGACTCTGTCCGCCGGTGTCCTGCGATCTGGTCACAGAGTTGCAGAACAGGGAGAGGCCAGTGTAAACAAGGCCAGTGTAAACAAGGCATCTCCCCGTTCTGCCTATTGACACAGCACTGATCGTCTGTTCCCTCTCATCGGGAGCAGCGATCGTAGCGTGTCGCAGTAAGCCACGCCCCCTAACAGCTAGAATCATTCACTAGGACACACTTAACCCCTTCACTGCCAGTCACATTTATACAATAAACAGTACATTTTTATAGCACTGATCGCTGTATAAATGTAAATGGTCCCAAAATAGATAAAAATCGCTGATTGCTGCCATTGCTAGTAAAAAAAATTAAAAAAATTAAAATATTAATAAAAATGCCATAAAACTATCCCCTACTTTGTAGATGCTATACATTTTGTACAAGCCAATCAATAAACACTTATTGCTCCTTTTTTTTTTTTTTTATAAAAAATATGTAGAAGAAATCATTTTTATTATATATTTTTTGAGGAAATTTTTATTATAGTAAAAAATAAAGCTTTTTCTTAAATTGTCGCTCTATTTTTATTTATAGCACAAAAAATTAAAACCACAGAGGTGATCAAATACTACCAAAAGAAAGTTTGTGGGAAAAAAAGGACATCCGTTTTGTTTCGGAGCCACGTTGCCCGACCACGCAATTGTTGGTTAAAGCAACCCAGTGCCGAATCGCAAAAAGTGGCCTGGTCATTTGGCAGCCAAATGGTCTGGGGCTGAAGTGGTTAAAGCGACTTGCACTGATAATTTGCATTGCACAATATTTTACATGTGGGTTTTGTAATGATGTATTCCCTATTTCAGTAGTGCTCAATTCTATTTTAAGTATTTTTTTTTTGTAAGAAACTGCCTGGTTTTTATTTAAAGTGGTTGTAAAGGTGCAATTCCCCCTCTATTACTGACCTAATCTTGACCCAGTAATATACATGAGACCCAGAGACTCTCCCGGGTCTCTCCCTCCTGATTGGCTGAAATGCAGCAGCAGGAGCCATTGTCGATCACAGCCTGTGAGGCGGGGCTGAGCCACGCTCTCTGTGTCTTATGGACGCAAACAGCTGGCTCTGGAGTGAGCATGCACGAGTGCCTCCACAGCAAGCGACTTGCTGTGGGGTGGAGGGCCCAGAGCGCCGGCGGTGGACCAGAGAGATGCGTGCCTCCAGACTTTCTCAAAGTTGGGTACTGTAGGTATACCGTGCGTTAACACACAAAGTGGCCAAATGTTAACTTGTAAACCAGTAAACGGTGATCCACTCATTACACTCAGGACTTGGCAAGAAACGCATATGAATGAAAGACACAAGGTCAATAATCCCAATCTTAACACTACTATATTCCTTTCTTAAAACCCTCATAATAAATTATACTTTTATTAATTATATTTTAATATGGTCTCTTTCAAATGTAATTTACATAGGAATAATAATATATGTCCCACTGTTAAAGTTTATATAATTAAATAGAACCTATACATAAAAATGGGATATAACAGTCTAAAAAAAATCATATATTTAAAAATGTAATGTTTGGGGAGCTTCAGAGGATTAGGTAAGTATAACTCTGTTCTCCAATCCCCTAGACCAGGGGTGTACATCAAATCTGGATCTTAAAAAAAAAAAGTGTGAAGGCCTACATTCTTTAACCCATTAAAGTTCTGTTTAAGTGTGTTCGCCCGAGCACTAATACACTGCCCAACAAGAATTATCTTGCCTTTGTGGCTGTGTGTGATGAAGAGAGATCTTTTGTGGCCCCCAGCGAATCCCCGATCACCGCTCAGGACTAAGGATGAGCTTGGGCGTGTTATTTGGGTATACCATATTTATCGGCGTATAACGCGCACCTTCACCTTAAGAGAAAAGTTTCAGGAAAAATGTTATTTTTAAATAAAGAACCGTGAAGCAAAATAAGTGTCAGTGCCCATGAATGCAGCCTCACCCATTGCCATGAATGCAGCCTCACCCATTGCCATGAATGCAGCCTCACCCATTGCCATGAATGCAGCCTCACCCATTGCCATGAATGCAGCCTCACCCATTGCCATGAATGCAGCCTCACCCATTGCCATGAATGCAGCCTGATCCATGCCCATTTGCAGCCTTGGACTGGACAAGGAGGGGGCGTGACGAGCGCTGTCAGATAATACAGGAGAATGTCCTGTTTACTCGGCGTCCTCTTTAATACAAAGTCATGCCTCCTATGATAGACAGACAGAACAATTGTCCAATGCTAGCCCAGAAGACGGTACTTCCTATTGGAGGCCCCCTAGAAAACAAGAGATTCTCCTGTATGTAATCTGTCGACACTCGTCCCACCCCCTCCCTGTTCCCTCCGAGGCACCACTAGATATCTTTTGTAGCCCCGCGGCGCTCTGAGATTCATTGGGGGTTATCTCTCTATCTCTGTCTCCATCTATCCAAATTTCCAGTGGGGCCGTTTGAAACCTGAACGCTGGCTGCAATTGACCTGCGGGCTGGATTTTGGACCTGCCTGCTCTAGACAAAAATAAGTAGTTGACCCATCATGCAGTGCGGGCACATCCCCACTGCATGGGAAAGTTATTTATTTTAAGATTTTTTGCCCAGAGTTGGGCTTTAAAGGGTCACTAAAGGAATTTTTTAGCTAAATAGCTTCCTTTACCTTGCTGCAATCCTGGTTTCATGTCCTCATTATTTGTTTTTGCTTTGAAGTTGCTGTAATCCTTCTCTGATCTCCACACTTCCTGCTTGTCTGTTTCCTTGTGAAAAAAGTCATGGGAGCTTTTCTCTGTGGTCTCTGATCAAGGAGGTGTGATTACTGTGTGTCTAAAAACCCCTTAAAATGAATCAGATTCATTTTAAAAACAAACACTGCCCTGTATTGGCTCTGTGTCTCTGTACTTCACAGAAGCATACAAATGTTTTGAAAAACGAAACTGAAACTGCAGGTACATTATATGATTGATTTTTATCTATTTTTACTCATTTTTAAAAGGAATCGGTTAACTATTATGTCTCTATACTCTGTAAACCAGGGGTGGGCAATTATTTTTTCGATGGGGCCACATGAGAAACTAAAAATATTTTGGAGGGCCGGGCCAAAAGGCTAAACTCAATACTGCATAAAATCAATTGTATTTCTTTATAAAAAGCAGTAAATATCATTGTTGGACAACTGGTATGAGTACTTGTTATATACAATGAAAAAGTGAGGTTTCCTTACAAGAAAACTATTTTAATTTTTGGACATCGCTCCTGCAGACTGAGTAGTACAGGGTGGGATGAGGAGCACAGGGTGGGATGAGGAGCACAGGGTGGGAATCTGGGATGAGGAGCACAGGGTGGGATGAGCAGTACAGGGTGGGATGAGATGAGCAGTACAGGGTGGGATGAGATGAGCAGTACAGGGTGGGATGGGATGAGCAGTACAGGGTGGGATGGGATGAGCAGTACAGGGTGGGATGAGGAGCACAGGGGGACAGAGCATCTTTTGGGGGGAGAGGGTGGTATGTGGATATGGGCTGGGGAGTGATTTGAGAGGGAAGATATGTGCTAGTGGGGGGGGGGGGGGACGGACCCCCCCACTAGCACATATCATCTTCCCTCTCAAATCACTCCCCAGCCCATATCCACATACCACCCTCTCCTCTCCTATCACTTCATACGTTCACCTCGTATCTGCTCCCCCCTTACCTCATGGTTACTGTGCAGCATGGCTCTCTCAGTAGTGTCTCTTCTCGGCTCCTCCTCCTGTACACATTGAGCCAAGAGGGGGGGAGGAGTCGGCGTGTGACTGTGTGTTGCAGTCAGTGGAGAGAGAGGGACGGCTGCACTGTAGCTGAATGACGCTGCGGGACCCCGGGCGGCAGATGTCCCGGGTAACCGCGCCACATTGCGGGGGCCGCGAAAAAGCGAGCCAGCTTGGGGGCCCCTTTCTGGTCTGGTTTGCCTGTCCTGTTGCGACGGGCTGCAGCTATCCGGGGGCCGGATTAAAAGGTCCGCCGGGCCGTACTTTGCCCACCTCTGCTGTAAACAGTAATTTCAGCAAAAATAAATAAATTCCTTTAACCACTTGCCTGCCAGGCCAGTTCCAAAATTTCTTATTTTGTATGCAAGAATCATGCATTTTCTTTGTCTATATAAAAAATTACTTGGAACCCCCAAATATTATATATTGTATTATCTGTAATCAAAGTCCCTGGAGAATAGAATGGTGGCATTTTTTTATTTCACATAATTCACTATATATTTGTGCAGCAGTTTATCGGATGCAAATTTTTAGGAAAAAAATATACTTTAATATATTGCACACAAAAACAATAATACCCAATTTTTTTTGTAAAAATATAATAAATGTCACGCCAAGTAATTGGATTCCAAAAATGTGTCATGCTTTAAAATTGCACACGTGGAATGGCTACAAACTACAGTACATTAAATTATCCACAGGCAATGCTTTAAAAGCTTTTACGGGTTACCAGTTTATAGTTAAGCCTTATACACATGATTGGACTTCAAACTTTTCCGTGGATTTTTGTTTAAAGGGCGTTGGCCGGGTACACCCATTGCATACACACGGCAAGACTTATCTGCAAACTTTCCCAACATCATGTGGTTTTTCTTCTATTTACCGCCACCCTTTGGTCAACTCCTGCTATTGTTGATTGGTTTTAACATTGGTTCTGGGCATGCGTATTTGTTCTTCAGGCGAAAGTCCGATGGATTTCTGTACACACGACAGGACTTTGCACTGTAGGACTTTTGTTGCCGAAAAATTTGTCAGTTTGCAGAGCGAACTTTTCTCTGATGAAAAACAAAAAAGTTTGTCCGATGGAGCGTACACACGGTAGGATTTTTTTTAAAACGTGTTAATTTTGAAGTTTGTTGTCAAAAAGTCCTACCGTGTGTATGGGGCTTTAGACAAGAGTTCTGGTGCTAGAACTGTTGCTCTCGCTCTGACGTTTGTGGCAATACCTCATGTATGGACCCAGAACAGAGGCTCGGGTGCCCCCATAGCAAGCTGCTTGGTATGGGGGCACTCAGCAGGAGGGATAGGCCAGGAGTGCTGGCGGGGGACCTGAGAATCGGCGGATTGGGGCTGCTCTGTGCAAAAACCATTGTAGTGACCATAAGATGGCTGTAGATGCAAATGTAGATTTCTCATGACTACATCAACCCTCCTGTCTAGCAAAGCAGTTGTCGGTAGTCCTTTTTGTGCCTCATACCTGATCACATTATCAGTACATTAATTTAGAATGATCTGCTACTTGGACTGTCTATGGCCACCATAGATTAGAACAGTTCGGTGTAATGTTGCTGAATGCTGTGATGGTTCAGAAGGCAGACACAATAGTTCATTCTTTCACATTAGTGCACTTTGGACATGTCGCGTAAAGTTTAGTCTTGTTACTATGGTAGTGCCAGTAGATAGACTGAGGGAAGTTGGACAAGATCAGCTTGTTGCGCATATTTGTGACCCCAAGCTCAAAGGGCAGACATTAGCAATATATCTAATGTGATACAGCACCGCAGTTTACCAGAATTTAGAAGGAAATGCAATCACTTGCAATATATAGTATGGTATTATTTACAGTGCTGTGACAAGGTCCTGTGGCATCGAAAGCTAAAACCCATTATTTATCAGATGTGTGTGTGTGTGTGTGTGGGGGGGAGGAATGATGTAAAACAAGCAATATGCTTTTTGTTTGTATTTTGTGTGTTTGCAATAGACTTTGTCACCTGGCTACAGTCCTGTGTTTATGGATTATGCTGTATAATTACCAGTGAGTGCTCAGTATCATGATACTGTATGTTTTCTTGTACTGTGAGTAATCTGTCAGGGCAGGTTTTTGTGCAATCTATATAAAGTAGAGAATATAATTGGCTGTCACACAGCATCTTAATTGGTGGATAAATCAAATCAAGGCTGTGCTCTTTTCATGTGTGATTTAACCACTTACTTACTGGGCACTTAAACCCCCTTCCTGCCCAGACCAATTTTCAGCTTTAAGCGCTGACGCAATTTGAATGACAATTGCGTGGTCATACAACACTGTACCCAAATGATATTTTATAATAAAAAAAATTCCCACAAATAGAGCTTTCTTTTGGTGGTATTTGATCACCTCTGTGGTTTTTATTTTTTGCGCTATAAACAAAAAAAGACAACATTTTGAAAACCCAATCTTTTTGCTATAATAACCAAATTTTTTTAACTATTTTTTTCTCAGTTTAGGCGATACGTGTTATTCTACATATTTTTGATAAAAAAATCGCAATAACCGTATATTTATTGGTTTGCACAAAAGTTATAGCGCCTACAAAATAGGGAATAGATTTATGACTTTTTTGTTGTACAGAAACAAACATTTGCACCTATTAAGGCAATCACATTAGACTTGCTGTCACGCAAGCTAGCCTTCCTGATGGCAATCACCTTGGCTAGAAGGGTGTCGGAGTTGCAGGGAACCGTACTTGATCCTGCACCATGACAGGGTCCTGTTACGACCTGTTCCATCTTTTTTGCCAAAAGTGGTGTCGGCCTTTCATGTAAATCGGGACATATTTTGCCTTTTTTTTTTCTCTCTGCCGCGTTCGGCTGAAAAGAGACGACTGCATTCTTTGGACGTTGTCCAGGCAGTACAAGATTATTTATCAAAATCTGCAGGGATCCGAGGATCCGACTACTTTTTTTGTTTTACCAAAGGGACCCAAGAAGGAGCAGGCAGCTTCCATTGCCAATTGGCTCTGTCAATTGGTCATTCATATTGGCCTAACTCTGTCCCGTGATAAAAAGAAAATGATTTTACAGGTAAGTATGATGAAAAAATTCAATTTTTTTTACAGTTGTGATCAGCTGTGATTGGACATAGCCGATCACTTTGTAAAGAGCCGCTGATTGGCTCTTTACCTCAATCTGTGATCCGCAGCATCCGGAGAACACTGCTCACATCCCACAGTAATCACAGGACCCCGTCATATAATGGCTTTCCAGAGCTAGCCGGTGCACTATAGCCATCATTCGGCTATAGCACGGTCAGAAAGTGGATAAGCTGAGCAGATGCAGACTTGTCATCCGCCCAACTCAGGTCCTGCCCTGATTAGAATGCAAACCTAGTTTGTGGGAAAGGACCTTTACAGGCCTTGTTACTCCCTCAACCTGTGACTGAACAGTGAAACGAGAAGCAGCAGAGTAAAGAGCTCATCCGTCACTCTACTCTCTCCACCGATTGGCATATTTTTTGCACTGCAGCACAAATAGTTGGCTACTTGTGCTGCTTCTCCCTCCCCAGTCTGAGCTTTGCTGTACAGAGTCTGATACCAAGTCAAATTTAGATACTTACACTTCTTTTTATTTAATAAAAAATACACTTTATCCTTTTTATTCTTAGATTACGTAGGGTGTATATCCTTAACGAGGTTGTAAACCGTGTGTGTGTGTGTGTGTACAATTTCTATACAAATGTATACTAAACTTATTGATATCTCTGATCTCTCTGCAGGATGTACCACTGATTGGGAAAAATGCGAAGAATTTTAGCTACAGCTGGGACATTATTGTCTTACTACTTATTGATGGTGTCTTATTCCACCTACAAAGTGTCACAGCATATGCCCTTATGGGGAAGATCTCTCCAGTAACATTCAGGTATGGTTATTGCACGGACATGCACACAAACAGGGTTTCTTCTGAATGTTTCACCAGAGGAGGAGATGGGCAAGTCTGTGCAAGACATTGTAGTCAGCAGAGGGGAGCAGCAAATGACTCAAAGACTAGATAGTATGGAGGTTGTGCGTTCTAAACTAGTTCCCCTTCCTCAAAAATCTAGTGTAATGCTGTAGAAGACTCGGTAAATCAAATGTATTTTTTCCTGTTGTACCACTCGATATATTAAATGCTTACAGCTGAACTCCAGCCGGATATAAAAGACACAAATTAGAGCGGCAATAAACCCCCCAAAAAAAACATTAAGTTGCAACTCATTCCTGACTGACCATGCTATTGTCCAAAGGTGTCTGCACATTTTTTCTATTGTCTAAAGGTGTCTGCTTCATCCAGTATGCAGACACCCTAAGGTCCTTTTCACACGGAGGAGTTTTTCAGGTGGTATAGCGCCTAAATACCGCCTGAAAAACTCCTGCCCAGCATTCTCAATGCTGGGCAGCCCTCGGCTTTCACACTGAGATGATGCGCTGGCAGGAGAGAAAAAAATCTCCTGCAAGCAGCATCTTTGGAGCGGTAAGAAGGAGCGGTCTGTATATCGCTCCTTCCCATTTTAAAACAATGGGAAACTGCAGTAATACCGCCTGCAATGCACCTCTGCAAAGGGGCATTGCAGGTGGTATTAACCCTTTTTCGACCGTTAGCAGGGGGTAAATACCGCACCGCTAAAGGCTGAATCCCGCGGCAATTCCAACGGTTTAGTGCTGCTATTTTTAGCAGCGGTATACCACCACTGAACCTCTTGCCCCAGTGTAAAAGGGGCCTAAGGCAGGAAGTGTGCTACTGGCTGGTTCGCTGGGTGAAAAAGCCTAAGAAAGGAAACTAATGCAAACCACCACAGCTAAGGATTGGTAAACTGTAGGTGATTACTTTTTTGTTTTTGGGTTTCTGAAAGGCCAATAAAACTTTGAGAGAACTGCTTGTTTTGATGGCTTGAAAAGCAAAGACATGTCGTTTTTATGGGTACAATAGACCTACAGGCAGGTTGGACTGACACAGGAACAGTGCTGCACCATTCATCAGGAGAAAGCTTCATCTGCCAGCTCATCACAGTGATGTCTGGGTGATCTAAAATGGCAACGTGTAGCTTTGTGTTCATTATTACAGTGCTAAATATATTTTTATACATACAAGCAGCAAAGGTGCCTTAGTGTGACTTCATATCGGCCTCCTACAATCCTAGTATAGTGGAGCTTGGAGTAGCAGAGGTAGAAGCAGTACAAGTAGCAAGTCAGTTGTTGTGTTACAGGGTTCGTGTACCAACGGGGATCATGCTGATAGGAAAACTGAGCAGTTACCAAATAAGCACATCAATGTGCTGCTTCTCCTTTCACTGTCCAGTCACACGGTGGGCAAAAAAACAAGACCTGTAAGTGTTGCTTAAAGTACAGTATACTTAAAGGAAACTACCCTAAGGCTGCATTCACACCTAAGCGTAGACGAGTTGCGTAGTTTTTTCCAGCGGTTTTGTCGTGCGTATTAACGTGTTTGCATATATGGTCATCGGACGTTTTTGAACTTTGACGTTTTTTATTTTAGCCAATAGGAAAAATGTTCATCTTTTCATCACTTGTTGCTATGTTGGTAGATTTTTTTTTATCTTCTGCTTGGGTGAAAAGTTCTATTGATTTAAAGCGACGAAAAGCCCATAGCAAACGCTCGTTGTCGCGCTAGTCGCTTGAATCGGGCGTTTCCATTACTTTCTATGGGAAATGGAAACGCTTGAATACGCCCAACCTGACCGATACGCGAGAATAATGTATTTCTTCCCCTCTAGCGTATTATAGCGTCGTGCTTTAGGCGACAAAACGCTCAGGTGTGAATGCAGTCTAACTTTCTTTCCTGATTACACTGGTGTTTTAAAGGCGAGTTTCACCCACAATTTCACTTTTTAAATATAAATACCCCTGTAATACACAAGCCTAATGTATTGTAGTAAAGTTAGTCTGTAAACTAAGGTCTGTTTTGTTAGGTTGTTACAGCATTTAGATATATAGCATAGTCTATAATCTAGAATAAGACCGTGGTCATCTTAAGTGTGGGCATCATGAAGCCAGACTGTATGACTTCCTGGATTTCAGCTTTGCATATCTCGCACATGCTCAGTGCTGCACACTAGGTTTCAGGCAGGTTTGCAAGGACTACTGGGAAACATGATGCCTATCCCAGAAACCCTTGCAAATAGCCTTGTGACTTAATAGCCTAGGCTAATAAGGAGGAGGAAGTAATGAAGGACTACAAAATAAAGGTATTTACAAGCAACAAAATAAATAAAAATTGCCCATTCTGAACACTGAGATTAGGGCATGCAGCACAGACAAACATAAAAAAAATGGGTGGAACAACACTTTAAGAAAATTGCCAAGCTCCAGGGAATAGAAAAAAAAAAACCTGACGGAGGTTCTAAAGGCCTCACTACTTCATCCAAATACTGTATATAAAGAAAGTCCTGCCAGACGGCACTGTGCTGTAAATATATCAGGACTGGTAAAAGGCTCCTCTATATGTATTTTAAGTGTATATTTAGCTGTTCAATTTTGACGAGTTGTGTGGTTTATTATAATTTTTCATTGCTTTTCTGTCATTTTAGTGTCGCCAGCACTGTGAAACACGCACTTTCAATCTGGCTCAGTATTATTATTTTCGGTAATCGGATTACCAGCCTTTCAGCCATTGGGACTGTCCTGGTCATAATTGGTGTCATGCTCTTCAACAAAGCCAAACAGCACCAGCGAGAAACTTTCCGCATGATGACTGCGCCAGCAAACCTGGAGGATGCTGAGCCACTCAAGGGACAAGAGCAGAAATCTCATGGAAAGTAGAATGAATATTACTTCATTGTTGCCCCTAAAATTATGGAGACCAACTGCTTTCACTGTGTTACTGGGTTACCAGGAAGCTGTTCCCAACATGACCATGCTTATCAGATGCCCAGGAGAGAAGTGTTTAAAGTGCTTGAAAACTACAATATAAGGGACCATAACATCTTGAATTTCTGTAGAAATGGTCAGGTTAAATTGCTGTTGTACTTTTGGTACTAGGCACATTTATTTCAGACATTAGAGACAATTTTTTTTTTACTGTTTAACCGCTCTCTACATCTGTTACTGGGCTCATTTGCTGCTTGCATTTTTACTGACAGTGTAAAACGTTCACGGGGAGAAAGAAGGGGGAAGAACCAGTACCAAGAGATTACAGCCTGCAAAAGGCAGGAAAGTGGTGCTCTGCCATCCGACTACATGCATCATATTTGTAGTCCACCCCCCCCCCCTTCTATACAGTAGGGAATTTAATATGCTGACATGAGGCAGGTAAAGAAAGTAAGCAATTTCTAAGGATTTTAGCTGATTTTGTAGGGGGGGGGATACACTATATTGACAAAAGTATTGGGACGCCTGCCTTTACACAGACATGAACTCTAATGGCATTCCAGTCTTAGTCCGTAGGGTTCAATATTAAGTTGGTCCACCCTTTGCAGCTATAACGGCTTCAACTCTTCCGGGAAGGCTGTCCACAAAGTTTAGGAGTGTGTCTAATGGGAATGTTTGACCATTCTTCCAGACTAGGACTGGGATACCATTAAAGTTCATGTGCGTGCAAAGGCAGGTGTTCCAATATTTTTGACAATATAGTGTATATCAAACTTTAATTATATAGCAGCACAGTACCACTTTTACTTTTAGGGGGTAAGGCACTGGCCATCTTCTAGCCAGAAATTTAAGTCCATGATAATATTTAATGCTAATATTTGCATATAAGTCTGCATGCTAAATTGACTCTAACCACTAACAACCACAATAGAGGGTGCCTGAAAGCCTAATTGCCATCCTTGCGCACTACCACTTGAGTGTTGATGGGAAGGAAAACCTTATCTGTAAGATCCAACTAGACTTGGAGCACCCAGGGTTTTTCATTTTTATCCGGTGTGCAAGTGGGGTAGATACTAAAGGTTAATATATAAGCACCTATAGGGTAGGGAGTGGGACCGTTGAGGGAATTGATTACCTCACCTAGCATGGGCAAAGTTCGCTGTAAAGGAATTACAGACCATGAGTTTCCTTTTAAAAGTTTTTAGCCTCTCCAATTTTTGTTAAAAAATCATTAGAGATGTTTGAGCCTCACTTAAGCTCCTTTGGCAGCTGCTTTGTGGACACAGGCAGACCTGTCGGCTCTTTAGGCAGCTGGGTGTTGGCAGACTTCGCTGCCCCTTTATAACCTGCTACCTCCGGTCTTTAAAAGAAAAGAAAGGTGTAGTTCTTTAGGATCCTAAAAGGGGCTTTAGGATCCTAATTCTTCTGAACAATCATTTTCTAAAAAAAATGTAAAGGATTGAGTTTAAAAGTAGCAGCCAGTAAGATTTCAATATGGTGTTCCTTGTGATGGTTAAAAAACAATGAAAGAACTGCTTCCTGTAAGCAACACTGACATTCGTATTTAAATCAGTTTTATTTTTTGTGGGTTTCTTTTGTTTTTGTTTTTTAGTTTTTTTATTCTCCTATATCTCTGGCCAGATTTACTTACTTCACAGAGCTTCCTTTTGGACTCACTAAAAATTGTTCTTTTGTTTGTAGTGCCTCCTCTTCTGGCATTTATAGACCTTATTTGAGTTATTTTTTTAATTGTAGATAAAAGAAAAATAGATAAGGTTGATGGTGTTTCAACTTTAGCTGGCCAGACAGACAAAACTATGTAGACCTAGTAATCGGAGTAAAGGACCTGCCACTATTTTATTTATTAAGGAACTTGTAAATGACAGTAACACAATGCATCCTTCAATGCTTAGACCTCATTAAAGTCTATATTTGCTAGATACATTCGAGATTCAAAGGCATTTTGTTTTCTTTCTGAAGCAGCCACAGTCTCAATAGAAATATACTGCTAGCAGCTGCAGAGTAGGACCCTTGCTGTGTGTGGAGAAGCAGTGATTTCTCTGCAGAGGTCAGTCCGCTGATTGGAGAGCTTGAGCACTTGCTCTAAGTCAGCGGAGGTATGGAACTTCTTCAAAAAGATCACAGCTTGTTCAGACAAGGCTCCCACCCACAGCATTCTGGCAGGGGACAAGCTTTTTTTTACTTAGGCTGTGGCTGATGTTTAAAGAAAATAAACTGCAAGACTTTTGCAGACATTTTGATGCACATGGAATGTATTTAGCGGATTTTAACTTAAAGCTTAATAGCTTTTGATGCACTTTACATAGTTTGAGGAAAGCTGACCCAAACAAACGATGTCCCTCACTAACATGTGAGCCCTCTGGATGTGATGTATACATTGTATGTAGCTGAAGCTACATGCAGCATACCGCACTGTCTTCCGGGTTTGAGCATAGACTTCCTGTCTCATACCTGAAACACGATGGTCTATCTGATCGCTGTTTGGCCATTCAGAAGAAGCAATGTATTCTCGCAATGAATACAAAGCT
Source organism: Rana kukunoris (assembly GCA_029574335.1). Taxonomy (NCBI): domain Eukaryota; kingdom Metazoa; phylum Chordata; class Amphibia; order Anura; family Ranidae; genus Rana; species Rana kukunoris. Next base: position 99,874,572 of record CM056058.1, on the reverse strand, counting down.
TCCTCTGGCTGAGTCAGAGGTTGTTACATCCAGTTTATACAGCACATCCAGCAGCCTCACGTGTGAGGGACATAGATGTAAAGTATATCAAAAATGGTTGGTTACTGTATTCTGCTGTGGGTAATTGCACTGTACACATTGTTGATGTATTTGCACAGTTTATTAAGCCCATCTTACTGCAGCAAATTCCAACAGTTGACGTAAGAAACCGTCCAAATGCCACCTAACAGAAGGTGGAGTGCTAAGGGACCAGTAATTTAAAGCTGGCTCTACACTGGTAGATTTGCATATGAATATTTGTATGAAAATTCTCATCAGTACATACAATCACTTGACAAATGTTGCTCAAAGATACTTTAAAATGTTATTTGCTTTCAACATGCAATTTGACAATGAATGTTATCTCCACATTTACTGTTAGAAACTGGTTTCTTCATACAAGAAGTTTTTCCATCCGGCACCTTCAAATTTTCTCCAATGCAGTGTTTTGACCCTATTATCCATTTAAACAAAAGTTTTTAGAATCAAGTTTTCTAATGAAATTCCTCTAGTGTATGGCCAGCTTAAGGGTATAGGTAACCATTGTATTTCACTGATTGGGCTTTAGTCCACTAAGTAATATTCTCATGGGGATCCTAGTCTAACATAAGATGTCATTTATTTGTGGAATTGTCATTTATATGACATATAATATCAAAAGGTGTAAAGAGGTATTTGTAATCATGTGAAACAATTTATTTTGGATTTGCTTTTGAGCAATGTGATAGATGAAGTTGACATGACATTTCTTGTGAAAAATAATGTAACGTTCTAGTCCTTCGGGAGCAGAAAAAGCACTAGACAATAATTGATATGCCCAAGTCCCATGTTCTAGCTTTTTTATATAAAAAGGAAAGGTTCTCGCAGACCCATGAAGTACTTAATGCCTAATGGCTGATTTGTCTCCACGACCCTCTCTGCCTGTGAAGTCCCTGCTACATTTATGAAAAATGGTCCAACTGTAATAGTCGGGCTTGTGCTGGTTCTGGGGCTGTAAAACTTAATGCAGTCGCTTTGCAGATGCAAGTTTTTTCATTTATATACTAACGGCCCCCACGGGGCTGGACAAGAGAAATTTTAAATGTGTATATGGCTAGCTAGTGTATTGGATCGTTGAACTTCCTGGCTCAATAGGTTTATCAGTATAACATGCCTGAGTATTTGCATGAGGTTGCGTGCCTATAAAAATGTTGGAGAAACGCCATCAGTCCTTCCGTCCTTCATATTAAAGTGTACTTTAGAAGGCAGAAATCGTGTGCATGGTATATGAAGCTGTGACACTTTTATAGTCCTAACAACAGAGCCTCAGAATCAAAGTAATTTAATGTAATTGCCTTAAAATCTATTGTGACATTTAGTTGCCTTTATTCGAAATGCATTTCCTGGATCTGTTTACGGTTAACGTATCCTTCTGGCCTGCAGTTATTTAGTATTTTATGACTGCTGCCAGCTTGGCACGGCTTTGGTAGCAGAAAAATCATGAAAGAAGACGAAAGTCTTAGGTGGCTGAGCACAGACTGAAGTTCAAATTCAACTCTTCCCGGAGTTATATTGTTAATGGCAATGTAATATTTCACCTGTGGATTGTACAGAAATATATATATATTTTTATGAAATGTGTTTGAAACCTTTTGTAGAACACATACATTCCTAATCTGTGGTAGCTAATGTTACATTTAATTATGAGAGATTGTTTGCCTTGCGAGAGAGAAAGTAATTACTTGAATATTGTTAATGAACTGTTATTCTTTGCTTATTGCTCCATAGAGCCCCTAAACTATAGGAGAACCCCGGCTAAGATATTAAGTTATTAGTAAATGTACACAACATACTAATATGTGCACTTAATACTTTTCAGTAGCCTGGGCTGAATTGAAGAGGGGAGAATGAGGAGAGAAAGCAGCAGAATTTTGTGCTTCCTCTGTTTTTGTCTTTCATTGCCTGACTTGCTTTTACATTGATAACCCTCACTTATGAATAACAGCAAACCACAATAGACAGTCCAATGATTCACTAAAGATCAGCTATATTGGATATTCTTGACTAGTTGTCATTGTCTTGTGTGGTTAGAGCCAATGTTTTGTTAATTTATTTTTCAGCAGGATATACAGTAGTTTTCTATGGATTACTTTTCTTGGCACATTATCCATACATTCTAAATTCTGCAAACGAGTGAAACTTTTGCTGTTATTCCCATCTCTCTGTAATGGAAAAGTAATCCTTTAAAAAAAAAAAAAAAAAAAAAAAGTTCTGTGTTCTTTGTGTTTTTTAGATGTCAGTATTGGAAACCAGTAGTGCTCAACTCTGGTTATCAAGGCTCACTGACTGTGTTTTCCCTTCTACTAGGTAGGGGCACAGTTGCACTAGGTGCATTATAATGAGCATAAAGCCCATGTCACGACAGCAGTTCTTTCGCTGGCAACAAATCACTAATGACCACATTTTTGAATATCCACTCACCCCCTTTTACCAGCAGCAGAATCGCCATTGTGACATCAGCAATGTCACACTAGCCAGTGAAAGAGATGCCACCAGCAACAGGTTAACTGGTGTGGCATGGTTTTAATGTGGGGTATGCATTATAACTAAATCGGGCAAACAATCATCCAATTTTCTTCATTGTTTCACAGCAAATCGGAACCGATTTCTGATCATTCAGTCTTTCTTTTCAAATTTTTCTTGTACGAAAACAGTACACATTAAATGAAAATCATTCGTTCGGTTCCCGTATGAGAAAAATCTATAGAGTTTCTCAATTGTTGTTCAAACTAGCGATATGTTACTGAATCGCTACTCCCCCCACCAGCAATGGTGTTTTAACAGTGTTACGGGCGGCGAGAGCCCACCCCACCACTAGTGATATTGGAATCTGAATTTGCCGACAAGAGCTCACCAGAGCTAGAACTGCCCATGTGGTTTGGCCCTAACCGTTTTAATTTTTTTATTTCCCTTGAGCATTAAGCACTGGTGCGATAACTGCTATATTCTTAAGGCTCGCACACACTATAAGAAAATCAGCCAAACATTTTCCCCTGAGGAGCCATCGTACACAACTTTTAAAAGCCGATCCCAACTTTTTATACGAAAAATCCTGAAGGGACAAACTACAAGATTTTTCTCATAAGGGAACCGAACAAATGATTTTCATTTAATGTGTACCGTTTTCGTACAAGAAAAATTTGAAAAGAAAGACTGAATGATCAGAAATCGGTTCTGATTTGCTGTGAAACAATGAAGAAAATTGGATGGATGATTGCCCGAATAATTTGTCAAAAGCAGCAGGATCACTTGAGGGACATTGCACTTAGGGAGCCTTGAGGACTGCAGTTGAACTCTGCTGTGGACCCTCGTAGCAATTTCAGAAGTAATTATTGTATTTTGTCGTTGTTTGTTTTTAATAATGTTGAGTGCATTTTAGTCCAATGTTAAAGCCAGTGTTGGTGCAGTCATTAATTTCCATTGGCCTAAACTTTGGTTTTTGTACTGTTTTCATGGAAACATAATGGGTTATTTTCTCAAACAGATATCATGCCATCATTTCTTTCAAAGACTAGCCCATTATTTTTTTTTTTGCAGTTGTTTGCTTAATGTCTTGCAGCATTCTCTTTTTTTGTTTTCATCAAACTTGTCAATGGGAATGGGTGCATGCCATGCCTGAAAGGTGTTTTATCCTTTACCTGTAGATCCATCATCTTCTCTATTTCATGAAAATGAAAGTGCCAAGTCCTGCATTACTCAGGACTTAAATGTTGTTACTCACTTATTACTTTCATCATTTGTGGGTCAGGCTGGAATTCTCCTTCTGATGACTTTTGGTATGTGTTTTTGATCCAAAAAGCCAGAGGTGGAGCCAGTACAGTATAATTTAGTTGTCGGAAAGAGATTTAAGGATGGTAAAATGAAATGCTATTCTAAAGAAATCCTGTAGAAAAAAAAAGCAAATCTTAACAGATCTATCAATGTGTGTTAATTAATGCAGTCAAAATCATTACTTGTTTTAGCTTGTTCTCATAGTAACATAGAATTAACCTCAGTCTACAATTAATCAAGTCTGTCCTTTTTTTTTTTTTTAATTCACCAGTCCACCCAAAATTAATCCAATAAGTTGCATGTCTTACTGTCTTATGTCTCAAGTGAGCATTACTAAAAATTGTCCACTGCAGCTGTAAGTCTTCGCCCTAAAGCTCATTACACACAAATGTCAGACAGCATCGGCCAGTTCAATAGAAACCGTCCCGACATTCGAACTTTGTGTACTGGAGACAGTCTGTCGGTCATGACCAAAAAAGGTCAGACGATCAGCTCCCTCGGGCAATGGCTGAGAACGCTGCCCAGAGTGTTTTGACAGGGTGGGAGACGACAAAAGCACAGCAGAGGAGATCTTTGTACGAACATCGGATTGTTAGTACAGCAGGTCCGACCTAAGCCGTCAGGTTTTTTTTTTTTCGTCCAACTCGCTGGGTTGAAAAAGAAAAAAAAAAGAAAATAGCAGTATGAGCGAGGCTTTAGGCAGGGCATACAATAACCAGTTTTGTTTCCTTCAACCACGACACATTATTGATGGGAAAATCCTTCCTGTGGAGCTTTTGTATTCTGACATCACAACCATCTAAATACAATCATTACTACTTGCAGCTATTCCTGCTGGCAGTGATCACATGAAAAAAAAAATCTGACAGGTTGGTTGTACCGAAGTCGATTAATGGATTGACTTCAGTACGATCAGTCTGCCTATACATTGATCGAATTTCAATCCATCCTATGGCCGGCTTTAGACTGTTGAGAGACACAACTTTTGTTATCTGCATTTACCAATTTATTTGAATGCAGCACAAGGAATGTGACACCTTTTTTAGTCTAGTTCATAATGGCTTTGATTGGGGGATTTGAGTAAAGTTTTGTGTTCATTTATTTTTCTCTACAGAGCTTTGATCATAAATGGCAATAAAATGATAGTTATTTTTTATATAGGGCAGTGTGTGGGTCAGGCAGTTAAGGTACTGATCAGAGCTTTTTCCAGTAAGGGCCCAATTCATCATAGAGAAAAAAAGACCAAAAGAATCATGTGCATACAAGTATCTGTGTTGGGTGGGGAACATGGCAGTTCCTGGGTTTTGCAAGGAAGGGCACATCTGTATATCAAGCTCCTTGTTCTAGGGAAATATTATCTACCTGGCCAAGGGCAGCTTAACCACTTAAGGACCGCCTCCTGCACATATACGTCGGCAGAATTGCACGGCTGGGCACATGTACGTACAGGTACGTCCTGTACTAGTACCCAGCCATGGGTCATGGGCAGGCTCCCGTGACCCGGTCCGAAGCTCTGGGACCGCGGGACTCGCGGACCCGATCGCCGATGGAGTGCCCGAAACGGAAGAACGGGGAGAGCCGTGTGTAAACACGGCTTCCCCGTCCTTCACTGTGGTAGGGTCATCGATCGCGTGATCCCTTATACAGGGAATCGCAATCGATGGCGTCACACCTACAGCCACACCCCCCTACAGTTGTAAACACACATTAGGGAACACATAACCCCTACAGCGCCCCCTTGTGGTTAACTCCCAAACTGCAAATGTCATTTTTGGGACAATTGTCATTTTCACAGCAAAAAATGCTTTTAAATTGCATTGTTTATTGTGAAAATGTGTCAAAATTGTCCGAAGTGTTCGCCATAATGTCGCAGTCACGAAAAAAATCGCTGATCGCCGCCATTAGTAGTAAAAAAAAAAATTCCTAAAAATGCAATAAAACTATCCCCTATTTTGTAAACGCTTTAAATTTTGCGCAAACCAACCGATAAACGCTTACTGCGATTTTTTTTTATTTTTATTTTTTTTACCAAAAATAGGTAGAAGAATTTGTATCGGCCTAACTGAGGAAAAACTTTTGTTTTTTATATATTTTTGGGGGATATTTATAGCAAATATTTATAGGATATAAATAGGATATTTATAGCAAAAAGTAAAAAAAATTAGCACTTTTTTTTTTAAATTGTCGCTCTTTTTGTTTATAGCGCAAAAAATATAAAAACCGCAGAGGTGATCAAATACCACCAAAAGAAAGCTCTATTTGTGGGGAAAAAAGGACGCCAATTTTGTTTGGGAGCCACGTCGCACGACCGCGCAATTGTCAGTTAAAGCAACGCAGTGCTGAATCGCAAAAAGGGGCAAGGTCCTTTAGCAGCATTTTGGTCCGGGTCTTAAGTGGTTAAAGTGGTTGTAAACCCTTGGGCCCCTTTCACACGGGGACGGATCAGCTTTCAGCGGCCCGCCAGCTCAGCAGGAGATCTCTCCACTCAGCCGGCGGGGTGACAAGTCCCTCTCTGCTCACTAAGGGGAGGGGCCTGTCCAGCGCTGCTGTCTCCTATGGAGAGATCTGATGAAAACGGACAGCATGTCCATTTTCATCAAATCTCACCCGATCCGCCATAGATGGATGACGACGTATATCGCCATCCATCCGATTTTTATCGGATGTTGGGGAACAAGTCTGCTGGCATCCGACGATCCATAGGGATATATGGAGAGGCCGTTAAGGTCCGCCGACAAAACTGTCAGGCAGGCCTGAACGGTCTGACCGTATGCAAAGGGGCCTTACATGTGAGGAGACTACCCTCAAGTGATACACGGAGAATAAACAAATTCTTCTACATAACTTGTATCTGTCTGCAGTCTTCTCTTCTCTACATCCATTCAAAGTGCTGAATTTATAGGCTTGTCTGAGAGTTCAGAAAGAAAGGGGGTGGAGATCAGGAGTTGCACTCTGCAGAGCTCTGAGAGCTGATTGGAGGGAAGGGACACATCCCCTTCACACAGGAACAGAGTTGAGGCTGCCATTCAGCTGGAGATCCTCCGTCACAATTTTTCTCTTGGTGTCAGGAAAACTTGTAAAGCCCCATACACACTATCAGTTTTCCTGCTGGTTTTCTCTTCAGGTTTACCAAAACCATCTAATATGAGGTCAAACCTTAAGCGTTTTAATTTGAATGCAATCAGGCAGGCCCTTGTACTACATGGTTTTGGTAAACCTGAAGAGAAAACCATCAGGAAAGAAGTGAGGGGCTTAAGAAGTGATTCATGCTGATTGCAGAGGAACAAGACAGCAGACAGAAATTACACTTGGTGCTCTTAAATAAGTACACATTATAGAGGGATATGCTTTGTTCATATTTCATGTCTGAGGTTTACAACCACTTTATGAATATGAGATGCTGATGGGTTATTTAACCCACTGGTGTGCTTTCAAACTGAAATCAATTTTTGGGTGGACTTGGTTTTTAAGGTTTTTTTTTTTCCATATCCCTATTTACAGTTTATTGATTTTTGGTTTAAAAATACAGTATATAATTTGTTATACGTTGTAGAAAATATAAAAATTTGGAACGTTGTCTCAACATAGTTTTGAGTTATATGTCACTGATCTATTGTATTACATCTGCTTGTTGAGGTCTGAGGGCTTCACTGTTTAAGTTGCCTTGTACAAATAAATGTGACTATTGTTCTATTTAATGCATTTTGTTTCTTTCTTTGTTTTAAGTCTGCGAATTGGAATATTCTACATACAACTTAATTCTTAAAGCAAACACACTAAGATAAGGATTCTTATTTATTTTTTTTAAACTAATTGTAAGCTGTGCCCAAAAAGATTTAAAAATTAAAGTCACATGGCCAAAATCATTCATCAAAATTTGATTTGATTTTTAAAAGATATCTTTACACATCTTGTAAATATAACTCTGTACCCAGTATCTAAAAGTCATAGTTTCTGCATACAAGGTATGACGCACATTACCCTGTGCATGTCCTTTCCCTTTTTAGAGTTTAATAGTTTAGATTTAATTTTTGTACAATACAATAGTATGGTGTTTTTTACATGGTTACTATTTTGAAGAAATAAAGAACACTTATCCTTCTAATAAAGTTTTCTTCCCATACGATTACATATACATTGAATGTATTTTATGCATATTTTACCTGTAATAACTTTCCTTGTGTAGTCATACAAAAAGGACTCAGACTGTTGTTGGACACCAGCATCGTGAAGGTGTTGTCAGCAGTACTGTCACTCAAGTGAAACTCTCTGTAGTATTCCCGTTCACTCCCAGGAGCTACATAAAGAGGTTATTTGGGGAGGTGAGGATAGGAGCAAAGAAGCTAAGCATGCACAGAGAGTAATACCGTATTTTTCGCACCATAAGACGCACCTAACCATAAGACGCACCTAGGTTTTGGAGAAGGAAAACAAGAAAAAAAAAATTCAGAACCAAATGGTGTACCAAAATTTTTACCAGTGCCCATGAAATGCAGCCTGACCTGTGCTATTAATGAATAATGAATTGCCATTTAATTTAAGTAAAAAAAAGTGCACTTTGCTGCAAAGGTATTTACTGGCTGCCTGCAGGAAGAGAAATTACAAATCATTGATCAGTGTACTATGTATAGCTCTGCACAGCACAGAGAAATGCATTGTTTCAAATGATTTCAAGGTAGAACTGTGCTGAAAAACGTTGGAAACATGCACAAAAAAGGAAGGAGAGATTGTCCCTGAATATGTGCTCCTGGAAATGAGAGACAACTTCATTATCCCTGCAAAGGCTGATTTTCTAAAAGATGTTCTTTATGCTGAGCTGGGTTAGGAAAAGAGAGAGAATAGAGGGGGTTGGTGAGAAGTGCACACACTCACAGTCTCCTGGGGGCTCTCTGGCTTATTCAGTAGTATGTGGAAAAAAGTGTGTATAATATGCGCCACGGGAAACCAATATTATTTCTCCCAACTAAAGGGTAGAATAAAATAACAATTAAACCTAAATAAATTAAATATACCAGTTTAAGAGCTGCCACCTAAAAATTTTCAGTGTGTGAAAATACAAATAGAATCGGAAGTGAAGGGGCGCTAAGTAATACAACATCAAATTATGTGTATATATATATACATAGAAAAATGTGCAATCTTTAGAAAAACATATATTAGTATTACAGTGTCCATATAATGAATCAAACCATAAAACATATAATGAATAAAATAAGTCCAAATAGTGCTGAATAATAAGTACCCAATATTATTCTTGATTCAAACAAAAAACATGTGAATATTGCAGTTCTGGAACCTCCACCATAAATTTGCACCCGGTGAGATCAATAGAAATGGCTCCTTACCAATACTAGTGGACTCTTTTAATTAAAAAAGAAGTCATAAACCGCTTGTGTCAAAAAGATGACTCAGAGTAATCCAGATAGGCACGTTCAGATGATCCAGCATTCATATAAGTAAAAACAGAGGAGCAATCATAGTGAAATACTGTTTATTAAAATAAATTTAAAAGTAACATGCCAAATGGCTGCTTACTCAGGATTGTGCCCTGATCCCGGCACTGAGGCTTAATGGCGTTTTTCGATATCCAATCGAATCCGCAGATTGCGATGTGGTGCGGTACTCCGTCGCGCTGGTGGTCTCACTAGCCGGCGTCCGTCCGTTATACCATCGAAGTGCCGTTACATTCGGAGCTCCGAATGTAACGGCACTTCGATGGTATAACGGACGGACGCCGGCTAGTGAGACCACCAGCGCGACGGAGTACCGCACCACATCGCAATCTGCGGATTCGATTGGATATCGAAAAACGCCATTAAGCCTCAGTGCCGGGATCAGGGCACAATCCTGAGTAAGCAGCCATTTGGCATGTTACTTTTAAATTTATTTTAATAAACAGTATTTCACTATGATTGCTCCTCTGTTTTTACTTATATGAATGCTGGATCATCTGAACGTGCCTATCTGGATTACTCTGAGTCATCTTTTTGACACAAGCGGTTTATGACTTCTTTTTTAATTAAAAGAGTCCACTAGTATTGGTAAGGAGCCATTTCTATTGATCTCACCGGGTGCAAATTTATGGTGGAGGTTCCAGAACTGCAATATTCACATGTTTTTTGTTTGAATCAAGAATAATATTGGGTACTTATTATTCAGCACTATTTGGACTTATTTTATTCATTATATGTTTTATGGTTTGATTCATTATATGGACACTGTAATACTAATATATGTTTTTCTAAAGATTGCACATTTTTCTATGTATATATATATACACATAATTTGATGTTGTATTACTTAGCGCCCCTTCACTTCCGATTTTATTCAGTAGTATATCCATGTTTGTCTGCTGCTTCTTTTTAATCTTCCCGCCCACCTCCTTCACAGACGGAACACACAAGCAAGGAGGGAGGGGTGAGGGAAGGGATGTGTGAAGCTTCTCAGTCGTGACAGGCTGCAGGCTTGCTGGAGGTGGAGTTGGATAGAGCAGTGTGCTGATTGGATCCTCTTCATGTAGGACAGCTACACTTCACGAGCCATCAGCTGCACTGTCTTGCACACAGTGACAGAGGGAAGAGGACGGAGCTGCAAACGGAGGAGGGAGGAGGGAGGAGAGGAGAGGAGCAGGTGATGGGATTTACACAGACAGGAACTTATTTCTGTGCCCCTCACTTACTTCTCATGACGTTCGGCCGTGGGGGGGCGGGACCAGCAGCGGCGGGGGGCGTGGCCTAATGTATATTCGTTCCATAAGACGCAGGGACATTTTCCTCCAGATTTTTGGAGGAAAAAAGTGCGTCTTATAGTCCGAAAAATACGGTAAGTGACCCCCAGAGAGGAGGTGGCTATGCTAAGGTAATAGACTTTGTCAAGCAGGGCCATCTTTAATGTTTTTTTTTTGCATGGCCCCACCCCATGCAATTTGGTTTTCCACCTCCTCTGAGACATACAATAAATATCAGCTAGACTTAAAACTTGTTTACTGTATCAGATCAGGCAGTGATTGCTATTTGCTGCCAGAGGTTACAGCATATCATTACCACTTACTGACTGGTTGCTAGAGGTTACAGCACACATTAGGTCTTGCTGATTATTTGCTAGAGGTTACAGCACCTAATTTTTTCTTGTTGATTGGTTGTAAGAGATTACTGTACAATAATACTGCTCACTGATTGGTTGCTAAGGATTACAGCACATAATTTCTTAACTGCAGAGGGGTATGATTTATATGTAAATAAAGGCAGCATTGATATATATACAGTATATGCTGCTGGCCCCATCTATTTACATATGAATGCTGTCACTATTTACATATGAATGCTCCTGTTATTTACATATGAATAGCGGTTATTTAAACACAGGGTCTGCAGGTGAGTCATCTGTACACAATAGGGCAGAGCTGGGCAGCATTAGTAGCAGCAGTTCACACAGATATCAGGACACAGCAAAAGCCTAAAACTTCAAAGGACAAGGGAATTTAAACTGGAATAGTTGGCAAGTATGAGGCAGCTGCCCCTTTTGCCCTGCCTTAAAGATGGCCCTGTTGTCAAGGTGTCAAAATTTGCTAGTTGGCTCAAGGGCACATTACAAACCAATAAACAAACATTTATGGGAAGGAAAACCGCTACAAATGTGCATTTAAATGTTAACTTCACTTTCTTGGGAAAATAATTTGCAAACAATTTTTTAATAATAAAGCTTATACAATTGCGACAGAAGTCGTATTAGAATTGAAATATAAAAATTACCTTTCCTTTTCAATCTGCAGCACTGTAATTTTCTGTAAAATGCAATATGGCTACCTGGAGGTGTTCCACTCGGAAATGTAATTTCTTGCTTGTGTGATTTGCTCACCGATTTTCGGATTTTAAGCATCCCCTGCAACAAAAATGTCTGTTAAGTGAGATACTCCCAAAGGGAAATCGCATCTAAAGGGTAGTTGACCCTGCAACTTTCCTCATTGGAGCCCTGAAGGTGCAGCAGCTAATTGATAAATATAAAATCATTCCCATACAGCTTCTCTGTGCACGTGGACACAGACAAACAAATTGCAACTTCTTCACAATAACACAAAGGTAGGAATCTGAACCAACGTTTAACTACTTCAGCCCCTGAAGGTTTTACCTACAAATAGAGTTATTTTGGTGGTATTTGATCACCTCTGTGTTTTTTTATTTTTTGAGCTATAAACAAAAGAAAAAAAAAAATGGGGGGGGGACTATTTTATTTTCTGCTATAATACATATCCAATTAAACAAAAATCGATATTTGCAGATACGACACTATGCTCAATCTTTTGCCCCTAATCTCCAATTCTCAGCGCCAACCCCCTTCGAAAGGCTGGTATTAGAGGGTTCTGCTAGCAGAAGGCTGATATCAGACATTTACCAGCTGCTGAAGTCCCACCCCTTGCCCATTCAGGGTAAGCATGCGTACATGCTCCGATGGGAGAAGGTACTAGGGGAGGAGATCCCGGAGGCAACATGGCAGGTGATCTGGTCTCAGGCGGCAAAGAGCTCCTTCTGCACGCTTTACAAGGAGAATGCATGTAAAATTCTCTATTTTTGGTACCTGACGCCAGACGTACTCCACATCATTTATCCCTCCAGCTCAGATAGGTGTTGGCGCTGTCAGGGCGCTAGGGGGACCTTATATCATATATACTGGACCTGCCCCAAGATAGTGCCATTTTGGACGAATACACAGTTATTGCTGACCCGTCTTATGGGGGTACCGGTCCCCAGGACCCCGAATATTTTATTGGCGGTGTCTCTGCGGATCCCAAAGTGCTCCAAAAAATTACTCGGACATGTCTTGACAGCTGCGAGGTGCCTGGTTGCTCTCCACTGGAAGAAACAATCCCCTCCCTCACAGGAGGATCTGTACTCACGGGTAAAGGATATAGAGCTGATGGAAAAAATGACAGCCAGGTTGCGTGAAGATCCGCCCTGAGCTGACGGCCGATTTCCTCCCCCCCCCCCCACTTCTCTCCTATCTGCAGGTTCCTCTCTACGCTTCCCCCCTTTCTTCTTCACTGCCCCCCCCCCTTTTTTTTTCTCTTCCTCTCGCTCTCCTTCCGTTTTACTAATTTTTACTGTGATTTTGATTGTAGATTTCAGCAGACTCTCTTTTTACGTTCTAGAGATCTATATACGGAGTCGGTGAGCTCCTCCTGCAGTTTGCTTTGTGAAGTACTGTACCATGTTGTGCACTGTTGTTGCTGCTATGCTGAAGTTTTTTCTTTTTTTTTTTTTTTTTTTTGCATCTGTTGTACCACAATGCAGAATTGAGTTTAATAAAAAAAAATGGTATTTGAAAAAAAAAAAAAAAAAAAAAAGATTTTTTTTTTTTTAAGTATAAGCTGACCTACCTAATTTTACCACACAAAAAAAAGAGAAAACGAATTGACTTGAGTATAAGCCTAGGGTGTCCATCTGCTTGCCTTACTGTGCCCATGCCTAGACTGATGTTTAACACGGGAGTCTACACTTGTAGAGGAGAAATGGGGCTACATGTGTACCAAGTTCTGGGTCCAGGGGACCTACGACTCGCCCCTAACAGGTCCCCAAATTCACCAGAGAAATTACCATTTAACATGGGAGTCTATGGAAGGAGTGCCGGCTTTGAAAAATCTGTGCTCCCCGGCCGTAGGTCCCCCAAACAAACTTTGCATACTTGTAGAGGAAGAGCTAAGTTTGGGGTCCATGAAACCTACGGCCGACCAGTACCAGGTCCCCAAAATCTTGGAGATCGGGTGCAAAAAGATGACTCGCATATAAGCCGAGGGGGGGCATTTTCAGCACAAAAAAATGTGCTGAAAAACTCTGCTCATTAGTATATACGGTATTTGTTTATTGAATTTTCCACAAAACAATGTTAACATACATTTGTCCCTTGGAAGGGTACAGCAGGAATACATTTAAATGTTATAGAACTCTTGGAAATTCGAATTTCTCAATTTCATCCATTTAGGCCAATATGTATTCTGCTACATATTTTTGGTAGAAAAATGAATACATTTTAAGCATATATTGATTTGCGCAAAAGTTATAGCGCCTACAAAATAGGAGATCTTTTATTTATTTTATTTTTTACTTGTAATGGTGATCAGTGATTTTTAGTGGGATTGCAGTGGACAGATCGGACACCTTTTGACACTTTTTTGGCACAGTAATCAGTGCTAAAAATATGCACTGACACAGTATAAATGACTCTGGCAGGGAAGGGGTTAACGGTGTTCACTCAGTGTGTTTCCAACTTTGGGGGGGGGTAGGGGGTGGGCTCACTGCATGGACACCCAATCCGATGTTCCTGATTAGGAACACTAGATCAGAGTGTCCATGCCTGACAGCACGGTGGTCTGCTTGTTTACATCGGCAGACCGCCGTTCTGGCTCTGTGGGGAGCTATTGCGAGTGATCTGCAGACATTGCATCTCCTGGATTCTCTGATTGGCTCCCCCTGTGGCTGTTCAGAGTATGATCGCAGCTCTGGCAGCATGCGTGCGCCCTCCAGTGGCTATTGACAAAATAACGTACAAAATTTACACAGTATATGTATAACAGTACCTATCTGTGCCCATCAGTGCTGCATACCAGCGCTGCCTATCGGTGCCCATCAGTGCTGCCATATCAGTGCCCGTAATTGAAGAAGAAAACGTACTTACCGTATTTATCGGGGTATAGCGCGCACCCCTAAAGTAGACCTGAAATTCCTGTTAAAAAATGTTTTTATTACTTAGTTTGGTGTCTTGCCCGGCGTACATCTGCGGCCTTGTCCGTCTGCGGCCTCGGTGGTGTCCTCCCGGCTTCTCCCGCGCTGTCTGAGTCGAATCCCCGCTTCCCGCACTCAGTTTAAAGCTTCCGCTGACATATACCGAGCGCAGTACACTCGGGCATGCTTGGCCACTCACGCATAAACGTCGCAGAGCGTGACTACGAGCGAAGCCGAGCCTGGCCGAATGTACCCGAGTGTACTGCGCTCGGCATATGTCGGCGGAGGCTTCAAATTGAGCGCGGGTATCGGCGTATATTGCGCACCCACTATTTCCCCCTTATTTTAAGGGGGGGAAAAGTGTGCGGTATACGCCGATTAAATACGGTATTTACTAGGGTTGTCCCGATACTAGTATCGGGACCGATGCCGAGTATGTGCGGGAGTACTTGTACTCCCGCAAATACCCCCGATACTAAAATAGAATACTCCCCCCCCCCCCCCATTGCAGCGATGCCCTGTCCCTCATATTTGCCGCATACCGCCGTTAATCCCCCTTCATTATAGCTAGCGCGCATTACAAGCTTTTGTTCTGATTACTTGTAAATGCCCGTGCCGCCGTGTATTGACACTCCCCTTCTTGGGATTGGATGGATCTGTTCAATCCCGAGCAAGGGGGAGTGTCTATGCACGAATCTGCATATAGACACCGCATATAGACACTCCCCTTGCGTGGGATTGGACGGATCCCGAGAAGGTGAGTGTCTATACATGGCGGTATTCAGAACGAAAGCTTGTAATGCGCGCTGCGCTATATGCAGGGAGATTAACGGCGGTATGCGGCGGACATGACTGCAATATGTGAGGGACAGGACATGGCTGCAATATTTGGGGGACAGGACATGGCTGCAATATGTGAGAGACAGGACATGGCTGCAATATGTGAGAGACAGGACATGGCTGCAATATGTGGGGGACAGGACACGGCTGCAATATGTGAGCGACAGGACACGGCTGCAATATGTGGGGGACAGGACACGGCTGCAATATGTGAGAGACAGGACATGGCTGCAATATGTGGGGGACAGGACACGGCTGCATTTGGGGACACATTAAAAGAAGGTATCGGTATTCGGTATCGGCGAGTACATGAAAAAAAGTATTGATACTTGTACTAGGTCCTAAAAAAGAGGCATCGGGACAACCCTAGTATTTACAACAAAAAAAAATTACAGAAAAAAACTTTTTTCAATATTTTCTGTCTTTTTTTTAGTTGTTGCACAAAAATATAAACATCGCATAGGTGATCAAATACCACCAAAAGAAAGCTCTATTTGTGGGAACAAAATTATAAAATAGTTTGGGTACAATGTAGCATGACCACGCAATTGTCATTCAAAGTGTGACAGGGCTGAAAATTGGCTTGGGCAGGAAGGTGCGTAAGTGCCTGCTATTAAAGTGGTTAAGGGAGAGGTTGGCTGGTGCTTGTAGTTCACAACTGAAGATGAAGGTAGAGGTTGGCTGGGCAGTCAAGTAGTAAAGTTGAGTCTGGCACTACAGTAGAATCAGGCAAAGCTGGGTCATACACAGATCAGTCCAAACGGTACCGAATCAGATGCGAGCAAAGCAGGGTTAAAACTAGCTGGGTCATACACAATATATACAGAGCAGATATCAGCTGGGTAAAGCAGTAGCACACAAGGTAACAACTCCACTGGTGGTATGCTGATACAGGTGATTTAAAGGTGAGCTGGCCAATCACTGTTTCTCAGGCAAAGGCTGTGTCAGGTCAGTTTTGCTGGGTCTTAAAGGAATCCTAGTACTGACAGTACCCCCCCACTTGGATAACTAAGATGGAACTTCTAAAGTCGGCCAGTATGAAGATCACCGGCACTGCGTACTCGTCTGGAATCAAGAATAAATGCTACTTTTTATTATTTTTTTTGACTGTCCAACACCTCCACAGGTTTTGGTTCATTTACTTGGAGGCTAGAATGAACAGGTTTCGACAATGAGACATTTAGAATGCGAGTTGTCACCAACTTTATAACCAAAAACCTGGGGAATGCCCAGGGAAAAACCGAGCCTACTTACCGACCAGCTCGCAGAACAACCAATTTACCTGTCTAACAGTATGCGTTAAAAACTGGGGTTTTGTCTGCACGCATTTGCAAACGCATGCGTGAGCCACAGAGCCGCGCCAAGGCACCCTGTAATTTGTTGTCCTAACACTAAACAATGAGTGTCCCCACAATGGAGGCACATGCATTCTAATGGATAGATAGGGGCAGGTGGACTGAAGGGGAGCCACCCCTCCTTAAAGGTACAGGAGCACACCAAACACCCAGCATGTAGCACAATGGCTGCAAAGCTGTTGGTGTGCTGCTTGACCAATACAAGCACCACAAGTGAAACATAAATGCGTCCACCGCCCCATCTATAGCTGGCCATAGCAGTAAGTAGCATTGGAAGGCTAAAGCAGATAACAACAAAACCTGGGGAATGCCCAGGGAAAAACCAAGCCTAGTGATCGACCAGCTCGCAGAACAACCAATAAACCTGTCTAACAGTATGCGTTAAAAACAGGGGTTTGGACTTCCGGTTCCGGCGCCGCATGGAGTAGCTGTGCACTCCATCAGCTCCCGCACACAGGCTCCCAAATCGGCCTGTAAAAGCCAGCAAACCCGCTACCGACCCCTGGGCTAACCATCCGCCATCCCCCCCCTCCACCAGAGGATGGACAAATTTCTAGAAAAAAGCGGCGCGCGGTCGTACGCCGCCGCTGCGGCGCGAACGGGACAGCCGCAAATCGAGGCCCCGGCTTTGGCCTACACGGATTCGATCGTAGATCCGATCGTGGATCCGGCGCCTGCAATGGAGGTGAGTGCAACACCAGCCCCTCCAACTACCCCTCAGACTGTTCACATCTCCACACCTCCCCCACAGGCGGGGGATATGCACAACATAGAGCTGATGGCCCAGGCCGTGGCTGCTCTATTATCCCCCATGATAGCGACCTCGGTGGAAAAAGCCATCAATGCAGGGATACAGAAAATCCAGGCTCAACTAGGGGAGCATGCATCCAGGCTGAATGAGGCTGAGAATCGCATCGGACATATAGAAGAGGATCTTTACCAGGCCCAATCCTTTGAACATGCGCAAGACAAGACGAACAAGTATATACTAGACAAACTGGACGACCTTGAGAACAGATCCAGGAGGAGCAATCTGCGCTTTATTGGCGTCCCTGAATCGCTGCAACCTCAGGCACTTTCAGATCTCTGCTCCAGACGCATCCCCGAGACCCTGGGCCTGCCGGGCCCCTGCACTGTTGAGCGCGCCCACCGCATGGGCCTTTTCAACTCTGATCGCAAGTCACCTCGCCCTGTGATCGCCAAATATCTCAACTATTCAGAAAAATCCCTCATCCTGCAGAAGTTCAGGCAGTCCAGGACCCTCCAGATAGACGGCATGAATATCCTGATCTTTGCGGACTACTCCGTGGACGTCTCCAAGAGGAGGAAGGCTTTCCAGCAGATCTGCACGGAGCTCCACCGAATGCAAGTCAAGTTTACTCTGGCTTTCCCGGCCGTGCTTCGACTCAGAGCACCCAACGGAGATCAGCTCTCCTTCCATGACCCATCCGAAGCTGAGGCCTTCCTGAGGTCCCACCGCTCTAGCCCCCACCACAACCAGTCTCCCAGAGCGGCACCTTCCAACCGGGCCCTAGAACACGGAAGCCCACGCAAGGACTCTCCTAAAAGATTCAAGGCATCTGGATCCGACCGACAACACACCTCATCCTCTTGAACTTTTTTTTTTTTCTCTTGAACCTTTTCTTTTTTTTTCTTCTGGATGGTCACACCATCCCGGTGCAGTTCTGCTGCGCATTAACCGTCCAGGACCACTCCTGGGCCCCTCTCCTTCAGCGTGCCTCCCCCTTCACCCGGGGGACCACGGTAGGCCTAATGCTATTATGATGTTATGCCAGTTTGTCTCCTTTTCTTTTCTCTTATGCTCCTAAATGCCATTTTATTTCACACTGTTTTATTTTCACATTGTTTTATGTTCTCTTGCACAATCGGTAATAGTTGTTTTAGCTCTACTTGTGCCTTAATATTATGTTGTCATATACGTTTATATACCATGTGTAGGCCTTTCCATTCTTCCGCAAGGATACCTGTCTAGCTCCTCCCCCCCCCCCTCACGCATTGCTCCTGCTGCTTACACCCCCCCCCCATCGGTCGCTGCGGGTGAAGTGCTGCATTGAGAGCCCTGCGTTGGGAGTTGGCCTATTCAGTGGCTCCATGCGGAAAAAAGTGAAGCTCCCAAATGTTGTTGTTCACCTTGTTTGCCCCCATCACCCTCCCCTCATCTCCCCCCTCCCTGTTTCTCAACCCTCCGCCCATTTTTAGGGATCCGTTACCACCTCCGCTCTCTCTCACAGCAAACCACCACTACACCTGCTGTCCTTGCACCCCACTTCTACAATGCTCCATGCTCCCATTCTCCTCGCCTCCACGTCCTGCTCACACCCCATTGTTAGTCTTCCCAACATGAGAATAGTCTCCTGGAATGTCAAAGGGCTCCGCTCCCCCAATAAGAGGATGAAAGTTCTGCGCCACCTTAAAAGGCTCAAGACCGACATCGCCCTCCTTCAGGAAACCCATCTGTCCACCCCCGACTTCCCGCGGCTGCGGAAACTCTGGGTAGGCACAGTCCTCGGTTCTGACTCAAGTGGTCGGAAAGCTGGGGTAATAATCCTTATTAACAAAAACCTTCCCTGCAAGATTCTGTCCTCAGATTCAGACTCCGAGGGGCGATTCGCCTCGGCCCGTATTCAACTGGGATCCAGGGTGGTAATCATCACTAATGTCTATGCTCCTAACAGCCCCACAAGTGCCTTCTTTAGCGACCTCACCTCCTGGGCGCTTAGAGACCCAGCCTGCCCACACCTGATAGGCGGGGATTTCAATTCCATCATGCACCCGATAGACGACAGGTCCTCTACCAGACAATCTCGCCCTCCTCTGACTCCTCTCACCCAGACATTATTGGCGTCGACTGTCGATTCACTGCACCTCCACGATCTATGGCGACTAAAGCACCCTGCTGACAGGGAATTCTCATTTTATTCCCACCCTCACAAAGTCTTCACGAGACTGGACTATCTTTTCTGTTCTGACTCTCTCCTCCCACTGATCTCGGAAGCTGACATACACGACATCGCAATCTCGGACCATGCCCCGGTCTCGACCACCCTTGAGGACCCTGACTTAGCCTCCAACCCCAGAATCTGGCGGTTCCCCTCCTATCTTCACAATAACTCCGATTTTCACCAACATCTAGAAAAAGCCTGGTTGGGATACGCATCGGATAACGCGTTACACGCTGACAACCCTAACCTTTTCTGGGAAGCGGGCAAAGCGTTCCTCAGGGGCTGCATAATCGCCTACGCCGCCACATTCAAAAAACACACCCTTAGACGCTACAAACAGGCCAGCGCAACACTGCATCAGGCCCAGCGGGTCCTCTATACTGATGACTCCCCCAGCAACCGTAACGCCTGGTTTGCTGCCAAGCAGGCCTTTGATAGCTGGGCAGCCACCCTCGAACGTACCCAAAAAGCGCATCTAGACGCCTCCCTCCACAAGTTTGGTAACAAAGCAGGTAGACTCCTTTCCAGATTAAGTAAAGGACCCAACCGCCCGACGCATATCATGTCCCTCAGGGACCCGTCGGGTTCCATACACTACACCCCAAAAGGTATCAATAATACTATGCGCCAATTCTACTCCTCCCTGTATGCCTCAGACCCTATCGATAAGCCGACAGCCCTCAATTTCCTACGACGTATCTCCCTGGACCAGGTAACCCCCACCCAGCTCGAAGCCCTCAATGCCCCTATCTCCGTCCTGGAGGTCCAATCCGTAATCAAACAGCTTTCCCCCTCCAAAGCTCCAGGCCCAGACGGCTTCACCGGAGAATTTTACAAGTCCTTTAGCTCGACTGTGTCCCCCCCTCTCCACAACGTCTACACACACATATGGTCGGGTGGGTCCTATCTTCCAACGGGTAATCAGGCCATAGTAAAACTCTTAGAGAAGAAGGGTAAGGACCCCCTAGAACCTGGCTCTTATAGGCCCATCTCGCTTCTTAACCTTGACGTTAAAATCCTCTCCAAGATAGCAGCCACTAGATTGGCATCCATTATACCCTCCCTGATTCACCCCGCACAGTCGGGCTTTGTTAAGGGTAGGACGGCCACCATGAATATCAGGAAGGTGATGCTAGCTCTCGAACACGCAAAAAATGACCCGGCAGGAGACCACGCCATCATCACCCTAGACGCGGAGAAGGCTTTCGATAACGTTAGTTTCGAATGGCTCTCCATGGTCATGTCCAAAATGGGCTTCTCGGGCCCCTTCACGCATCTCATAGAATCAATGTACACTGCCCCTGCCGCGAGAGTGGTCGCTGCGGGCCTCCTCTCTGAGGAGTTCAGGCTGCACAAAGGCACGAGGCAAGGCTGTCCACTCTCCCCGCTCCTTTTCAACATAGCACTTGAACCCCTCTCCCGCCACCTAACCCAGATCGCCCCCCTTCATGGCATCCACGTCGGAGGCCACGACCTTCGCACGTCACTATTTGCAGACGATGTCCTTATTTTCACATCCAGCCCCTCACTTGACATGTCCACTATCAAGACCACCTTTGACGAATTCAGGCAATGTTCAGGGTTACGTATCAACTATAGCAAGAGCGAAATACTCCCAATAGGCTCCCTATCTGTCCCCTCTTGGTCCCAAAGCTCCTTATTCGCCGTTGCAAAGTCACATATCACTTACCTGGGGATAAAAATAGGCAAACTACCCTCCTCCCTATACCACCTCAACTACCCCCCCCCCTGCTCACCAAAATATCCCAAGAACTGGCCAACTGGATGGACCTGCCTCTCTCGCTACTGGGAAGGTGCCACCTTGTCAAGATGGTCAGTTTTGCACGCCTACTGTACCCACTACAAACCATCCCTTTACTCTTGCGCCACAAAGACATTAAATCCATTAACTCTGCCATTTCCAAGTTCCTCTGGCGTGGCAAGAGGGCGCGCATAGCATTTACCAAGCTGCATCTTCCCAGGCGAGTGGGGGGCATTGCCCTTCCCAACATCAGGCTATATAACTTGGCATGTCTATTGAGAACAGGCTTGGATTGGATAACCCAGTCCTCCAGGTGCTCGAACTACCCCCTCGAATCGGCGATGGTCCGCCCCTTCTCGCTCACGGCCCTTCTCCATTGTCATTGGAAATCTGCCCCCCCTCCCCTCCAACACAATCTCCTTCTCCGGGATACAGTCATCGCCTGGAGAGAGGTCAGGAAGGCCCTCAATGTCCCTTCCTCTATCTCACGATACCTCCCTATCCTGGGCAACCCGAGCTTCCAACCAGGCTTAGATAACCAGCCCTACCTCGACTGGGAGGATAAGGGTATCAAATCCTTTTATTCTTTGTGTGACCCCCTTTCAGGCCGCCCCATAGGTTTTAGAGCCCTGGCAGACAAATTTTCTCTCCCTTCGTCACATGTATTCCAGTATATTCAATGCATTAGTTTCCTGAAAAACGCCTGTCGAGATGACAGAAAAAGGTTCCAGAGCTCCCTTACCGACACCCTTATTTCCCGGGCCTCATACAAAATCTCAGACATTTACCATCCCCTCCTCCTGCACAACATCCCCCCCCTGGCCTCAACCTCGGCGGCCAACTGGTCGAAAGACTTCCCTGACCCTGACCTGGTGGAGAAGCTCCTGCATGGCCTCACCACCATCCACAGACTTATCCCTAACGAAATATGGAGAGAGACGCAGATTAAGATTGTTCACCGAGCCCACATCCCCTTCAGCCGAGCCCATGCCACCCCAGAATGCCCCCTCTGTAAACAACCCAAACCTAACTTGGCTCACAGGTTCTGGTCTTGTTCCCTCATAGCCAGTTTCTGGGACCAAGTCATCCAATACATTTTCGATGTCACCCTGCTGCGCATACCCAGGGACCCGTTACTACTTATATTTGGGTACTGGGACCCCATACTACTCCCCTGGTCCTCTCCCACCACCCCCCTGGGCAGGGACTGGACTCTGATATGCCTCTTGATAGCCCGTAGAGCCATCCTCCAGAAGTGGATATCTGCGGACTGCCCAACCACTGCTCAAGTTAAAAGGGAACTGTTGCAGCTCTTATACAAGGACAGGCTCAACACGGACCTGACCCACGAACGGAGTAAGAACCGCTTCTATCACTTATGGAATCCCTTTCTGTTGCATACTTTCACTCCTACTGAATGGTTGAACTTTGAGAAAATGTCTTTTCTATACCAGGATCCCCCGCAGGATTGACATCTCTCCTACCCTCCCTCCCTCCTCCCCTACCCCCCCCCTCTCTTGTTGTTCTTTTTTGTTTGCAAGCACTACTATTTCACCTACCCCGTGACCACTTAACCTATGCCCTCCCCCTTATTTGTCTCTCTGAGAACCTCTACATATACTGTTAATCTACTGCAATGTTCCACAGAAAATGCTTTTATGTCTTGTTTTTTTTTGTGGTTTCTCTGTTATGCAACTTCCTTAATAAAAACATATTTAAAAAAAAAAAAAAAAAAAAAAAAAAAAAAAAAAACAGGGGTTTGTCTGCACGCATTTGCAAACGCATGCGTGAGCCACAGAGCTGCGCCAAGGCACCCCATAATTCTGTGGTCCTAACACTAAACAATGAGTGTCCCCACAATGGAGGCACATGCATTCTAATGGATAGATAAGGGCAACTTTATATCCTGGTGCCTTTTGAGCGCCTCTTGTCTGCCATTTTCTTAAAAGCCAGCACAGAGCGAGAAATAGCACAATTAACGTCGGACCAGATTTTGGAGAAATTTTGTAGTGTAGTGTTGGCATCTGGAACATCGGAGGGTGGAAGATTAAAGGAACATACACAAGGATGCAACTTGTAAAAACAAAAAGGGGAGGTCCCTGTAGATGTGCTGGCACAATTATTAAAGGCAAACTCTGCCCATGGAAGGACGTTGACCCACTCAACGTTATCATTGGCCATCAGACAACTTACCATCTTCTCAAGTCATTTTGTCTCAGGATGTGCTGAAGAATACGATAACCTAATCCCCAGCTGAGAGCAAAGTGCCTTCCAAAACTGGGCTATAAACTGAGAGCCACAGTTTGAGACAATGTTAATTGGTGCCCCATGGAGCCTGAAAACATGTTTAATGAATAAAGATGCCAGTTATTTAGCCGGCTGAAGTTTTGGAAGCGGAACAAAGTGGGCCATCTTACTGTACCTGTCTACCACCACCCAGATTGGCAAATTAGTGATAAAGTCTATTGATAAATGGGTCCAGGGACAGGTAGGTATCGGAAGAGGACGTAGGAGACCGGAGGGCTTGGAGGTACTGCTCTTGCTTCTGGCACAAACTTCATAGGCCTGGATGAAGGCTAACATTTGCTGACTAATCGATGGCCACCAGAGGTTGTGAGAGATGTCCGTCTGGGTGAAAGCCAAAATCCTATCCTCAGGGATAATGGGTAGTGGAGGAAGCGGAGGAGACTCCGATAAAAAGCTTTAAGACTGGGTTCACACTACTGCGACTTCAAAATCGCGCAATTTTAAGGAATGCCTGTCCATAGAGCTGAATTTGCATAGCACACGGATCAAACTCGCACAGGACGCTTTTTGCACGCAGCTTAGATTCGCACCGCACTGATGTGAATGGCACCAATGGAAAACAATGTTATTTTAATGACTTTAAGCGATCGCAACGGCTCAAATTTGCAAAAGAATTTGCAGCAGCGTGAACCTAGCCTGAGACAAGGCGCCAGTCTTAATGTTTTTTGGCCCTGGTAGATAAGAAATTGTGAAGTCAAATCTGGAGAAAAACAATTACCACCTGGCTTGACGTGAGTTTAGTCTTTTAGCAGAACGAATGTATTCAAGGTTTTTAGTCGGTCAGAACTATGAATGGATAACGAGCTCCCTCCAGCCAGAGTCTCCATTCCTCCAAAGCTAGCGTTATAGCTAGAAGTTCTCTGTTGCATATATCATAATTCCGCTGTGCTTGGGAATGTTTATGGGACAAGAAGGCACAGGGGTGGATGGCAGCATTTACAGCATCCTTTTGTGAAAAGTTCCACACCCACCCCTACTTTACATGCATCTACCTCCACAATAAAAGGCAGCTCAGGAACAGGATGGCGTAGAAATGGTGCAGAGGTAAAGGCTTTCTTCAGCTGAGTGAAGGCCATCTGGGCTTTGGTACTAAATTTGGTCAGAGTTTTCCTGGTGAGATGGATATATAGAAATGGGGGGAGGGGGGGGGTTGGTACTTTGCGTGAGGCACATACTGGGGGTTATTTATGAAAGGCAAACACACTTTTCACTGCAAGTGCACTTGGAAGTGCAGTCGATTAAGATCAGAGGGGGACATGCAAGGAAAATAAAAAACAGCATTTTAGCTTTCACATGATTGGATCAGAGCTTCCCTTAATATAAGATCTACCCCCTCAGATTTACAGCGACTAAACTTGTAGTGCAAAGTGGATTTGCCTTTCGTAAATAACCTCCACTGTGTACTATATACAGGGCCGATCCTAGGCAGGGTGCACAGGGTGCTTTGCACCCAGGCGCCTGCAGAGGTGGGGGCGCCAAAGTGGCAGAGTTCTCCCCTCCCTCCTTCTCTCCTTGTTTGTGTCCGTCCAGAACTAGTGTTCCGAGCATAGGTGTCTGTAGTCTTTGACCATCTCCTTTACTACGTCTGCAGTCTCTGACCATCTCCTGTATCATGTCTGTGGTATGTCTGAGGATCTGTCTAACAGAAGCCCATTCTGTGTCCATCAGAGAGCCCCCCCCCCCCTCTCCAGGTCCCAATAAAGTACTCTGCCTCTCTTCCTGTATTGTTTATTGTTAAGAGATCATGTAAGGATCCCAGGGAAATTAAGACTTTGCGGGGGAGCATCTCTGTGGTTGAGTCATTGTCATCGAAACATTTGTAAATGGGAGGAGTTAGTAAAATGACCACGCCCATGTGGGGCGCCAGAAATATTTCTGCACCCAGACGCCTGTGACCCTAGGATCGGCCCTGACTATATATCTCCATCCATGATTCAATTAACATAGAGAGGGAATGGGACTTTGCGTGGGGCAAGTGGCAACCAAATAGGATTATATACGTACAGATGGTTAAGGAATTTTGTTTATTTGTCATAAAGAGGGTATAAAATTGCACTCAGTATAAAAAGTATAGCAAAGCCATTGAATAAATACACACAGATGGATAAAGTACAGTTCATGAATACAAGGATATAATACATATTCCAAATACTTCATATACACACACGTTAGAAAAACAAAATGGCAGCACATTTCAGTAACCCATCATGTATGGAGTAAATACTCCGTATGAGGATTAATAAAATATAATAACAGAGATTATAAAGTACACGCAGTAATAATCATTACTGTGTGTACTGTATAACCTGTTATTATATTTTATATTGTCCAGTAGACAATATTATATTCTACTGGAGCAAACAAAAGGGGGAATCTCTTCCAAGCGAACACTGTGAACTGAGGCATGAGAGAAAAAAAAGGGGGGGGGGGGGAGAGTGGGCGTTGCTCTTATACACAGCATAAATTCCTACCTTTCAAAAGGACATAGTAGCATGCTACCAGAACAGCGTCTTATCCACCCAAACAGTATTTCTTCCATCATCCTGTAGTGGCCTTTAAAAGAAAAAAAAAAAAAAAACGACTCCAATAAGTGGGAGCAGTTTTTAAGGGTGCATGGTTCCAAACGCACACTGTGCTTTTACTTGTGTTTAGGTGTGGTCAATTTATGTGCATTTAAAGAAAACTGTATTCTGTGCATCCAGAATCTGATTCGACACTAAACATTACCTGCTTTTAAGGTCCCTTGCACATGGGACTGTCTAGGAGCAGTGTGTCCCTTGCAGCAATTTAGTCCACAGGGAAAAGACAGGTTGCAGTGTTCTGCCCCACTACCTGCAGCCTGTTAAAGTTTCTATCGCAGGCTGTGGCTTGATGGGTCAGAACATAGCTACTCGCATTTATGGACATATGCGTTTAGGGACAAAAATCCCTGAATGCACAGAACCCTAAATGTGCCCGGACTGTGAGTACCAGTCTGTACAGCGATCAGCCCCAGCCTGCCATAGATTTTTGAAGGCAGGGGGCTGGATGCGTCACCTGCCCGAAGTGCACTAAATGGCCCCCGGGGGGCGTAGTGCTTGGAAATGACCTCATGTGCAAGGGGGCAAAACTTTTTTTTTTTTAGCTTTTGGGTACATTGCGGAAAGGTTACACATTCTGTTGAACTCTAAGGCTTGGTTCACATCTATGTGGTTTTCAGGTGGGTTTTGTGTTTTTTTTCTTTAAACACGTCGTTTTGCATGCAGTTTTCATGCATTTTTTTTTCTCTTTAACTGTGTCCTTAAAGCAGAGGTTCACCCAAATAACATGTATATACGATCATATTATTTAGACTTCCAACATGTACAGTATGCTGTTTTTATTTGGCTGTACATACAGTATAATGGCTATTTTCCACACGGCTCCCGGGTACTTGCTCCCGCGGGAGTAGGCATTCCTATGCAGAGGCCCAGATGACCCCCGGCAGATAAGGCCCCCCCTATTGCGTAGGGCCGTCACGAGTTTCCGAAAGTAGCCGAACTGCGAGTCAGCTCTATACAGCGCTATACTGCGCACCGACTAGGAGCCGTGTAGAGCTGACTCGCAGTTCGGCTACTTTTGGAAACTTGTGACGTGCCTACGCAACAAGGGGGGGGCCTTATCTGCCGGGGGAAGTTTTTCTCAATGACGTCAATCATCTGGGCGAAGTCCCAGATGACATTGCGCCTCTGCATAGGAACGCCTACTCCCGCGAGAGTGAGTACTTTGGAAGCCGGGTCGAAAATAGCCATTATATGGTATGTACAGCCAAAAAAAAAAACAGCATACTGTACATGTTGGAAGTCTAAAGAATATGATCGTATATACATGTTATTTGGGTGAACCTCCGCTTTAACAAACAGTGAGTCATCAGCTATCAGCTAGCTTCCCTGTGAACAACTGAATGTAACAAAATAATTGCCTGCAAAATCGGGACCTGGATGCCCCCTTTAACAATGGGGGGTCCCCAGAGATCCTGGCCTTCCAGATTCTGATAAGGCCCCTGCCCGCAGACCCCCACAACCACTGCCCAGGTGGCGGGGATCGGGGATGCACTATTCAATTGAACATCGGCAAGTTTTTTTTTTATATATATTTATTTGTCAGCGGGGAAACCCACTGAAAGATGATGACTCATTGGTTGCTGTTATAGAGGTGGCGGCTGGCCTGCTCCTTAGCAACCAGCTATACACAATGTGTTAAAGAGAAAATAAATGACAAATGACAAAAATAAATGCAAAACGCAACACTTGTGTTATTGGTGTGGCTTTATTGAAGTCTATTATACAAAAAAACCTAATCTGCTGTGGTAAAAAAAAAAATCCCTGACTCTTTTATGCAGCGCTACAAAACCCACAGACCTGAACTACTTCCATAGGAAGCCATGTTATATAGGCTGTAGTACTTTTCTGAAAAATGCAGCAAAAAACGCGCATAGAGTAAGTGAAGAAAAATCCAAAATGTCAGAGTTGTGCCCAGAACAAGCGGTGAGGGGAAATGTTCCAATGAGGAGACTGGGCAGAAGCTGTTTAAGAGCAGATATCTCTTACGTTTGGGAAATTTTCTCTAACTTCCTGTTAAATCTCTGGAACGGGAAGTACAGTAAAGGGAAATTTTCCCTAATGGTATGCAAAAAGTGAAAAGTAAACCAGCAAAGGTAATAACCCTTCCCTATCCTTTAAAGTACATAGCCATGTGCACTTCTTAATAACCCTTAGGGCTCATTTACATCTGCTTTGCTGTCTAAAGAACGATCTGCGTTCAGGTTGCTCTTTAGAGAGTAATACCAGGCAGTGAGGAGGTGGTTCTTTATTAACGCTTTAATGGTGGCCATACACTAAAGAAAAAATTGTTTGAAAATCTGTAATTTGGACAGTTTGTTTGTTTATCGTCTAGTTAATGGGAACAAATCTAAAATCGGTTGTGATGTTTTTGAGCCAAAAAATCGAAGGACAAGTTTGAAAAACTTTGGCCAAACGGACTATAAATTAAAAGGTTAAAGCGGAGGTCCGCCTAAAAAAATATATTAAAAGCCAGCAGCTACAAATACTGCAGCTGCTGACTTTTAATAAATGGACACTCACCTGTCCAGAGTGCCCGGTTTCATACTGCGCGAGTCGCGCTGTGTATCCTCACTGGTCCCGCTGTCTTCTGGGACCAGTGTGTTTCCTAGAAGACAGCAGGGGGGACAGGAAGGGGCATGACTCCCGCGGGAGTCTATGCCTGGAAGTGGGTGCAAATACCTGTATTATACAGGTATGTACACCCCCCTCCTCCATGAAAGGTGCCAAATGTGACATCTGAAGTGGGGGGGGGAGGGTTCCGAAAAGCCAAGGTTCACTTGTTGCGTTGCCTGAATAGATTGCACTGGGCTTACGTGACAAAACAAAGGCAAAATTTATTCATTTATGTCAATTGAACGATTTATTGATCTAAGTTTGGTCATTAGATGATTGCAAAATCATTTGCTCTCACGACCATGTGTTCGTTCTTCAAAAACTTGCGCATGCGCACTCCAGCAGGTAGCCAAAATGTGATGGGTCGCCATATGTGACGAAACATGGGCATAAAAGCATTTCACTTTTAAAAACCCTGTGTGCTTTATAATTAACACTGTTTCAAAATACAAATTTGTGGAGTTTGGCGTCAAGAGCTAACACAGTACAAAACATTCAGCAACCGATCGTATTTCCCTCCAATAAAATGGCGGACACTACAGACTGACGACCGTTCAAATGAACTTTATTGTGCACGGAAGAAAAAACACCAACTTTTCCTCTGCATCGTGCTGCGCCGCGCCGGAAGTGACGTCCGATTTGTGAGCCGGGAGGCTTCCCTGTACGGAGGTGGCTCGTTGTGACTAGAACTCGGCTGGCTGGGAGGAAAGCTTTCGTATAAGAGGGGTAAGAGATGGTTTATAAAACGTGTAGTTCGGTTCCCTACACCGGCCGTGTACGTGTGGAAGGCGGACTGAGCCACACCATGTGACCGCTGTGTAGGCGGGAGAGCTCTCCGCTCAGTGAGTCCCGCCACATCCGTATTGCTGGGTGACCGAGGCCCAGCTTTGTATTCTTTGCTTAGCTGAGGCTGTATGGGCGCGTTCCTGATTAACACAGACCATCAATTCCCATAATCCTTCCCACCTGCCTCACATCAGGCCTGTGGCCCCTGCCGTGTGATGGTTCTTCTTACATAGGAAGTCTGGTTCTAGTAGTAGAAGGTTAGGTGTATTTCTACTGTTCTGTCCATTCCTCTTCTCTATACAGGAATGTTTCCTCTCATGTTTATAATAGATATCACTGAGAGGAGATCAGATGGGGCACTGATTCATGATGGCTAGAATCGTAGTGATGGCTAACAGTCTGTCAGATGGGGCAACAGCGGATTTCATGGGACTGTAGAGGACACTGATCTGATCTATAAAGATTGGAATCGCAGTGATGGCTAAGGCCTCATGTACACTGCTGCTGCTAAACGGACATTTAAGAGCAGTTGGGCATTTTTTTAACTGTTCCTGAAAGTGGTTGTAAACTCAGGTAGACCTTTTACCTACAGGTAAGCCTAGATTAAAGCGGTTGTGAAACATGCACCTACATACAGGTAAGCCTACATTGAGGCTTACCTGTAGGTGCTTGCAATATCTCCTTAACCACTTGCTTACTGGGCACATATGCCGCCTTCCTGCCCAGGCGAAATTTCAGCTTCTGGCACTGCGTCGCTTTAACTGACAATTGCGCGGTCGTGCGACGTGGCTCCCAAACAAAATTTACGTATTTTTTTTTCCCCACAAATGGAGCTTTCTTTTGGTGGTATTTGATCACCTCTGCAGTTTTTATTTTTTTGTGCTATAAACCAAAAAACAGCGTAAATTTAAAAAAAAAATATTTTTTACTTTTTGCTGTAATATCCCAATTTAAAAAAAACCCATTTTTTTCTCAGTTTAGGCCGATATGTATTCATATTTTTGGTAAAAAAAATCGCAATATGCATATAGTGATTGCTTTGCGCCTACAAAATAGGGGAGATAATTATGATTTTCTTTTTCTTTTTTTCTAGTAATGGGGGTGATCTGCGATTTTTTTTTTTTTTTTTTTTTTTTTTTTTTTTTTTTTATTGAAACTGTGACATGGCAGACAATTTTGAGACAGCGATCAGTGCTATAAATATGCACTAATTACTGTATAAATGTGACTGGCAGGGAAGGGGTTAACACCAGGGAGCGAGGAAGGGGTTAAATGTGTTCACTACTAGTGATTCCAACTGTGGGGGGAAGGGGACTGACTGGAGGAGGTGACCGATCTGTGTCCTTATGTACAAGGGACACAGCATCGATCTCCTCTCCCTGACAGGATGTGTATCTCTGTGTTTACACACAGAGATCCACCGTCCTGCTCATTTACTGGGCAATCGCGGTCGCTGGGCACGCGCATTGGCTTCCCAGTAACGCGGCGGGTGTGCGCGCCCCTTAGTAGCTCTGCATGACAAGGACATCACATGATGTCCTCTCAGAACAACAGAGCTATCGCGCCGGCGTCAATTGACGTTGAAGGCGGACGGTAGTAAAGTGGTTAACCTACATGGTTAAGGAGATATTTGCAGAAAAGCGGGCGCCGATGACTAGGGTGCATGCCCGCTATAGACAAAAGCGCAGGCGCACTGAGCGCGGCAGCTCTTGAATGGGAACCTGCTTAAAATGTGCGCCTGCAGGTTTAAAAAAAAAATGTTGGGGTATACAACTGCTTTAAGTTTAACCTGTAGGTGCTTGCAATATCGCCTTAACCTACACAGTTTAGGAGATATTTGCAAAAAAAAACTGTACCTATGTCTACGGCACATGTACGCCGAAGACAACGGCGCAGGCATACTGAGCGTACCGTTTTATGAATGGGGGTCATGCCGTGTCATGCCAGTCACAGAGTCAGAGTTTGCAGACCCTGGAATAGGGGTGAAGAATGGGCGCTCGCTACTAGCGAGGAAGACGGGGACATCGCAGGCTTCTCCTGCAGGTAAGTGACACATAATGGTCTATTATGCGATGCATAGTAGCCCATTATGCTTTACCTTTGCAGGGAAACAAAAAGGAAGTAAACCCATTAGGGTTTACTTCCTCTTGAACTCTCCTTTGTTGTCCTATCAGTACATGTACACTGGGTCATTCTAAGAAGTTAAGTTTAGAGGCCTTTTATTTTTGGAATGCAAAACAAATGGGTTCAAATGGGTTCAGCTGAGTTCAGAGGCATTTCAAGCTCACATTTAGCTGCGTTTCATTTATAGGCTTTTTTTTTTTTTATACGCTATTTTTTTTAATTTATTTTTTAAATGTGGGTTGCTATCTGTCAAGTTAAATCGTTCAAGAGAGGTTGTAAAAATGTCCTATGTCTATAAAGTCTAACAGTCTCCCTCGGTGCGTGCCCGCAGTCTCTCGCCGTCACTGGTAGCATGTCCACCGTCGGCTCCTGTAACATTTTTAAAGCGGTTGTATAGTTTCCTGTGTGCTGCACATGTGACATTCCAGACTCCGCCCACTCCCTCGGCCCTCTGGTGTGTAAATGACAGGCTGGAGCCCCAGACATCAATGTACAAGAAAGACAAGAGCTGCGCTTCTAGGAGTATCTGTATCATGTACAGTATCTCAAAAAAGTCAGTACACCCCTCACATTTTTGTAAATCATTTATTATATCTTTTCATGTGACAACCCCGAAGAAATGACACTTTGCCACAATGTAAAGTGGTAATTGTACAGCTTGTATAACAGTGTAAATTTGCTGTCCCCTCAAAATAACTCAACACACAGCCAATAATGTCTGAACCACTGGCAACAAAAGTGAGTACACCCTTAAGTGAAA
Organism: Rana kukunoris; assembly: GCA_029574335.1. Classification (NCBI taxonomy): domain Eukaryota; kingdom Metazoa; phylum Chordata; class Amphibia; order Anura; family Ranidae; genus Rana; species Rana kukunoris. The sequence continues at coordinate 99,841,916 of CM056058.1, read as the reverse complement.
ATGTCCAAATTGGGCCCAAAGTGTCAATATTTTGTGTGGACACCATTATTTTCCAGCACTGCTTTAACCCTCTTGGGCATGGAGTTCACCAGAGCTTCACAGGTTGAGTCATCTTCCCCTCCTTGACGACATCACAAGCTGGTGGATGTTGGATGCCTTGAGCATCCTCAAATGGAAGGTAGAGGAGCGCAATAGGGTTTAGGTCTGGAGACATACTTGGCCAGTCCATCACCTTTACCCTCAGCTTCTTTAACAAGGCAGTGGTCATCTTGGAGGTATGTTTGGGGTCGTTATGTTGGAATACTGCCCTGCGGCCCAGTCTCTGAAGAGAGGGGATCATGCTCTGCTCCAGTACGTCACAGTACATGTTGACATTCATGGTTTCCTCAATGAACTGTAGCTCCCCAGTGCCGGCAGCACTCATGCAGCCCCAGACAAATACACTCCCACCACCGTGCTTGACTGTAGGCAAGACACGTTTGTCTTTGTATTCCTCACCTGGTTACCCCCACACACACTTGACACCATCTGAACCAAATAAGTTTATCTTGGTCTCATCAGACCACAGGACATGGTTCTAGTAATCCGTGTCCTTAGTCTGCTTGTCTTTAGCAAACTGTTTGTGGGCTTTCTTGTACATCATCTTTAGAAGAGGCTTCCTTCTGGAATGACAGCCACACACACCAATTTGATGCAGTGTGCGGCATATGGTCTGACCCCTTACAGGCTGACCCCCCCCCCCCCCCCCACCACTTCAACCTCTGCAGAATGCTGGTAACGCCCATACGTCTATTTCCCAAAGACAAACTTTGGATATGAAGCTGAGCACGTGCACTCAACTTCTTTGGTCGACTTTGGCGAGGCCTGTGCTGAGTGGAACCTGTCCTGTTAAACCGCTGTATGGTCTTGGCCACCATGCTGCAGTTCAGTTTCAGGGTCTTGTCAATCTTCTTATAGCCTATGCCATGTTTATGTACAGCAACAATTCAGATCCTCAGAGTTCTTTGCCATGAGGAGCTATGTTTGAACTTCCAGTGACCAGTATGAGACAGTGAGAGAGATAACACCAAATTTAACAAACCTGATCCCTATTAACACCTGAGACCTTGTAACACTAACGAGTTACATGACAGCAATGAGGGAAAATGGCTAATTTGGTTCAATTTGGACATTTTCACTTAGGGGTGTACTCACTTTTGTTGCCAGTGGTTTAGACATTAATAACTGTGTGAGTTGTTTTGAGGGGACTGAAAATGTACCCTGTTATACAAGCTGTACGCTCACTACTTTACATTGTAGCAAAGTGAGATTTTTTCAGTGTTGCCACATGAAAAGATATAATGAAATATTTACAAAAATGTGTGGGGTGTACTCACTTTTGTGAGATACTGTATTGCAGTAGAGGAATGTGTCATCTTACCTTTTAGGCTTTGATCTTGTATGGCTGTCCTCTGCCTGGTTTTCTAGTCTGCCTGCAAAGACACAATGTGAGGCTGGCTGTGTGTAGGAGGTTGGCAGTGCACCAATCACTGTGGGATGGCTCTCCTCTCCAGTGATGACTGTACCGGTGGGGGGGGGGGGGGGGGGGGGGGGTGTCAGGGCTTCTGCATCTACAGTTATAGAGGGGATCAGATGCTGTCAGTCTGGTTTATACACTTTAGGCCCCATTCACACCAGTGTTTTCCAGGAATGTGCAAAAAAAATAAAAAATACGCAAAGAACTGCACACTTCAGTGCCAATATTTCTTAGGCCCCATTCATCTATGGCGTAGGGTGCTGGAATGTTTTTGCATGTCATGTTTTAAGCAGCTTATTCCCTTGAATAGACTGCCCTGCACAAGACAAATGTACCAATGAAGCTCCCACACCTGTGGAGCTTCACACATTTAATACCACACAATTTGGCGCCTTTTGTAGCGCATAAAAACACACAATCGGCTGACCATGTTTTGGATAGCATTAAAAATTGATGAATTAAGAATTAATAGCAGCACAAGAGCATTCCACAGGTTTCTGTGCGCATTTGTGGAACAGACCAAAGTGAATGGGGCATTAATGACACCCCAGCTGCGGTCAGACACGTGAAGCTTGATGCACGAAAAGGTGCAAGAAAGTCTTTGATATGCGTAGGGCAGCCATCCTCATGCATAACAGAGCTATCCTCATGAATAACACATGAAAACACGCATTCATCCAATGCTAGGTGTGAATGGGTCCTTATCTTATTTCTGAGCACTCAGTTGGCTCCTTCATCAGGAAAAGGGGTTTAACTACTTCACTCCAAGAGCATATTTTTTGAACATATTTATAACCTAATTTTAGGCCAGAAGATTAACTAAATCCCCCAAAACATTGCATCGTTTCTCAGAGCAGACTACCTGGAAAATAAACGGTGGTATTTCTAATACAACATTAGTGCAAAGGTTTATGAAACTATTTCAGTAAAAATAAACTAACGTTAGTTTTAGGGCGCATATAGAAAACAAATATAAAACACATCAAGCCTTAAAATTACAGGAACCCGCAAACCAGCACCGATCTTCAGTACCCTGTATTTCCCATAGACAGCGCTTTACCGTGACTGCAAGCTTTTTTAAAAATAACAAGCGTGTCATACTCCCCTGCTTTGTACAAGTCACTTGCTATGAGGGCACTCATGCATGCTCATTCCCAAGCCTGCTCTATGTGTCTATAAGACACACCTGCGCTGTCCTCACTGGCTGTGATTGACTTAAATGTTTTAACCCTTGCTTACCTGGTTCGGGTTTCCTTCCATTCTGGGTCCCCTATCAGATAGTGCCCGGGTTGAACTGTGCATGCGCAGTCTGAGATCACGGAAATCTCAGAGACTGAACATCTGTTCCGTCAGCTGTAGTTGGAGCATGCACAGTTACGACGCTCGCTCCCGATGCTCATCGGCGCTCGCTCTATCAGATAGGGGACCAATCTCGATAGAGAAGCTCTGACCGCACAATACAGCAAGGAGCGGGTGTATTATTGAGCAGTGATTTTTTTTTTTTTTTCAGGTTGGACAAGGCAAGGGGCGGATGGTTAAAAAAATCACTGTTCAATAATACACACGCCCCTTGCTGTATTGCTGTGAGCACGGCCAGCGCTTTTCTATCGAGATGTCCAACCTGTAAAAAAAATCACTGCTCAATAATACACCCGTCCCTTTTAAAAACCATCTGCCACCTTGCTGAATTGCTGAGCGCGGCCATCACTGTTCTATCAAGATGGGTCCCCCACCTGATACAGCGAGTGTCGTGGATAAGCATCAGGAGCGAGTGGCCTGTTATCTACGCATGCTCTGTGATCTCCAATTGCGCATGCAGAGTTCAACCCGGGCACTATCTGATGGGGGGACACATACTGATATAACACCAGGTCCTGCACAGTTAAGGTGCTTACCCACCCAGCAGGTTCAGCATTGTCTTGCTGTGATCTTGTCTTCTGCCCCCTGCTCAGTCCTGCACCGCCATCTTTTTGCGCGAAGTCATCGGAAAGTTTTTGCCTTCATGCACAGAATGCATTAGAAGAATGGGAATCTATAAAAAAAAAATAAAGATCATACGACCCTAGATGCTGCAGCACCAATCCCAGCTGTATCTGTGTCCTGCTGGCTCTACCCCCGATAACTGAGTGATCAAACACAGATGGTTTCTCAGTTTTCGCTCTGAGCAGAGATCCGTAACTGTCGGTCACCATCTATCTGTTCTGCCTTGTCCCTCCAGCGCTCACTGGAGCACTATACTGTGGAGGGGCGGGAGCAGCTGGCTCAGGCTTACTGGATTGCTGAACCAGCTGCCAGTCCAGGCCGTGGAGTTTTTGCGAGCCTGGACATGCTTAGTGATGTCTTTAGCCTGCTGTTTGCTAAAAAATGAGTCACAAGTGTGCAGAACGAATTGTGATCTATAAAAATACAGCCAAAATTGCTTTAGATATGCATCTCCTTTTTAAGGTTAAAAACCTTGAGCCTTGATAACCACTTTAAAGCATAATTTAACCCCAAACCAAAAATGATTATATTGCAGCTCACCAGTCCTTAGATGTGACTGCTTAGTTTTTCTTTTTTATTAGGCTTTTCTTTTTTCTCCTGGTAGTCCTACTGTTATTTTTCAACCTACTTCAATTAAATAATCTTTTAAAATTTAGGGTTCAGACAAACCATTTAACGCTGACAGGGTCACTTACAATGATCAGCGTTTATTAGTTTATGTAAAACCTTTATCCCAAAAGAACAAAACTTGTAACTGTCTAAAAAGTGTTAGCTGGAGTTCCACTTGTTGGTTAAATCCATCTAAATCTACTATTTTAACTCTCCCCTCTCCCCAGACCTATAATACTGCTGCCCAAGGGTGTCTCCATGTCTCCTTTAGTCAAAATGGAAGACACCCTAAGGCTTGGTTCACACTGAGGTGACCATTCAGTGCAATGGAACCGTTCTAATCGGAGCGATGTTTGCAAGCTGTGCTGTGTGAGGTGGCGTCAGAGTTCAGGTGGCTTGAACCATGACTAAGACTGGCCAGGTCAGTAAAAAAATAAAAATAAGAAAACGAATGCAGCAACCCTGTATAAGAATTGGTAAGATACCATATATTAAAGTAGGGCTGCAACTAACGATTATTTTCATAATCGATTAGTTGGTCGATTATTGTTTTGATTCATCGGATAATGGCATAAAAAAATAAAATAATTAAAATGTTTCATTTTTTTGAGCCAATTTGTTGTTGGGCAGATTACAAAAACAGAAATTGCCGCATAAACGCATCACATGCTTTTCTGCAGCTTGTCCATTGAAGTGTATTGAACCAAAAAAATAAAAATAGCACCGTTATGCGCTAAAAAGTCCTTGCCCTTTCCAAATACGCAGCAGCTGAAAAAGAATCATGGATGTGAACGTGTCCCATATGAAAACATGTAAATGAACTGTAGTGTGTTTCTGCAAAAAGCACCAAAACACAGAGGTGTGACCCGGCCTGAGATGTTTAGTAACCTAATGGGGTTAAAAAAACAAAAATAAGTACAAAAAGAGCAAATAACCGCTACTGTAAGGGGTTTATTTTTTTTACTGTGGACAGTGAAAGTAATATTTATAGTGTCAATTTGCTTTTTTGTACTATAAGACCCCATTCACACCTGAGCGTTTTGTAGCGTGAAGCTACATAACGCTGGAGGGGAAAAAATCTATTCTCTATGGAGATGGTTCACATCTCCACTACAAAACGCCTGAAGCTCAAACAAGTTCTGAAGCTTTTTTTTTTTTTTTAGGCAGATTTGGGCGTTTTTCTGCTTTTAACATTGGTGTCCCATTAGACCTGTTCAAAATCGCGGTAAAAAATGCTACGCTCAGGTGTGAATGCAGCCTAAAAGGCTAATTTTTTTTTTTAACCCCATTATGTTACTGGCCGATTATTCGATTATGAAAATTGTAATCGATTAATTTCATAATCGATTAGTTGTTTCGGCCCTATAATAAAGTATAACGAAAGGCATTTTTTTTTAGGAGAGTGGAGAAGGATTAGAACATCTGTCATGTTCTCATTGCTTACGGTTAGGGAGATTCATCCTCTCTCTGTTTGCTGTAAAAGAAAATCCTAAATTTTGGGTTGTCACAAGAAAAGGAATAGAGGACAAATCTTCCAATGGGAACACAAAGAATGGTGACAGCAGAAAACGGACCAAGTGGTCCTCCCCACTCCGCCTTGCGCACACACACACACACACACACACTTTCTAGGCTGGAAGTCTGTTCCAAACATCCACTAGTCTTTAAGTAAAATAATACTTTCTTTGCTTTGAAGTTTCCTCCAGCTGCATTTGGATCGCTCTTTAGGGAACATTTGACAGGGTTTTGTATACCCTTCATCACTGCACTAACATGCCTCAACAGCGTGCATTGCTTGCGGGGCACTTGCAGAGAGGCCCCCTTTACTTGAATGGGTTGCGTTCAGCGGGTGCGACACCTACTGAAAGCGTCAGGGAGTATAATTCCTGCAGCATGACAAAGCATCATGTCCACAACATGTGAACGCCTCTGCATTTGGGGGCAGTAAAAGTGTAGCTCACCCGCAAGGCTTTACCGCCCTCAAACCGTTAGTTTGAACAAGCCCCAAAAGTCAATTATAAAACTAAATGCAACGAGATTAACACATGGTAATGATGTGACGTTTATATTCTATAAATTATTCCAACTCAAACAATCGGAGATACGGTATATTGTAACTAAATGTATCACACTCTATAAAATTATACTTTCTGGCACCATCTAGTGTCCACATAGTAACAGTGCTGCTAGAGTAATGTTGCAATAGCCTTATTAAAGGAATCCCGTCATAAAATAAATGGAGGCTGCCCTTTGTAGTTAGTGGTGGTCACCACAATTTTTCATTGGTATGAGCCGCCAGGGACCACCCCTGACAGCCTTGATAGAAATCTGGCATTGCCTGCACTGCATTGCTATTGTGTCCCTCAAACCAGTTAATTAAGTAGTATCAGGTCAATGACTAGTTGGTAGTATGGTTCATGTGGGACTACGTTTGCTGGACCTCGTTTTAGTCAATTATGTGAAACGAGTGGACAGATCTGAAAAGTTAGAAGTCCTAGCTTGTTCTGGGTAAATGGTTTAAAGTATAGAACAAGTGGCAGCCAGGCAACTAGCATTATCAGAAGAGGTGAATTATGTTAACTTATTCTTCCCTCTATGACAGATTTCCTGCAAAAAAGAAATTCAGTTTTAGGGACGTTGTTCTTTAATGTTCAGAGCAAAAACTAACTGCATTCATTTGTTTTACAGATTGATCTACTCCAAATGGGGGATGAAAAAGACACCTGGAAGGTAAAAACACTGGATGAGATTTTGCAAGAAAAAAAGAGGCGGAAAGAACAAGAAGAGAAAGGAGATTCTAAACATAGAAATGTAAGCCTTTTGCCCTGTGCTTCATTAAACACATCTAATAGATGTCAGAGCATGGCAACAGCTGTTCTATCAGGGCTGGGCAGGCTTCACAAGCCATATAGCTCATGTACAATAAGACTAGATTTAAGCACTTGCTGACCGCAAAACGTATATATACGTTGTGGATTGCAAATGGTTTACTGGGATTATGGCTGAAGATATCGGCCATAATTGTTTTTCTCAGCTGGCGGCTGGCTTTCTCTTGAAAGTATTCCAATCAGCTCATGAGCCACTGGAAAGCTTTCAGAAACGGCAGAAGGGGATGCCCCTCCCTTCCGCCGCTCACCAGTATCTTCTCGGGCTTACCGTTTCCGCCGGCTTACCCAAGAAACAACCCGACTTTGCCACTGGCTGGTCACAGAGGTGATCAGAGTAGATCGCCTCTATGGCCTTGGAGGACTGGAACGAAGTTATTAGGCCACTTCCGGTCCAGGATGGAAGTTAACTTTATTTTTTATTTGCTTTTTAAGGTAAAGAAGAGATATGGGGTCTTATTGATCCCAGATCTCCTTCTAAAGAGGACCTGCTATCCTTATTTCTATTGCAAGGTATGTTTACACTCCTTGTAATAGAGAGAAAAAAAGTGATTAAAAAAATTAAAGGGACAGTGTAAAAATGAAAAAGGAGAAAATGAAAGCACCCCATCCCTCCCTACTTGCTGTTCACACCACTAGTGAGGTATGGCTGGGAACGTTGGAGCAAGAGTAATAATGCTAGCACTAGACCGCCTCTGTAGCTCTAAACAGTTAACCTGCAAATGTGTTTAAAATGCCACCTGTGGAGATTTTAAAGTTCAACATGTTGGGTATACATTTACTCGGCATAACATCTTTGGAATGTATATTGTTTTTAATTCATTAAAATGTATATTTTCCAAAGAAATTGCATTTGAAAAACCTCTGTGCAAATACCGTGACATAAAAAATTGCAACGGTCGCCATTTTTTGCCCAGAGCAGTGATAGCGAACCTTGGCACTCCAGATGTTTTGCAACTACATTTCCCATGATGCTCATGCACTCTGCAGTGTAGTTGAGCATCATGGGAAATGTAGTTCCAAAACATCTGTGGTGCCAAGGTTTGCCATCACTGCCCTAGGGTCTCTGCTAAAAAAAAAATATATATATATTATATTTGGGGGTTATAAGTAAATTTCTAGCAAAAAATACTCATTTAAACTTGTAAACAATCCATTGTGCTGAATTGTTTCCAGTACTAACCGTAAGCCCAGTTAAAACCTGGACTAAAACTCCTCCAATAACTTCCTTGTATGGTATAATAAGTGAGCAGTCTTATCGTTCATCTACAGTAGATGTAAAGCAGCCCACCATCATACTAAAAACCTTTCCTCCATCATGCTGTCCCCACTCGGCAAAGCTCATGCTCCTTGCCGAGCTGTGGGCTCTAACTCTGATCTCACAGCAGAGAGGGCCGCAGCTTACATGCAGTACAGTCTTACCGTTTACTAAACTTTATTTAGATGGTACTCCCCCCCCCCCCCCCTCCCCCAATGAGAGATGTCTTTCACTCAGCGGGAAGGGTAAGCTTTGCTATGTAGAGGGCTGTAGGTTTTGCTCACAGGAGGCAAATTGGACTGCAGCAGAGAGGGCCACAGCTTACAGGCAAAGAGCATCTGCCTGAGTGTGCTGCATTAAAGTAGGACACATTTTACTAAGGCTATGGGTTGCTGTACCATCAATATCAGAAATATTGAATTATAATTCAAGGGAGTCCAGTCACTAAAATGTTCTTCCAGCAGAGCTAGAAATATTTGTGCGATGGCTCAGATCCTTCAGTTTACCGTCACCTTCTTACATCAGTTTCCTCAGTCCCCCCTCCTCACAGTCACCCTTCACATCAATATTCCTCTCTTTACATCGCAACCCCCACCCTTTACATCAGTCATCTCTTCACAGCATTTTACTCAGCCCCTCTTTACATCACATTCCCCCTTCACAGCATTGTTCTCAGTGCCCCTTTACATTTCCTCTTTACATTACACCCCCCCCCCCCAATTCACAGCTGGATTTTAGCCCCCTTTACATCAACTCCCCTTTCCCTTTCCAGATTTGGGCTGAGTGGGTCTGTCACTTGATCTGAATCCAGTCTGCGGTCTGCCATTCAGTGATGCCTGACCTATATGAACAGTAAGACTCTGCTCTTTTACCATTTTACTGTATGGGGAAGCTGTTGGAAGAGTTTTGGTCTAGGGTTCAATTGGACTTTAATCCAGTCTCTATTTGGCTGTGGGTCTTAGGCCCTGTACACACGATCAGACCGGTCTGATGAAACTTGTCCGATGGACCGTTTTCATCAGACAACTCTGAACTTGTCTGATGTGTGTACACACCATTGGACCAAAATCTGATCTGACCAGAATGCGGTGAGGTAGAACACAACGACGTGATGAAAAAACGAAGTTCAATGCTTCCAAGCATGCGTCGACTTGATTCTGAACATGCGCAGATTTTTGGTCCGATGCTTTTGTGTACTAACCATCGAACCTGTCTGATGGACAGGTTCCATCAGACATGTTTTAAAGCATGTTTTAAAACTTTGGTCTGATGGGCCGTACACACCATCGAACTGGCCCGATGAAACTGGTCTGCAGACCAGTTTCATTGGACCTGTCTGATCGTGTGTACGCGGCCTAAGAAGCAGTTGTGGACCGAGCAGAACTTATATTTACAGCTGGGACCCACAGCTGGATGAGTTTTAAATAAGTACACTGGAATTTAAAAAATAATAGGGCATTCTACTAATAAACCAAGAGTGCAGGAATTGGGAGTAGTCTGTCCTAGGCCAGTATATAAGCTTTGAAAACTGATTTAAAATATATTTTCATCTCCGCCTAAAAGTATCTTTTTGCTTATGATTGCTCTATATGGAAAAAGAAGAGCCCCCCCCCCCCATATAACAAAACAACCAGACCTATTAAGAAAACAAAAATAATTTAGAACATGTGTGTTTATTCTGTGAAGTATAAAGACGCAGTTCCAGGTCCATGAAAAATAACAGCAAAGGGTGAAAGTGACTATATATATTTATGTTTACGAGTCTCAAGCATGGAGATGTGTGCTTAGTGAATTTTTTTTTATAGCTATAGCATAGTTTTTGATCTCTTTGTCGTTTATTGTGAAGAAAGCTCTATTTATACATATAGATGTCCCTAAAATTCCATTCTTATTTTTCATTGATAGGCGGATGATCGAGATTCCAAGAGAGATTCCTTGGAGGAAGGAGAGCTGAGAGATCAGAAAATGGAGATCACTATTCGAAATTCACCTTACAAACGAGAAGACTCGATGGAAGACAGGTATGTGTTCTGTGCCATTCTCTGTTGATTCATGAACCCCGGGCTTAACACAAACTAGTACTAACTTCATTAAGTTAAAAGCCGCTTGTCCCTTTGAGATTTGAGGCTGTTGCACATCTTTTTTTCTGCATTGATCACCTAGTAAAGAAAACACATACTGGCATTCTACCTACCATTGCTTTCTCTGAATTCCTCCTTGGTCTGGCTCTGACAATTTTTTAAGGTAAAATGACAGTTATGTCATGTCATTCTGCCCACTTTTTGTGAGCCCAGCTTGTTTACAGGCCCCTTGAGGGGCACGTCATCAAACAGGCTGGCCTCACAGTACTACTGCTCAGCCCTGGATTAATGAACCCCACATGCTGCTGGAGGAAATGCCAGTGATGTCATCAGCTCCAGGTAACTCTGTTTCTATATTACATTAGGAAAGAATGGTGCCTTTTAAACTCTTTATTTCCTGACCCAGTTATTAAGCAAGTAATCTCTCATAGGCTGTTGTAGAGGATTTATCAAAAAAGGGTAATTCTTTTAATATATTAAATTCTTCCAGAGGAGAGGAGGATGATTCACTCGCTATTAAACCACCACAACAAGTTTCCCGGAAAGAAAAATCCCACCACAGAAAAGATGAGAAGAGAAAAGAGAAGCGCCGACATCGCAGCCACTCTGCTGAAGGAGCTGGAGGTACATTGTAGTTTTAATATTTTACTACGTTTCTGTAGTGTGGTGGAGTTTCATGTACTATACTTGTGTATGTACATCCAAATGTTTTGCTATGGATGGAGTAAGGAAGGATTGAAACCCCTGCAAGTCATTTTGTTTTTACAGTCTGTGTCCCAGGGGAGATTTCCCCTCACTTCCTTTCTTGCAATAGGAGCCTCTTCAAGGTGAAAAAGGATTCCCCTATCTTTTTTTTTTTTTTTAAACATGTGATTGCTCTAAAATGTTGCATCTACCATCAATCTCTGTGCCAGAGTCATCAGGATAAATAGAAGCTGAGCCTACCTAATGAGGATACAGACTGTAATAAATTTTACAGGGGTTTTCAAACGATTGTATCCAAAACTAAAAACCGGTTTCAGCTATACATATTTTTGTTCAGGTGACTGTGCCCCACAACAAACCCAAACTTTGATTAAAATAGAATACCATATGCCTCATCTTCTGGGAAGAACCACTGTGTGTTGTATAAATCTAATTTAAAAAAAAAAGGCAAGTAGTTCTCAAAATGTGAGAACAAATTGCTTTCAGTCTGTATAGTGTGGTTACTCAATTGAATGGGGGGAAAAAACATGTCACTGTCTACTGGCGCTCATTCCTTGGTCGTATGTCCTGGATATTTTTATACTATTGAGCAGTAATGTGGAGCGACATTCATAGAATCTTGAGCTGATGTGTTCTTGCATATACAGTATCTCGGAGGGTGAAAGCCGGATGGAAATCTATGTAAGGACCATAAAAAAAAAACATAAAAACAGCTTAACTGACACACACAGTTTAACCATGAAGGAACCAATGCCATATTATTATTATACTAGACATGATGTATATTAATGTTTGACCAGTTAACCACAAAAATCAACAAATATGCATGATGTAGCATCCAATGAAAGCATACAGAAGTAATATCTATATAAGGAATACTGTTATACGCTTATATTGTAGGCCCGGTAGTGTCATAAACATGTACAGTACGGTGACGCTCTCATCATGGGAATGAAAATAATAAACGGCAATAAAGCATCTAGATCCATGTGTGGTGGCTCTTGATGCACTGACTCCAGCCTCAGTCCACTCCTTGTGAAAGTCCCCATCACTTTTCAATGGCCTTTTCCTGACCATCCTCTCCAGGCCGAGGTCATCCCTGCTGCTTGTGCACCTTTTTCTTCCACATATCTTTCTATTAATCTGCTTTGATGCAGCACTTTGGGAACATCCAACTTCTTTTGCAATTCCCTTTTTGAGGCTTTCCCTCTTTATGGAGGGTGTCAATGATGGTTTTCTGCACAACTGTCAGGTCAGCAGTCTTTCACATGATTGTGATTCCTACTGAACCAGACTGAGAGACCATTTAAAGCAGGGGTCTTCAAACTACGGCCCTCCAGTTGTTCAGGAACTACAATTCCCATCATGCCGAGTCATGTCTGTGAATGTCAGTGTTTTACAATGCCTCATGGGATGTGTAGTTCTGCAACAGCTGGAGGGCCGTAGTTTGAGGATCCCTGATTTAAAGGCTCAGGAACCCTTTGCAGGTGTTATGGCTTAATTAGCTGATTAGAGTGGGACAGTTTGAGCCTAGAATATTGCACCTTTTCACAATATTCTAATCTTATGAGATTGTGGATTTGGGGTTTTCATGAGCTGTAAGCCATAATCATCACAATTATGACAAATCGCAGCTTGAACTATCTTTCTTTGCATGTAATGAGTCTCATTTATTGGTTTCACTTTTTTAAGCTGCATTTATGAAATATTCACAATATTCAAATTTTTCGAGTTTCACTTGTACATCATGTGTAGGCGGTCAAATAATATGGCATTGGTTTCCTTCTTGATTAAACTGTGTGTCAGTTGCGCTGTTTTTTTTTTTTTTTTTATATGTGCTTTACATAGATTTGCATTCGGCTTTCACCCTAATTTGTCATCTAAGCTTCATTGGTTCAGATTAAAGCTTTGCGTTAATAAGATATTACTATATTATAATCATGTTTTGAATATTTTGATTCCCACATGTCTTATGTGTATATGTGCCATTTTGTATTTTATTTTAAGTTATTTTAATCATAGGTTGGCTTTTTATTTTTCCTGGCACACTGGTCTGTATACAGGTACTTTTTTTTAATATATCTTATTTTTTTTATTTTTTATTTCAGTGTGTTTTTTTTTTTTTTCAATTGAGGACACATGAAGCTTTTTATATTTTGTTATACTAATCATTGTTTTAGAGTCAGGGTGTTTTCCTCTGTGATTTTTTCTCCTTGTTTTATAGTTTCCTTTTTCTTTTCTTTTTTTGTTTCGATTGACTTTCTTTGTAAGGCTAGTTACCTCCCCTATTTGCAGGATTTTATTACTGTCTAGGTCCCAAGAGAGGAGGTTTTCACTCAGTTTGTGTCCAGGAAATTATGGGGACTCGGGGACACTCTGAAACACATTAAAGCATAATAGTATATAATTGGTGTAAACTATGTGATGGCCAATGAAGTTAAAAAGCTTTAAAGCAGTAAAAAGTAATTTATTGATCATAGGCCGAAGCCTGTTTTGGCAGGAAATATATTTGTAGGAGATGAACATGCTGGAATAATTAAGAAACTGATGCAGTTATGTCTTTGGTCATTGGACAGGTAAATATCTGCGGGCGAAGGAAAAGGACAGAGAGCACGAGAGGAGAAAAAGACACCGAGAGGAACAAGATAAAGTACGCCGTGAGCGCGAGAGACAGAAGAGGCGAGAGTTGGCCAGAGAGCATTCCAGAAGAGAAAGGTGAGGGAGACTGGGCAGCTTTATGGGCAAATCGAATGATATTAAAGTGTATGTCAGGGCAAAATTGTTTGTTGTAGGGAAAACATTGGGAAACCCATGTAAAAAATTATTTATTTACATTGTAAATTCGCCGTTCTTTGTACCTAAAGAAACAAAACAAATTGCAGAATAAAATGATCTTTTATTATCTATACCTCTAACAAATATAGCATAAAATGTGAAAATGGCTGCGGCGCTTAATTGGTTAAAGATCTTGCTGCACCTTGAACTTGCACTGCAATTTTTGTGTAAAATCATCGAATTTAATAAATTGCTTCTAAATTTATGGCCTGCCATGGCACATATATAAATTTTACTTTTGTGCCTCTTTCTATAGAGGAATAATTGAATATATAGCAGTAGCATCCTGGCAGCATTCCCAAGCATCAAACCCAAGTTCAATATAAAGAGCTGGTATGTGACTGCTGTAGGATGTCAAGATCTAAATCATTTTTAATATTCAAAACAAATTTCCCTATCCATCCTTCCATGTCTATACTTTATTCTGTTGAGAAATCAGGGCAAATGTTTCATGTAGCATAACTTCCTGGAATTAATTTGCCTTCAGGTCATTCATGCATGCAGGAGAGTGTTTAAAACAAGTAAATATAATATTTTTCTTATCTATTTACTAATGCCAGCAGCATGAGGATTAATAAATGTTGATTGGGACAGTGAAGTTCCACTTTAAAGCCCAACTGTGAAAAAAATAGCTGGTCGCTGTAATGAAAAAAAAATACTTACCTATTTTGTTCTGGCGGGGTAATTTTTTGGATCTTCACATAACTGTCCAGCAGTGGGATCTCTTAGGCGCCAGAAGAGAAGTAATATCGAGGGGATTATGAGGGGATGCTATTTATGTAAATACTATACTGTTTTTTTTTTTGTGACCTAAACCAAGATTTTGCCATGGTCTACGTAGCCTTACTCGGTTGCTAGAATCAACCAAAATGGCTGATTACAAAATGACAGTTTAATTCAAAGAAAGTACTGTCCTGTGCACTACACTGAATTTCCTCCAGTGAATTGAATGCTGGGACCGTGCTACACGAGAGCCAAATGGCCAGTTAGTGATGAAGTAAGTAGCAACCATTTGTGGTTGAAAGTGGCAACAAGGTTAATTTAAGTAGACCATGGCATAACCTTTGTTTTGTGTGGGGAATAAATATATTATTTATTTTGTTGATTTATTAAGTGTGCTTTACGGATTTGTTTTTTTTAAAAGGGCAGTTGTCCTTTACCCATTCAGACCAAGTAGGATCATAATTGTACTTGCATTTTTTGTGGCATAATAAAATCCATGCTTCACCAGTACATGGTGTAGACAGCAACAATTTAGTCCTATTTGTACTCCGAACTCTCCATAGGATTAAAAAGAAATTGCAGCGTGTATGTGCGGGACTCAGTGGAGAAGAATATGAGAATAGGTTGTGCAGCGATGAGGAGGCTACCCAGCCAAGGACTCAGCGGAACGTGGACAGGTGTGTATATGATGTGGAGGTGGGGCGGATGGTGTACTTCTAGTAAGTGAAATTGCTTTAAAAGTGCAGTTACACTTTAAAGGTTCTGATATAAACATATGTGCAACAAGCATTTATTCTTTTTCTAAAGATTAATTGTCAGGTTTTTTTTTTTTTTTTATTATACGTCACAACTTATAAGAGATAAACACTTGCTATTCTAGATTTGCCAGATTTTTATTACAGGCCTCTTACCCAGATCCACAACCATTCCTGTTTATGTATCCCCCGATGATATGGAATGGGGCAAAACACTGGCGCTTTCCTTTAAGCTGTCTCTATCATCTCATGCCCAAGAACAGAAATTACCAAATTGTGTCTAGGTGGTGTCGCTGCCCTACTGTCCTGTGTAACATTGATCCTACCATACCAGATACACGTTGGAGATGTTTACAGGCCCCCGACACCATGACGCACATATGAGGCACATGTTCGCTACACCACACCTATATGACAAACTTGTTGGGATAAACTCCCTAACAAACCTTGCGTATCCATAATTTCCATGTTGCCGGGCTCTTATAAACAAATCAAGAAAAGTTTAATTTGTAATTTTCTTATGGCTGCCCGCTATGGTATCGCCAACTGGCAACTCCCTCTTTAGCTGATTGGGCTTGTGATGTAGACAAGATTGAACACCCTAGAAGGTATGCTAGCCTGGGAAGCTAATAAGACTGAATCCTATACATTTATATGGACCGTGTGGTTACACTTTCCGTTTTTGTACCAGATACAATGAACAATGCTTCCCATGAGTAGGTGGCTTCCCCCCCTCCCTTTTCCCCACTTTTCCCCTTACCCCCCCCCCCCCTTTTTTTTTTTTTCTTTTTTTTTCTTCCTTCTTTCCCTGACTGACTTTTCTATTTTGCTATCTGTTTTTCTCCTGGGCTTCTTTTATTCTGCTTTGACATAAATTGCTATTTTTTTTTTTTTTTTTTTTTTAACTGTAGCACCACTATGTATTTACGTTTTAAAGTTATTGTGATATCCAACATAACATGATTAGTGGTCTATTGAGTTAATTTTCTATACAAATGTTATGTTCACTTTCCCATGCCATAGGGGCCTTCATGGTATAGCCATGTGTTTGACCTCTTATTACTATGGTGTTAATGTATACCTTTACATTCTCTGAAAATGGACTAGCATTCTTAAGTTTATGCTATATACTGTTTAAATTTGAAAGTGGATGTCCCCCTGAAAAAAAAATATTAACAGCCAGCAGCTACAAATACTGCAGCTGCTGACTTTTAAGATCAGCACACTTGCCTGTCCTGGAGTCCAGCGCCATCCGCAGCAGAGGACTAGCGATCGCTCGTCACTCTGCTGCCCCCAACGCCATTCTCTGTGAGGGAACCAGGAAGTGAAGCACCCCGGCTTCACTGCCCGGTTCCCTACGATCTATGCGCGAGTCGCGCTGTGCCGCGCTGACTGGCTCCCGCTGTGTTCTGGGAGCCGAGTGTTTTCCAGAACACAACAGGGGGGGACGGGATCTGACATCCTGCCCGCAGTCTACCCGCAGACTGTGTGGCCGGAAGTGGGTGCAAATACCTGTCTTTAGACAGGTATCTGCACCCCCCCTCCCCTGAAAGGTGTCAAATATGACAGCGGAGGGGGAGAGGGTTCCGAAAAGCGGGAGTGGAGGTGGAGGGTGGAGCTCCGCTTTAAAGCAGAACTCTGGGATTGTCAAAAAATCCCCCATTAGTACACCCCCCCCACAAAACACTAAACAATTATTACATTTGTGAAATTCCTTACCTTTTGAAGAGAAAAGTCTAATTGAATTTTCAGGACGTCAGCTCTCTAATTCAAAAAATGCATCATGTATTCTGCAAGGGAGGATTTGTTAGAACAGTGATTGCATCATATCCTCTTCTCTCTCTCTAGTCCAAACCATAATTAAACTACATTTATAATGAGGATATTGATTAACTTTTAAAATAAATGTATGCCTCAGAACAGATTGAGATGCCATAGCAAATTCTATCTGTGCAGAATAGAATGTATAGGGGTCTTCAAGGGTGGAAATCTAGGACTTTTCCGGTTCACCGGTCACTTAAAGATATGATTCTTTCAGAATGGAAAGAACCTGAAAGGAGGTTGTTCCAGTCTAAAGGGCACAAAATATTTCCTTTTCAATCTTAAATTGAAGAGACTTTCTTTAAATGTCCTAAGCTAGATGCCCCTATGTCACAGGTTTCTAAGAAATCAGACCTGTCCTTTGAAGACTCAGGGGTCCTTAAAGAGCAAATGGACAGGAAGGCTGACTCTTTGCTGCGTAAGGCCTGGGATGTTTCAGCTTTATCATTGGGTCCAGCTGTAGCATCCACCTGTGTGGCTAGGAATTTGGATGTATGGGTTCAGCATCTGGATGACCTCCTTTCATCCGACACCCCCCCAAAGAGGAAAATAGGGAGTCCCTCCCACTTATTGCCAAGTCAGTAGCCTTCTTTGCTGATGCAGCCTCTGTCTTCTGCTCTCATTAATTCAGCCAGGCTATCGATCTGGCTTAAGTCTTGGGAGAGAGACCTTATCTCCAAGAACAAGCTCTGTGGCATTCCCTTTGAAGACGAGCTTATTTGGTTCCTCCTTGGTGGAGGTCCTAGCTTGTTCCTCTGAGAAGAGTGAACGGTTCCCTTCTCAAAAGAATAAGCCACAGAATAAGAAGCCTTTTCCCCCCCCTCACCTTCCAGGACAGCTACTTAAAAGACAGGAAACACAAATCAAATACAATTTAAAAGGCCCCTCCCTTTCCTCTGACCCTCAGTTGTTGTGTTTCCAGACCCTCCAGGAGCACCGACATGTTCTTAGTTTTTTCTAGGTCTGGTAACTGTGGTTGGCGGCCCTCCTGCTCTGGCAACATCCAGTACTGGTTGTGGCCAAGTCCTGGGTGTGTTCAGTCCCTGTTTTTTTTCAGCCAGAAGGGTTCCTTTTTGGAGGTACTTTCTTACCTGTAGAGGTAATGGCAACTTCCTTCAGGTTTTTCTACAGCTCAGCTGGTGGAAGCCTTGTGACACGGCAAGATGGCACCGGAAACCGGAAGTCACGTGATGCATTTTCCGGCGGCGTGTTTATAAGTAACACAGCGCAGTACACTGAAGACATGCTGCCTGGGACAGCAGCCTGTTTTCCCCGGCCGGTCGCCACTCACCAATAGAGCTTGAGGAAAGAGCTCCCGCTCGGATGGAACCAGCGGCAGCCTCCGGTTCCCATACTATCCCCAAGGTAAGCACATATCTGTGATTATGCAGCAGGGGACCTTTTTTGATGTGGGCCTTCTTTTCTTGTTTCTGTTCTTTTCTAGGATAGACAGATGAAAAAGAAATGCGGAAACTGTAGAGCCAGGCTGCCTGATGGATATAAAAGGCTTTTTTGTGAATATTGGATTCCATCTAGGGCTAGTTCAGAGACTACCTCTTATAAAGAGTTAATGTCTTCTATGAAGGAGTTGGTAGCCTCTTTCCAGTCTTTCAATGACAGGGCAGCAGGTCTGGGACCTTCTTCCTCTGGTCCCAGGACTCTAGAACCTTTAGCTTTAGTTAGACACCCCCCTCCTTGGTCCGAGATCAGTGATTCACACTATACCTTGGATCTGGAAGAGAGGAGACCCCGAGCTCCTCATCTGATGGGGATTCTGTGTCAGTGGGGGGGAGGTGGGTAACCCTAAGTTTCTTTTTCCAGCAAAGGATATTGATTAACTTTTTAAATCAATTTATGCCTCTGAACAGATTGAGATGCCATAGCAAATCCAATCTGTGCAGGATAGAATGTATAGGGGCTTCAGTGGCGGAAGTCAAGGACTTTCCCGGTTCACCAGTCACTTAAAGATATGATTCTTACAGAATGGAAAGAAACTGGAACATTCTTCTTTCAATCTAAAGGTCACAAAAGAAAATGTCCTATTTAATCTGGAATTGAAGAGACTTTCTTTAAATGTCCTAAGCTAGATGCCCCTATGTCACTGGTTTCTAAGAAGTCCGTCCTGCCCTTTGAAGACTCTGGTCCTGAAAGAGCAAATGGATAGGAAGGCCGATTCTTTGCTGCGTAAGGCCTGGGATGCTTTAGCGTCTTTGGGCCCAGCTGTAGAATCCACCTGTGTGGCTAGGAATTTGGATGTATGGGTTCAACGTCTGGATGATCTCCTTTCGTCCGACGCCACCAAAGAGGAGATTAGGGAGTCCATCCCACTCATTGCAAAGTCAATAGCCTCCTTGGCTGATGCAGCTGCATCCTCTGTGAAAGCTGCAGTTAGATCTTCTTCTCTCTTTAATTCAGCCAGATGAGCAATCTAACTTAAGTCTTGGGAGGGGGACCTGGTCTCCAAGAACAAGCTCTGAGGCATTCCCTTTGAAGGCAAGCTCTTATTCGGTTCCTCCTTGGTGGAGGTCCTAGCTCATTCCTCTGAGAAGAGTAAACGGTTCCCTTCTTCCCAAAAGAATAAGCCACAGAATAAGAAGCCTTTTCGTGGTTTCCAAAACAAAAAGCTAATTTTGGAACCAACAGGCGAAGAAAAAGTGTTTTTTAAACAAAGATAAGCAAAAGAAGGGGACACTTTTTACTACTTCAGCCCCTTCCAAAAATCCCCATTGATGCCAGGAAGGAATCTATTGTGGCCAGAGGTATTCATGATTACCCTGGATTTTCTGGAAGCCTATCTTTGTGTTCCAATCTGCCAGAAGCACCGAAAGTTCCTCAGGTTTGCGATGCTCCATGGAGGACGGGCGGAGGCAGTTCAATGCCCTCCCTTTCGTGGCTTTTTTCGGATACAGAGTGTATCGATCGTCCCATATCTGGCCGATTTTCTGATCTTTGCCCGAGACAAAGAGTCCCTTATCCGGGATCTGCAGTTGGTTTTGCGGACCTTTCAGAATCTAGGGTGGAAAGTCAACCAAAAGAAGGCTTGTCTGGTATCCCCCCCCCCAGAACATACTTTTTCTGGGTTATCTAATAGACTCTGTTGCTCAGAAGATTTTTCTTCCCGAAGAGAAAGTTTTGAAACTTCTTCTCGCTGTGCAGGCCTTCAAATTGCTCCCACAGACCTTGCTTTGGCGGCTCATGCAGTTATTAGGTTTAATGACTGCAGCCATCCCAGGGGTACCCTGGGCCCAATTACACTTCAGGCATTTCTCTTGCACCATTGGGATCTCAGGAAGGATTCACTGGATCAGCTAGTTCAACTTCCAAAAAAGGGATTTTTAAATACAGCTTACCTGTAAAATCCTTTTCTTGGAGTACATCACGGGACACAGAGCGGCATATTCATTACTATATGGGTTATATGGAGTACCTTCAGGTGTGGACACTGGCAATCTCAAACAGGAAGTCCCCTCCCTATATAACCCCCTCCCCTAGAGGGAGTCCCTCAGTTTTGTAGCAAGCAGTATGCCTCCCAAAATGGTCACCCAAAAGAGGGGTGGGAGCTCTGTGTCCCGTGATGTACTCCAAGAAAAGGATTTTACAGGTAAGCTGTATTTAAAAATCCCTTTTTCTTTCTCGTACATCACGGGACACAGAGCGGCATATTCATTACTATATGGGATGTTCGAAAGCAATGCTTTAATGAGGGGAGGGAGACATCTTCCAAAGAAGGATTCAATTTAGAGGTAAACTCAAATAATAATAATTCCAACTTAGTCAAGAAAAAAATTCTTTTTTTTTTTTTTTTTTTTAACCAAGGGTGCTTCTGATCCCGAGGATTTCAAACTGCAGCCTGTAGTACTGCCTGTCCAAAGGCAGAATCCGCATTCCTTCTCACGTCTAGTTGATAAAACCTTGTAAACGTGTGGACTGATGACCACGTTGCCGCCTTGCATATCTGAGCCATAGAGATCTGATGGTGTGCTGCCCAAGAGGCGCCCATGGCCCTGGTAGAATGGGCCTTTACCGACAACGGAGGAGGCAACCTCTTCAAACCGTAGGCTTGAATGATTAATTGTCTAATCCATCTCGAGATGGTGGATTTTGCAGCTGCCTGCCCCTTCTTGGGGCCATCTGGTAGAACGAATAATACATCTGTCTTCCGGATTTTTTCTGTAGCTTTAAGATAGGCCTTCATGGCCCGGACAATATCCAAGGTATGCAGCAACCCCTCCTTTCTAGATGTAGGTTTTGGAAAGAAGGATGGAAGTACCAAATCCTGGTTTAAGTGAAATTTGGATATAACCTTTGGTAGAAAGGAAGGATGGGGCCGGAGAACTGCCCTGTCCTTATGCAGCACGAGATATGGTTCCTTACACGATAAGGCTGCTAATTCTGACACTCTCCTGGCCGAAACTATGGCGACCAAGAAAACCAACTTTCTTGTCAGTAAGACTAAAGGAATCTCAGCCAACGGCTCAAAGGGTTGTTTCTGTAAAGTGGACAGGACAAGATTTAAGTCCCATGGACAAATTGGTGACTTGACAGGAGGATTAATACGCAAGACCCCCTGTATGAAGGTCTTTACCAGCGAGTGGGTGGCCAGCGGCCTCTGAAACCACACTGACAGAGCTGAGATCTGTCCCTTGATTGTGCTTAGTGCCAGGCCTTTATCCACTCCTAGCTGGAGAAAACTTAACACCCTATCAATAGTATATTTGCGGGAATTCCATCTTTTGGATTCACACCAGCCTACGTAGTTCCTCCACACCCTGTAATAAATCACCCTGGAGACCGGCTTTCTAGCCCTAATCAGGGTAGGAATTACCTGCCTAGACAGACCTCTACCCCTGAGAATCAGGGATTCAGCCTCCAGGCCGTCAAATTTAGACGCTGTAATGTAGGGTGGAGGATCGGGCCTTGTGAGAGTAGGTCTGGTTGTAGAGGAAGAGTCCAAGGGTCTCCCACTGCCATCTTCAGGACTAGTGAGTACCAAGTCCTCCGGGGCCAAGCCGGAGCTACTAGAATGACTGGCTTGTGCTCCACTCTGATCCTGCGCAACAGGCGAGGGAGTAACTGTAGCGGAGGGAATGCATATAGAAGTTTGAATTGATGCCAAGGGCAAACCAACGCATCGGTTCCGCAGGCCATAGGATCCCTCGCTCGAGACACGAACCTGTCTAGTTTCTTGTTGAACCTGGATGCCATTATATCTACGTCCGGCATTCCCCACCTCTGGCAGATTGTCTGAAAGACCTGGGGATGCAGAGACCACTCCCCTGGCAACAGACTCTGGCGACTTAAGAAGTCTGCCTGCAGGTTGTCCACTCCGGGAATGAATATCGCCGAAATGCAGGGTACATGAACCTCTGCCCACTGAAAAATCAAGCTCACCTCCCTCTGAGCGGCCTGACTCCTGGTTCCCCCTTGGTGGTTTATGTATGCCACCGCCGTGGCATTGTCTGACTGGATTCTCACCGGGAACCCCTTTAATCTGGAGGAGGTCCATGCCAGAAGGGCTAGGCGAGCAGCTCTGATCTCCAAGATATTGATGGGGAGCTGCCTCTCTGCTTTCACCCAAGTTCCCTGGCGAGAGAACCCCTCGAAGACCGCCCCCCAGCCTGCCAGGCTGGCGTCTGTGGTAACTACCTTCCAGACAACAGGGCTGAAGGATTTTCCCTTTAGAAGATTCTGGGGGTTCAACCACCAGGCCAGGCTTTGTCGGACCCTTGATGATAGCGTCAAAGGAGACTCTAAGGCATGTGCCCTCTTGCCCCAGGCTGCTAGCGTATGGTACTGCCTCGAACGTGGCCACTAGCTTGCCTAGTACTCGCATACATAGGCGAATAGTTGGTTTTTTCTTGTTTAGAACCAACTGAACCAACTCCTTGATAGCTTCGATCTTTACCAGGGGCAGGAACACCTTTTGCTGTTCTGTGTCTAACCTCATGCCGAGGTATTCCAACTGCTTTGTAGGCTGGAACGCTGACTTTCCCCGGTTTAGGACCCAGCCGAATTCTTCGAGGTACCGAACCGTGAGGTTTACTGCCTTTTGCAGACCCGACCGTGAGTGATCTATGATTAAAAGGTCGTCCAAGTATGCTAGGACTGTGACCCCCTGGACCCTTAAATTGGCCAGAACTGGGGCTAGGATCTTTGTGAATACCCGGGGGGCCGTGGCCAGCCCGAAGGGGAGCGCCCTGAATTGGAAGTGTCGCTGCCCCACCGCGAAGCGTAAAAATCTTTGATGCGACTGACAGATTGGTACATGAAGGTAAGCATCCTTTATGTCTATGGAGGCCAGAAAATCGTCCTTCTGAAGCGCGGCGGCTGCTGACCGGATGGATTCCATCCGGAAGGAACGAACCCTTAGGAAACCGTTTAACCTCTTTAGGTCCAAGATTGGCCTGACATCGCCGTTGGGCTTTGGTATGACAAAGAGATTGGAATAGAAACCTAGTCCTTGCTCTTGGGCTGGCACTTCTATAATTACGTCCTGGCAAAGCAGGTGATCCAAAGCTGCCAGCATTGAGGCCTTCCTTGCTGGATCCCTTGGTAGCCTTGATTCCTGAAAATGAGGCGGAGGATACCTTAGAAACTCCAGTCTGTAACCTGTGGTTACAGATGCCCGGACCCATTTGTCGGGGATCTTGGCTTCCCAAACTTCTGAGAAGAAACTAAGCCTTCCCCCCACCCGCGAGAGTGGGGGCGCCCCTTCATAAGGCAGACTTAGGGGCTGTCTTTGTCGGCTTGCGATACCACGGCCTCTTACCCCCAGGGGCCTGTCCCTGCGATCTACCGTTAACGTTGGATCGTGCAGGCGGCCGTCGATACTGCCTGGAATTTGAGGGCCCCGAGACAGGAAAGAGCTGCCTTTTAAATGTAGGCGCCCGGAATGTCTTTTTGACCGGTAAAAGGGTACTCTTGCCATTTGAAATAGTCTGAATATATTTATCCAGATCCTCTCCGAAGAGTCGTCCTCCATGGAAGGGAAACCCTGCCAGAAGCTTTTTGCATGGGGGCTCCGCCGCCCAGTTCTTCAACCATAAGAGCCTTCTCATGTGTACCAAAAATAGTGATAAACGAGAGGCCTGCTGGATGGAATCTTTTATAGCATCTACAGCAAAACACAGAGCTCTGGGAATGTCAGAAAACTCTTCTGCTTGTTGGGTAGGCATGTCCTTTAACATTTCCTTTGTCTGGTCTTTTAACGCCTGACAAACACCAATCGCAGCCACAGCTGGCTGTACCACTGCTCCTGCCGTAGCAAAGGATGCTTTTAAAAGTGTCTCTAACCTTTTATCAACCGGATCTTTAAACATATGTATGTTTTCCACCGGGCAAGTTAGTGATTTATTCACACATGAGATGGCTGCATCCACTACTGGGAGCCTCCACCTCTTGGAGAATTTTTCCTCCATGGGGTAAATGACCGCAAATCTTTTCGGTGGCAGAAAAATCCTGTCCGGGCGTACCCAATCCCGAAAGATCAATTCCTCCAAAAGAGGATGGACTGGAAAAACTGCGTTGCTTAACGGAGCTTTCAAAGAGCCCAGAGAGGATACCGGAGGAACCTGAGGCTCTGGCAATGGTAAACTAAATGCCGAGCGGACCATGTCCGTCAAAGACTGTACCCACAGTCTTTCTGTCTGGGAGTCTGAAAATGGTTCCTCCGAGGCATACCCCTCAATCCCTGAACCCTCTTGGTTCAGGTCTAGTTGATCCTCCTGTGATTCCAATTCCTCCGGAGAGAGAATCTCAGCATCTGAGGATACACCTCTTGGTGATGGGGATCTAACCCGTTTCTTACCAGGAATAGCTCTAGCGATCAATGCTGCTATTCTCTCTTCTAGCCCCCCTAGGGATACGGCTAGCATCTCCTCTGTGATAAACACAGGGCTGGGCTGATCTGGGCCAGCCTCCGCACCAGATCCCCTTAATGGCTCATCCAAGGCACTTTTTATGTTAATAAGTTGCGGGGAAAGTATCGGCATATCAGAATCAGAAAGGGAACCCTTTTGTTTTTTGGTCTTTTTTGTACCCTTTGACCCCGAACCTTTGGAAGCCATAATACAAAATCGAGGGACTCCGCCCACACAACAGACTGTAGTGGGCAGGAGTACAAAACCAGAGTTTAGGGGACAATAGATCACTAATGCCCAAAAACTGATGGGATCCCGTATGTTTTTTTTTTTTTTTTTTTAAATATATATTATATATTTACTTTTGACAACATACAGTGACCCCAAACTAAGTTTGCCAGCCTCCAACCTGCTGCAAAAAAGGGGGATTTCTTGGCTTAACAAAAAAGGCATTGGAACAAAGTCCACATGTACTACCCCTCTTCCGCCACCGGGAGTCACTGTTCTGCCGCTCTGCGTCCTCTCCTCTGAAAATCAGCCTCAGACTGAGCACTGACAATGCCTGCTGTCTATAACAGCACAAAGGCGCGCCCCTGTATGACGCCGCAGGCACGCCCCCCCCCCCCGCCCTCCTGTCTGAACGGCGCGAAAAACGTCAATAAGACGTGCGCGCGTATGCCGGAAACAGGAGGAACATGGAGGAGCCGCGCTGCTGGAGATTCTCCAAAGGCCCCTAGGGATCCTTACTAGCCCTAGGAAGAAACAGCAGGTTTAGCTAGCAACACATATTTAGACAGGGGGACCTAGTGATGGGGGAGAAAAGGGTGTCATCCTGTCTCTTTTAGACATAGTGAGCAAGGTTGCCCATGCAGAGCATACTTAGGCTATCCCCCTTTTTAGGTTACCCCGGAGAGCCTGCTGTCGAACCAAGTCCCGCAGGCTCCCCCTTACCTGCTCCATGCTGCAGGATGTTTGTCCAGCAAACTGATCCAATCTTCTCCCATCTCCGTGGGTAGCGTAGTAGACCTTCAGGCCCTGGGGTCCTATGAAGGTACCCACTGTCCTGGACCTATATAGCACCCTGGCAAACAGGAACTTATGGTTTTTACAAACTCCAAGTCCTGGGCCCAGGGTCCAGCCCTCCAAAGAGGAGCATTATAGGCAAAACCCCACGGCTTGGGGCCCGGGTACTGTCCACTTTGGCACTGAGGCTCCTTGGACAGATCCGGTTAGCCCGCCCTTAATCCCAAGGATGTGGAGCAAAGCTATTCCGTGACCAACACCTAAGACACTGGCGAAAAAACTGAGGGACTCCCTCTAGGGGAGGGGGTTATATAGGGAGGGGACTTCCTGTTTGAGATTGCCAGTGTCCACACCTGAAGGTACTCCATATAACCCATATAGTAATGAATATGCCGCTCTGTGTCCCGTGATGTACGAGAAAGAAAGAGGATTCTCCCAATCTCTCCCAGTGGGAGCAGCGGGAACACCTGCAGGGAGGGAAGAACTGGGTGCAACATGCTCTAGTGAAGGTGAATACAGATACCAGTCTGGAGCTGGGGTGTGCACTCTCAGGGCTGGCAGGCCCAAGGAGCTTGGTTACCAGAGGAGGCAAGCTGCTTTTCAAATTTCAGGGAACTACTAGCTGTAGGGAAAGCTCTCTTGGCTCTGCAAGAGAGGCTCCGTTCGGAAGACCTGTTGGTATTTTCAGACAATGCCACGATGGTGACGTACCTGAACAAGCAAGGGGGCACTCATTCGAAGTCACTTCGAACGCTATCACAGCAGATTCTGTCCTAGGCAGAAATCAATGTCGCCTTTAATCAGCAGTCCACATCAGGGGTTCAGTGAACACGCTAGCGGACTGTCTGAACAGAGTGAGTGTCGGTTCTAGAGCTGTTGGGAGCTACATCAAGGCACGTTCCGGGAGATTGTGCTAAGATGGGGCCTTTCTGCAGTGGATCTTTTTGCCTCCATTTGCAACAGGAATCTGCCAGCTTTTTTCTCACCAGAGAGAAACTGGGTCCTTGGGGACGGATGCTCTCTCCTTCCTATGGGATTTCGCTCTGGCCTATGCCTTCTCTCCCCTCCTACCTCTGGTAGTTCAGAAAATGTTGTTTGTTTTCCTCTCTGAAGACCATCTCTGTGGATCTTCCCTCGCCCCTACCAAATCCGAGGGATCTACTCCAGTATTGCATCCAAACCCTTAGACCTTCCATTTGACGGTCTGGAAGCTGAGCGGCACATCTTACAGTTGAAAGGGTGTTCAGAGAAAGTTGTTATTCAACTATCCTGGACAGCCGCAAGTTGGTAACTAAAAGAATCTATGGGAAAGTTTGGAAAACGTTTTATCCCTGTATTTTAGATTTTTTACACAAAGGAGTGGAGAAAGGTCTATCTGTCAGCACCCTTAAGGTTCAGGTTGCGGCCCTGTCTGTATTTTCAGACAAGAGGCTAGCGGAAGATCCTTTAGTCAGGAGGTTCTTTTCAGCCAGATCTAGACATGCGCCCAGGGTTGTCAAACATGTGCCTCCTTGGGATCTATCATTGGTGTTAAATGCTAAAACAAGGGCTCCGTTTGAGACTTTGCATGAAGCTTCCCTGAAATGTATTTAATTACAGATTTCCTTTCTTTTAGCTATTATGTCAGGGAGAAGGATTTCCTATCTACAATCACTTTCCTGTAAAGATCCCTTCCTGAGGATTCTAGAGGGAAGTGTAGTGATTAGGCCTGATCCTTTCTATGTGCCCAAAGTTTCTTTTAACTTTCATACTTTCTATGTGCCCAAAGTATCTTAACTTTCATAGGTCCCAGGAAGTAGTCTTGTCTAGTTTCTGTACCTCTCCCAAAAATGCAGAGGAGGAAAGATTTAGTTTTTTTAGACATAGAGATCTCTTCTATTTTACCTAGAGAAATCCAGTGGGGTTAGGAGTTCCTCCCAGCTGTTAGTATTGTTCAGTGGCCCCAAGAAAGGGTCCAAAGCGTCTAAAAGCTCTATTGCTAGATGGATCAAAGAAGCTATCTGCAAAGCTTACAAAACTTCAGGTCCTATCCCTCCTAGAATTAGGGCCCATTCTACGAGATCCATGGCTACGTCATGGGCAGACAGAACGGGGGCATCATTGGAAGAAATTTCTAAAGCTGCCGTCTGGTCCGCCTCTCATGCGTTTGTCAAACATTATAAAGTTCAGATGCTTTTCAGCCAGGACCTCTCCTTTGGTAGGAAAGTGCTTCAGGCTGTTGTCCCTCCCTAAGGTATAGTATCTTGCTTATCCTCTCAAGTAGCTGTCCTGGAAGCTGAGGGGGGGAAACCCCTGTTAGTCTTACTAGTAACGGTATTTCCAGGACAGCGTCCATATTCCCACCCTATTTTTTTTTTTCACCTGGTGGTGTTTTGTTATGTTTTTTTCCTCTGCCGTGTGCACTTTGTTGGAGGTTTACTTGATCTTCTAAACAAGAAGAGGGTCAGAGGAAAGGGAGGGGCCTTTTTAAATTGTATCTGATTTGTGTTTCCTGTAGAGGGCGGAGCCAATCATCTCTCACGTAGCTGTCCTGTAAGGTTCCTGGAAATACCGTTAAGACTAACATGAGTTTTGCGCTTGCCTTAACTGAGGCGGCATAGGATGTGTCTCGTCTATCTCCTCAAACATCTGTGCCATCAGCGGGACCAGGAGAAGGACGGAGGTCTTATAAAAGCGGCAACTAGGTACGGTGCCAGCAACTGGTCGTTGAGATCCACCCCTCCCATATTTTGGTTATATTCGTGGACACAGAGGGGTTTCTCCACAACACCAGTTGCCATAGAAATTTGTATTGTCCTATTGCACACCTCATAAATCAATCGTTCAAATAAGGTATTGTTCCGATCTTCCTCAAGCAAGGTATAATCAAACCCCATCTAAAGAAACCTAACCTCGGACTACCCAAATATCAGATTTCTCGTCTACAAGTCATCCAGAATATGGCAGCCAGACTGGAAACGGGGGGGAAAAAAAACTGCGAATCGATCACCCTGTCCCTGAGGACCCTAGCCATAAAGGATGGGGTTACATTCGAGACCCTCTGCCTCACTCACAAATGCACACAAGGAGAAAATAAAATACTACAACCCCAATCGTGTTCTTCGATCAACCAACCAAAACCTACTCCAAATCCCCAAGTCCCGCTATAAGTCTAAAGGAGAATGAAGATTTGCAGTCCAAGGACCATGGCTATGGAAAGCACTACCAACAAACCTCTGTATGGAAAAAAAAATCTTCGGGCCTTCAGAAAAAAAACTTAAGACCCACCTCTTCTGAAGGATCAGGATGACAATGGATACAAGCGCCTTGAGGCGATTTAGTTCGCATTTGCAGCGCTATACAAGTTATTCACTTACTCTGCGTGAAGGTAGGAAAGAACGAAAAAATGTATTTTTATCCCTCCACTTCACAGTGAGCAAATTTATTACACTTTAAGCAGGCTCTTTTCCCCAGCCTAAGACGGGAATCTACAAGCCGATGGGGAAAGCCCTGGCGATTAGATCGCACGGTGCCACATGCGCCAATCTGATGATCAAACAAGTGACTAAAAAGTGGCACGCATGTGTAAAATAATTGTCCACATACAAATGGTACCCTTTTCCCTCATAAACCATAAAGCTCCATACATAGCCTGTTGCCCTGTCACAGAACTTAGAGTTTGACCTTGTATCTGGCACGCTTACTGGGTAGGTACTGTTTGAAAGACAAGCGGCCAGAAAATGTAATCGGTGACTCATCAACGCAGACAATGATGGGGAGTAATCAAGGCTGAAAAACGTTAGTTGAAGTGGTTTATGAATTTTGTAGAGCCGATCGTATCCAGTGTCTCCACGAGGACGACAAAGTTCATTGTCGTTGAAGTGCATGAACCGTAAGATCATGCCATGGTGAATTGGGCGTTTAGACCAATACGTCTGCAATTTTGTTAATTTATGTATGCCCATTTTGAGGGAAAGGCCCAGAAAGGTCTTAAATTCGGAAATCGTAATTGGTTTTCAATCTCTGGCAAGGGACGGCAACTGGGGATTAGCGGCGATGAATTGACCAGCATACATTAGTTTGGTCCACAATAGATCTATAGAGATCTTCCGTAAAAAAAAAAAAAAAAAAAGGCGAATAAAAATCAAGTAGCGTAAAATCGGCCACCTGAATACCAGGTTGGTCAGTGAATGGGGGAAGTACGAGTTCTGCAGACGTGGTGGGCCCCCAATCAGGATTGGCAAACTCTGCAGAAAGGACACTATGGGCACGACGGGCCTGCCTTTGTTGTCGTCTTGGTGGCAGCGGGACACTATTTGTGCTTGCCAGCTTGAACTGCACTTATGGGACTGTCCATGTCACCAAGTGTTACTGCAGTGCTGGATATACGACCAGTGCCGCTGGTGCTTGCCAGCTCAACAGGATGAGCGGCACTAGTACTTTTCTGCTCCATACGAGAGCCCTGCAGTTCTTGCACCTCAACAACAGCAGAATGGGGTCGGGTACGCCTGACCTTAGAAGGTACCTCACCTTCGTCGCCAGAGCTATCTGTCATGGAGCCGCTGTTGTCTACAGGGTCATATTCTGAGCCTGAATCTGACAGATGAGTGACCCCTTCCTCCTCCATTCTGTCATGCTCAGAAACATGTAGGCCTCTTCACTAGTGTACCTTTTGAGTTTCCATTTTGGGCTCTAAATTTACTGGTACAACTCATGCAATTCACAGGTAAAAAAAAAGCACCTGACTGTCGGCTACTGAGTAAAATGTTACCAAAATAAAATTGTTGGTGATCGCAGGGATCAGGCCTGACTCTGCGAATGCTGCAGTTATGTGTTTAGTGTTTTGTGATTGATCGATACTGCACTTGGGTGGGCTGGGCTGGACAGGGGGCAAAACGCAGGTGCTAGCAGGTATCTGGGCTGATCCTGCTAACAATGCGTTTTTGAGAATCCTAAACGGCTCAAGGAGCTAGTATAGATCTGATCAGATATTGATCTGTTCAGATACTATACCACTAAGGAGGTGTATGCTTTGTGCGTGGGTGTTAGCGCTACTGGCACTAACCTGACGCTGCCTGGGACCCTATCTGACACTAAACCTAATTGCTATCACCCGCTGGGCGATCAGGGGGTTAAACCTTTATTGGGTTATATATAGGGCCGAAACAACTAATCGATTATGAAATTAATCGATTACAATTTTCATAATCGATTAATCGGCCAGTAACATAATGGGGTTAAAACTAAAATTAGCCCTTTTTATAGTGCAAAAAAGCAAATCGCTACTGTAAATATTACTTTCACTGTACCACAGTAAAAAATGAACCACTTACATTAGCGATTTATTTTCTCTTTTTGTACAAATTTTTTTTTTTTTAACCCCATTCTGTTTCTAAACATCTCAGGCCTGGGTCACACCTCTGTTTTTTGGTGTTTTTTTCAGAAACACACTACAGTTCATTTACATGTTTTCCTATGGGACACATTCACATCCATGATTTTTTTTTCAGCTGCTGTGTATTTGGAAAGGGCAAGGAGTTTTTAAAGCAAAACGGTGCTATTTTGTTTTTTTTGTTCAATATACTTCAATGGAGAAGCTACAGAAAAGCATGTAATGTGTTTTCGCGGCAATTTGTGTTTTGTAATCTGCCCAACAAATTGGCCCCCAAAAAAATTAAAAATGTTTTTTTTTTTAGTTTTTTTTTTTTTTAAAGGCTATTATTCGATCAATCTAAACAATTAATCGGCCAACTAATCGATTTATGAAAATAATCGTTAGTTGCAGCCCTAGGTATATACGGCGGGTGCCCCGATGCTATAAACAGCAAAGTAACTAACCAGCGTCACCCGTAACACTTATACAGTGATCACTAGTGAAAGGGCTAACTAGGGGCAATCAGGGGGTTAAAATCTTTATTAGGTATGTGGTGGAGCCTTTTGAATTTTCTATATGGGAGAACCTGTATTTGGAATATACAGACATTAATTGAGAGCAGTTTCTGTTGAATTATAATGGGGATTGAGAGGCCGCAGAAGAGAGAATCCTGTTAAAGAACCCTGTACATGCCTGCTGGTCATTTATGGCCATATACATTCGGTGAGCACATTTATGATTGTCACATCGGGTGAAGCACTTTATGTATGCACGTTGCACTTTTGAAAGCACAGTGGTTGGAGAACATAAGATTGGATTACAGCACCTTATACTGCGAATCCTATATCTGCATTCATTTGAATTTTTTTTAATTTAATAATGATGCTTAATTCTGGACATTAATTTTACACTTGTTGCATTTTTTTCATTGCTTTCACCCCATAAATAAACCTAAATAATTAACTGGCTAACCAGCGTCAGCCGTAACACTGATACGATGATCACTGGTGAAAGGGTTAACTATAGGGGCAATCAGGGGGTTAAAACCTTTATTAAACAATATATGGGGGTACCTGATGCTATAAAAACCTGGCATGGGAACCTTAAATAACTGGCTACTTGGCGGCACCAGCGATACTAAAACGGCGATCAGAAAAACGATCACTTAGTGACACTGGCGACAGGGGGTAAAAGGGTTACCTGGGGGGTGATCAAGGGGTTAAACCTTTATTGGGGGGGGGGTTAGGGGGGTACCCTTGACCTAAAGGGGCCTAAAGCTAACTACCCTGACACTTTTTGCAGTCACAAATGACACTGCATGCAGTGATCAGTAAAAAAAATGACCACTGCAATCCTTGACACTGTGACTGGGGGTGATCTGGGGGGTGGAAAGTGTGCCTACGTGTCAGTGTGGTGTTGGTGCACGCACTTGGATGTCTTCTCTCCTTGAGCTCCGGTCAAAAAAACGCCTCGAGGAGAGTGACA
Organism: Rana kukunoris; assembly: GCA_029574335.1. Taxonomy (NCBI): domain Eukaryota; kingdom Metazoa; phylum Chordata; class Amphibia; order Anura; family Ranidae; genus Rana; species Rana kukunoris. The sequence continues at coordinate 99,809,025 of CM056058.1, read as the reverse complement.
TCACTTCCTCCTGCCTGTGTTTACAGTTCACAGGCAGGGGAAGCTAGGGGCGATCCTGAGGGGGTGGCCAGAAATCAATGGCCGCCCCCTCATCACAGATTGCTCATGAAGTGAAATGGACCGCCGCAGACCCCCCACCCGCTGTGGTTATGCCTGTCCGTGCCGCCCTGCCGACGTATGTGTACAGACGGCGGTCCTTAAGTGGTTAATATGAGTTTAAATGTGATTGCTTAATTCTGAACACGGCTACATCCCCAGTTATACAACTGAGTTGTACAGTTTATAGGTCACGGTAAAGGTGGAAAACGTTCTGAAATGATTTATCTTTTGTCATATATTTTTTTACATCACAGAAACCTGACATTTTAACAGGGGTCTGTAGACGTTTTAAATCCACTGTATATAAAGGTACCAACACATTGATCTTCTCATCAGCACATTGAAAGAAAACTGCAGAAAAACTTTTTATGGCAGAGTCCGTTACAGGGAAATCTTTCCCATCTCTCCGCCACCAGAACACAATGATTACTGCCAAAAACTATCGCTACTGGCAGTGATCGATCGCATGTAAAAAATTGAGTGACTGACTTCAGTACAACCAGCCTGCCCATAGATGGATTTAATCTCAGCCAGTCCCTGTTGAACTTGCAGAGATTCAATCCATCTATGGCTGTCTTAATGCGTACAGGGTGATTATGGTGTGCCCAGGCACACCCTGTGCGCACACCTATGCCCATAATTATATATTATAAACACTGTATTCTGCTGTAATTCAGTATTAGAAATATTTATTCTCCTGCTGTAGCTTTGAGATCTTTCTAACATCATTTGGTGCTTGTATGGTGTATGTGTGCACATCTCTAGCCACAATGCAGAAAGAGGCGGTGTTCTATCAAAATACCACTGCCCATCAGATTGTGTAAACGACGTGACATTCTGATCAAAAAAACTTACTGCGCATGCACTAGGCGTGTCGCCATGTGTTTCATGGCGCTATGCGTTCCAAAAACGTAATGATTTGTTAGGGTAACTGAGTTCTGATAGAACACCCATGTGGACATCTTGCTACACCCAGCTACATCTTTAATTGCAGAGTAATTTTAGCAGTAAAGTAAGCTTGTATTGATATCTGCGATAGTGTTTGATACATTTTGAAAGAAGCTAGACGCCAGCAGTAGGAAGGTGGCAAAGGCCATGTTGGTACACCCTACACTGCTCAGCTCTAAACCTTTTAGGCTTTTCGAAATTTAACATCAAAACAGCAGTGGAAGGTGTCAGTAGGGCAGTGAATGGTGTCAGACGGACTTAAATTTAATTCCATGGCTGATAGGGAGGGATCAGAGTGAGAGGATCCCATTTGAAACCCTCGATGTCTGAGTACCTGTACTATGTAACCAGCAGCCACTGCTTGAAGTTTGCTGGTGCAACCTTTGTCTCTGGGGGATGGTCAGTGTTAATAATAATAATAATAATAATAATAATGCTGATGTCCTGATAATAATGATGTGTTCCTAATGATCAGCTGTCACAGTACCCATGCTTCTCAATGCCTCCCATATAATCCTTTACTCCCTGCCTCTGATGTTGCCTGGCGTGTATAGAGTTAAGTGCTTGGGGAACATTTTGCTCTCTGCATTCTTTACTGTGTGATCTGATTGGCTGAGGCTGTAAACTGAGCAAGGAAAAGGAGATTAGTTGAGGAGCAGCAATTATTAAGGGTTGGAGAAACATGGGTGGGGGAGGATGTAGGGAGATAAGGGGCAGCAGTGACAGGAGAAAGCATGAATGGATGACAGGCTGCCCAGTTTTCTATACTATGAAGCAGAGGTGGATGACAGGAGCTGAGCTGCAGATACATGCAGGATGAGAGTGGGGGGAAGGGATGAACTGCTTCAGAAGGAGAATTGGGCCCCTTTAACACTAAGGAGTTTTTCAGGCGGTATAGTGCTAAAAATGGCGCCTAAATACCACCTAAAAAACTCCTGCCCAGCATTATCGGGCTTTCACACTAAGGCAATGCGCTGGCCGGAGAGAAAAAAATCTCCTACAAGCAGCATCTTTGTAACGCTGAGAGGAGTGGTGTGTATATCGCTCCTTCACCGCTCCTTCCCATTTAAAACAATGGGAAACCGCGGTAATACCGCCCGCAATGCGCCTATGCAGAGGCGCATTGCGGGCGGTATTAACCCTTTTTCGGCCCCTAGTGGGCGGGTTAATACAGCACCACTAGTGGCCGAATCATGCGGCAATTCCGACGGTATAGCAGCGCTATACCGCCACCACACCTCCTGCCCCAGTGTGAAAGGGGCCTTAGTGAAGGCAAGAGAGGAGGACATCACCTCCTCCAATGGGCGGTACAGACCGGGGTCTCCAAATCCTGTCCTCCCACTACAGTAAGTGTGGACAGAAGTGGAAGTTCCTGCTTGCTGGGAGAGAACTACACGTTGGCGGGGATAAGACCGCTGACCGAGGGTACTGGAGGAATAGCAGCCAGCGGTCTTACAAACAGGAAATCACTGGCAAGAAATAGTTTTATTTGAAAGTTACCAGTCTATTACAGAGAAACTACAGAGCTCAGAATAAGATAGATGGCATATTCAGTGAAGGTAGGAGATCAGCAGCAAGGACGTGCAAACAAGTTTTTGCCCAGAGTTCTGCTTTAATAAAACAGATTCAACACAAGGGATAAACAGAACTTTGTACGCTTTGCTACAGAAAGACAGGTTGGTGAACAATGTTTCTCTTTCTGAAAAAACATCTTTACTGAGGGAATTCTGCACACAGCAATTCTTGATCTACTTCTGAAAATGTTAGTTACCTGGCTGTCTTTGGCTTCAGTTTTTAGAGTCGCACCCGGAAGAAACAAGCTGCATTTTAGTTGATACTCCTGATCTACATACTAATGTTAAGGTAGTTACTTGTAGGACTGAGGATATTCAATCGGCATTACAGCTTTTCCTTAGCATTTGCCAAAAAAAGATCCTCGGCACAACTTTCCATTTAATCTCATAACCAAGAATAGCTGGTTGGAGGTCCTTCTTTACAATTTTACTGCAGGAAATAACTTAAAGGGGAACTTATCTTTAACCTAGGAGCTACTTTATTAAAGAACCCCCAGATAAGGTATTAACTGAAAAATGACTTGACTTAATGATTTCAGTTACTGTATAACATTTACCCTTAAAAGTATCCAATTTTAACTTCTTTTCAGAGTGCCACTGTGTGATCTACATATGGTTTGTGTTTTCTGGTGCTGCTCAGTGCAGTGTAATGTTACCTCCTTTATCACATATTTTTGTTTTAGAAGCTGTTTTAATTTTTTTTTTTTAAAAACATTTTTTAGGGATCGATTGGAACAATTGGAACGAAATAGAGAGCGTGAGAGGAAAATAAGAGAACAACAGAAAGAACAGAGAGAGGCAAAAGAGAGAGAGAGGAGAGCAGAGGAGAGAAGGAAAGAGCGAGAGGCAAGGAGAGAAGGTATTTGCATCTGCTATGTTCATATATTGGGAGTCTTTAAAAATAGTTTTCTACATTATTCACTATTATTCCAGAGGCCTATCTTCTCAAATTGTCTGGTCTAATTCAGACAGCTATTCCCATATTGAAAGGTACTAAGAAATGTTTTTGTAGACCTTTTCATAATGCAGGCTGTTGGGGAATCAATGTCAAACTGATGTGAGTAAGAGCAGATTTCACATAGACATGCTTCTGTTCCCAAATTTCCTGCTCTTTGTATGTGTGTTTCATACTTGTTTATGCAGATTTTTTGTATGTTCATAATCTTACACATTTACTGTAGCTTTCTGCATCCAGTAGTAAATATCATATAAATCTACCCTCAAAACAGATTATAGCCTAATCAATCATTGAGGCACACAGGGTCAGAAAACTACTGAGATGTAGCATTTATACTGCTGCCTACAAGAGTCTTGGACACTGACAAAAAAGTGTCAGCCATCCTGTATTACCTTGCTCGCATACATCATATTTTAGTTTTCTTACTAGTGCCCTAGGAGTATAAACATGTTCTTTCCCCAAAAGAGAAGCAAACACAATATTTTTTTTTTCTTCTATCAAGATTCTCCAGATTCTGCAGAGCTAGAAGAGCTTACTTTGCAGCTTTCAAGATCCGCTGATCCTTAGAATAGCCATGGAGGCCCTACCTTGGACCACACTGTGAGAAAGGCGCAAGGCCGGCCTGTGATGTGGGCACTGGGTTCTGCAATTGGCACTCTGCAAACATAGCGTGTGCCAAATGAGGGCTGTGGTACACCCATCTGATATCAAAAGTGGTTAAGTCAGATATTCCAATTCCTGCCAGCCCCTCTGCAATAGCAACTAAATACTCTTTTTAATTTCGCCGATGTGCGGACACATAACTGCCCCGATCTACAGACTACAGTAGGAGGGGCTGAGTTTCCCCTCTGATGTCAGCCGGGTGGTCACGTAACCACACATAGTCTATGTGAACAAAGACATTTAGCTGCAGAATAAAAATAAAAAATAAACTGTTTAGTGCATCTTGTTATTGCAGAGTGGCTGTCAGGAATTGGAATCTCTAACTTTTTACAGGCGAAATAGACAGGAGGGGTAGAGCGGAGACGGCTCACTACACAGACTCCCAAGCGGAGTGGGAGAGAGGAAAGCAGCAGAATGATGGAGGTACATAACCTGACCACAGTATCATGGATCAGCAGCCATGATTACCGTGGTCAACACACTAAGGGGGACACAGGAACAGGCAGGATCGATCGGGTATATTGCAACATAGAAAGGGACAAATTACACTGCACAAGCACTATCCGGTTTAACATGCTTTAAAGGAATAGTATCTTCTTTTTTTTTTTTTAAGGGTTACAATCACTTTAATGCATTGCCCAAAATCTGTGTTGTGTCAACACTTTTAAAGTCTGTTACATGCCCCTTGCATAGTCTGCAACACACTGGTCGGTAATTTCAAGCACATAACGTGCTGATGCTAGGCACTGATGGACATTTATACGCAGCACTGATAGACGGCACTGTTGGGGCCGCACTGATAATCAGTGCAGATGTTTCTTTCACACAAGCCAGTTATCAGTCTAATCATGCTGTCTGCACAAGGAAATGAGGCTGGGTTCACACTACGATTTTCCCGTCCGTCAGCCGCATACGATTTCAGTTTTGAAAACGTACGGGCCCGTACGGGAAAACTCATACATAGACAATGCATTGCAAATCGTATGCACTCAGATGCATCCGGGTGCGTACGATTTGCTGGCAAAACGTTTTTTAACAGTACACAAAACCGTGTTCGACCACGGTTTTGAGTCCGTTTTTGAAACCGTATGGCAAACGCATACGTTTTTTTTAACATTAAAGTCAATGGAAAACGCACATATGTGCGGTTCCATACGTATAAACCGTATGCGTTTTTCGTCTGCGCATGCGCATTTTCAAAACAAGAAAATCTTTTTTTATTAAATGACACTAATTCCAAAAACGTATGCGTTTTTTTAATCAAAACCTGATGGAACCGTACGCACTTTTTGAAACCGTATACGTTTTATAAACGCATACGTTTACGTACGGTTCAATCAGTTTCAGCCGCATACGTTTTTTCATATAAATCGTATGCGGCTGACGGACGGGAAAATCGTAGTGTGAACCCAGCCTGACTGGCAATAACCGACTTGTGTTTACATTGTGAACAGCTGTGATTGGACACCACTGATCACATAGTAAATGGTCACTGATTGGCTCTTCACTCCGATCTGTGATCAGCTGTGTCTGAAGGACACTGCGATTCACAGAGCACACCACAGCAGGCTCGATCACTGGAGGATGTCGTATGACACCCTCCCAGAACTGTCCGGCATCCCAGCCATCATGCAGCTATAGCGTGATCAGCAAGTGGTTAAGGACAATGTGGATAAGGGACCAGAAGCCCTTTCTAGGGCTTTTTCTCCCTGGCAGGCCCAGTCATTGCTTTCATGTCCATCTGCTAGACCTTGGATGTATTGTGCAAGGACATGGCTAAAGATCCCAGATAACTCCTTTTATTGATTCCTCTACTCTCCAACAAGTGTAACTTATGCCTGTTGCCCTGCAGTACGGTGTTAATGAGCAGACATCATACATCTGATCTAGAATGGTTGTTCTATCCATACCTGAAGATGATCTTTTGGCTTAAAGCGGTATTTCACCCTAAATATAAGATCTCCCATGCGATCCAGCATACTGGCGTCAGCGCCAGTATGCTGTTTTTTTTTTTTTTTTTAATCGCACACTTACTGTATTATAGTGGAATTCCTTTTTTGTCCCCCGTGGTGGACGGCGCCAGTATAGCGCGTCACATCTTCCTAAAATACCCGATATGGACTCGGGTAATCTCGGCGAAAATGCGGCGCCTGCGCACAGACCTAGGAGCTGACTGCGCAGGCGCCGTATTTCTCCGAGTCCTACGGCTATGGCGCGTCACGCCCTCCGAAATAGGACTCGGAGAAATACGGCGCCTGCGCAGTCAGCTCCTAGGTCTGTGCGCAGGCGCCGCATTTTCGCCGAGATTACCCGAGTCCATATCGGGTATTTTAGGAAGATGTGACGAGCAATACTACAGCCGTCCACCGCGGGGGACAAAAAAGGAATTCCACTATAATACAGTAAGTGTGCGATAAAAAAAAAAAAAAAACAGCATGCTGACGCCAGTATGCTGGATCACATGAGAGATCTTATATTTAGGGTGAACCTCCGCTTTAAATACTTGTCTGCGGAACATCAGTACAAATCAGTACATCAGTACCTTATACGTATGCCCTTTTTGGTGCTTCCCTGGACAACTTTTATCAAGGTTACCACAGGGGGGCAGAGCACTCCTTTGTCTCAAAAAACAAAAGCTAAGCCTTGGGTCAATAAAGCGTCTGCCCCCTGATGCTTAAAAGAACTACTTTTGTTTCTTTAAGTCTTTCAGGTCGAGAAACTGTTCCCTTACGATCTTTGGACTCCAGAATCCTCCAAGCATGTGGGCGACTCTTCCTTGCATTCTTGGATAAAACCATCCAGTTTTCACATTTTCTAAGCTTTACTGCATTGATGTTTAGGCAGATGCTGATGCAAACTTTTTTTTCCTTCTGTTTTTCATGTTTAAAGAAGTTGTAAAGTCAAATTTTTTTTCCTTTTCAAATGCAGTCTTGAGGCATATAAGAATAAAAAACGTGATGATTTTTTTTTAAAACATTGCTATACCTGTTAAACAGCATCTTGAATGTACCCCTCCGTCAGTCCTGTGTCTGATTTCCCCTCACTTCCTGGTTTGGCAGTGCGCGTTCATAGTGTAAACGTCACTGCCTAATGGGAACTACAGTTCCCATTAGGCTTAGCGGTTCGCGCATGCGCAGAAGCGGTTTTTCGTTTTACAACGCCGGACGAGAACGAGCAATGTTCTCGTGAACTAAGAGCCACACTCCGCCCCTACCTCCCCCAGTATACACCCCTTCCCGCCCCTCTGCCTATACCCTTTAATTTCTCCTCCCTCCTCCAACACATATTGCCGCCTCCTCCTGTTTAATAGGGTTGCCACCTGTATGGTTTTGACCCGGACAGGGGGTACAATGGGGCCTCCACTTAGGAGCCCCAGCACACAGGGGGACCCGGACAGCAGGGGGATCGGAGCAGCGGGAGGGGGAGGCAATTACAGAGCAATTAAAACATAAGGGAGAGAGAAGCGACAGGCAGCTGCTGGTACAGGAGATTTTAATAAAATATATGCTTAGAAACAATCCACTCACTGTCCATGTTAGAGCTGTAGTAGGCATGTCAGTTGTGAAGTCGGCTGTCCCATTCTCCCCTCCGATCGACGCTGCTGCTGAATCGCTGGAGGAAGCCAAGGATACAGAGCCGTGGTGAAACTGCAGTGAGCTGTCAGCCTGGGATACTGTGACCAATCAGAGCGTTCCGGAGGCTTAACCACGCCCATCATCAGAGGCTGACAGTTCACAGGAGTTTCCCACGGCTCTCTGTTTCCTCCAGCGATTCAGTGGTAAGAGCAGCGTGGATCGGAGGGGAGAATGGGACAGCCGACTTCACAGACTGACATGCCTACTACAGCTCTGACATGAAGAGTGAGTGCATTGTTTATAAGCATCTATTTTATTAAAAACTTCAGTACCAGCAGCTGCCTGTCACCTCTCTCTCTCCCTTTTTGACTCCTCTGTTTGCCCCCCCCCTCTCTGTATCCTCTGTGTTTGCCCCCCCTCTCTGTATCCTCTCTGTGTTTGCCCCCCCTCTCTGTGTCCTCTCTGTGTTTGCCCCCCCTCCTCTGTGTTTGCCCTGTCTCTTCTGTAATTGCACCCTCCTCCTCTGTAATTGCACCCTTCTTTGTATTTGCAACCCCCTCTGTATTCCCCCCCCCTCCTCTGTAATTGCACCCTCCTCCTCTGTAATTGCACCCTTCTTTGTATTTGCAACCCCCTCTGTATTCCCCCCCTCCTCTGTAATTGCACCCCCATCCTCTGTAATTGCCCCCCACGCCCGCTGCTCCGAACCCCCTGCTGTCCAGGCTCTGCGTAACCGTGTGCAATGCTCTGCAATACCGTGTGGAATACTCTGCAATACTCTGCAATACCTTGTGCAATGCTCTGTGTAACCGTGTGCAATGCTCTGTGTAACCGTGTGCAATGCTCTGCGTAACCGCGTGCAATGCTCTGCGTAACCGCGTGCAATGCTCTGCAATACCGTGTGCAATACTCTGCAATACTCTGCAATACCTTGTGCAATGCTCTGTGTAACCGTGTGCAATGCTCTGTGTAACCGTGTGCAATGCTCTGTGTAACCGTGTGCAATGCTCTGTGTAACCGTGTGCAATGCTCTGTGTAACCGTGTGCAATGCTCTGTGTAACCGTGTGCAATGCTCTGCGTAACCGCGTGCAATGCTCTGCGTAACCGCGTGCAATGCTCTGCAATACCGTGTGCAATACTCTGCAATACCGTGTGCAATGCTCTGTGTAACCGTGTGCAATGCTCTGCGTAACCGCGTGCAATGCTCTGCGTAACCGCGTGCAATGCTCTGCGTAACCGCGTGCAATGCTCTGCGTAACCGCGTGCAATGCTCTGCGTAACCGCGTGCAATGCTCTGCGTAACCGCGTGCAATGCTCTGCGTAACCACGTGCAATGCTCTGCAATACCGCGTGCAATACTCTGCAATACCGTGTGCGTAACCGCGTGCAATGCTCTGTGTAACCGCGTGCAATGCTCTGCAATATCGTGTGCAATACTCTGCAATACCGTCTGCGTAACCGTGTGCAATGCTCTGCGTAACCGTGTGCAATGCTCTGCGTAACCGTGTGCAATGCTCTGCGTAACCGTGTGCAATGCTCTGCGTAACCGCGTGCAATGCTCTGCAATACCGTGTGCGTAACCGCGTGCAATGCTCTGTGTAACCGCGTGCAATGCTCTGCAATACCGCGTGCAATGCTCTGCAATACCGTGTGCAATACTCTGCAATACCGTGTGCGTAACCGTGTGCAATGCTCTGCGTAACCGTGTGCAATGCTCTGCGTAACCGTGTGCAATACTCTGCAATACCGTGTGCAATACTCTGCAATACCGTGTGCAATGCTCTGCGTAACCGTGTGCAATGCTCTGCAATACCGCGTGCAATGCTCTGCAATACCGCGTGCAATGCTCTGCAATACCGCGTGCAATACTCTGCAATACCGCGTGCAATACTCTGCAATACCGTGTGCGTAACCGCGTGCAATGCTCTGCGTAACCGCGTGCAATGCTCTGCGTAACCGCGTGCAATGCTCTGCGTAACCGCGTGCAATGCTCTGCGTAACCGCGTGCAATACTCTGCGTAACCGCGTGCAATACTCTGCAATACCGTGTGCGTAACCGTGTGCAATGCTCTGCGTAACCGTGTGCAATGCTCTGCGTAACCGTGTGCAATGCTCTGCGTAACCGCGTGCAATGCTCTGCGTAACCGCGTGCAATGCTCTGCGTAACCGCGTGCAATGCTCTGCGTAACCGCGTGCAATGCTCTGCGTAACCGCGTGCAATGCTCTGCGTAACCACGTGCAATGCTCTGCGTAACCACCTGCAATGCTCTGCGTAACCGCGTGCAATGCTCTGCAATAACGTGCGTAACCGCGTGCAATGCTCTGCAATACCGTGTGCGTAACCGCGTGCAATGCTCTGCAATACCGTGTGCGTAACCGTGTGCAATGCTCTGCAATACCGTGTGCAATACTCTGCAATACCGTGTGCAATGCTCTGCGTAACCGCGTGCAATGCTCTGCTGTAACCGCGTTACTAAATGGGTGGCCATTTAGTGAAGAAGAGGGCCCCTGGGTGGCCGGGGGAGAAGGAGAGAGAACCTGGGTGGTTGGCAGAGAAGGAGTGGACCCCTGGCTGTTAGAAGGAGATGGGCCCCAGTGTTGGCCAAAATTGGAAGAGCTCTTCTCTCCACCGGAGGACGGGGAACGACATTCTCTCCACCGGAGGACGGGGGACGACATTCTCTCCACCGGAGGACGGGGGACGACATTCTCTCCACCGGAGGACGGGGACACCAGGGCTGGACTGGGAGAGGAGGTGAGCACTGCGGCGAACCAGAGCATCATGAGGGACATGAGACAGAGGCGCATGGGGGACCAGTGCATCATGGGGGGGGGGGGGGATAGAGGAGCAGGAGAGGAACAGAGAAGCGGGGGAGGAAGTGCCATCATTCGATAAGTGTAGCCACACAAGGGTTCCTTCCCAGGGGGGAGGTTTGTTTGGAATTAGTAAAGTGACAGCCGGGGGATGTGCCTGACTGCATTTGATGGGCAGAAGTGGCTGCATTTGATTGGCACAAGTAGCTGTGTACGACGGGCACAAGTGGCTGCAAATGGTGGGCACACTGGCTGCGTTTGATGCAAAACTCTGCAATACACAATACACTGCAATACTCTGCAATACCCAGCGGAGGCCCCCCTTACATCAGGTGTCCCCAGCGGAGCCCCCCTTACATCAGGCAATCCCAGCGAAGCCCCCCCTTACATCAGGTGTCCCCAGCGGAGCCCCCTTACATCAGGCAATACCAGCGGAGCCCCTTCTTACATCAGGTGTCCCCAGCGGAGGCCCCCCTTACATCAGGTCCCCAGCGGTCCCCAGCGGAGCCCCCCCTTACATAAGACAATCACAGCAGAGCTTCTTCTTACATCAGGTGTCCCCAGCGGAGCCCCCCCTGCTGGGGACACCTGATGTAAGGGGGGCTCCGCTGGGGACACCTGATGTAAGGGGGGCTCCGCTGGGGACACCTGATGTAAGAAGAAGCTCTGCTGTGATTGTATTATGTAAGGGGGGGGCTCCGCTGGGGACACCTGATGTAAGGGGGGCTCCGCTGGGGACACCTGATGTAAGAAGAAGCTCTGCTGTGATTGTATTATGTAAGGGGGGCTCCGCTGGGGACACCTGATGTAAGGGGGGCTCCGCTGGGGACACCTGATGTAAAGGGGGCTCCGCTGGGGACACCTGATGTAAGAAGAAGCTCTGCTGTGATTGTCTTATATAAGGGGGGGGCTACATAAAACAATCACAGCAGAGCTTCTTCTTACATCAGGTGTCCCCAGCAGAGCTCCCCCTTACATCAGGTGTCCCCAGCGGAGCTCTCCCTTACATCAGGTGTCCCTAGCGGACCCCCCCCCTTACATAAGACAATCACAGCAGAGCTTCTTCTTACATCAGGTGTCCCCAGCGGAGCCCCCCCCCCTTACATCTGGTTTCCCTACCGGAAGACCCCCCTTTACATAAGCCAATCCCAGCAGAGACCCCCTTACATCAGGTGTCCCTAGAGGACTCCCCCCCTTACATAAGACAATCACAGCAGAGCTTCTTCTTACATCAGGTGTCCCCAGCGGAGCCCCCCCTTACATCAGGTTTCCCTACCGGAAGACCCCCCTTTACATAAGCCAATCCCAGCGGAGACCCCTTACATCAGATGTCCCCAGTGAAGCCCCCCCCCTTACATAAGACAATCACAGCAGAGCTTCTTCTTACATCAGGTGTCCCCAGCGGAGCCCCCCCCCCTTACATCTGGTTTCCCTACCGGAAGACCCCCCTTTACATAAGCCAATCCCAGCAGAGACCCCCTTACATCAGGTGTCCCTAGCGGACTCCCCCCCCTTACATAAGACAATCACAGCAGAGCTTCTTCTTACATCAGGTGTCCCCAGCGGAGCCCCCCCTTACATCAGGTGTCCCTACCGGAGCCCCCCCTTTACATAAGCCAATCCCAGCGGAGACCCCCCTTTACATCAGGTGTCCCCAGCAGGGGCCCCCCTTACATCACTCTGTGAGGGATGGATGATCATACCAGGGGATGGAGGGATGGAATTGGGAGAAAAGTATATGTGGTGTGCATTCAAAATGGATAGTAAAAAATTGGCTAAAATGGTGGTGGAGTGAGTGTTTGTATTGGACATGGGGGAACAGAAGACATACAATGCATGATATTGAATAAGCATGGTAAAGAAGTGAATACAAATATATTGACTATATTTTAATTTAATTATAAGCATAATTTTTAGTTTATAAGATCTTATTTAGATGTACTTTATCTTGAGTAGCAAATACTCTATTTAGTTGCTGTTTTCCTGCTGTGTATGAATCGAGTTTCAATTTCCAGAGAACTAGGGGAGGAAAAATGAGTTTCACTTTGCACTTGTCAGAGAACTGGGGGAGGAGTGAAGGCGGGGCTGTGACTTGTTTCCCAAAACAATGAATGGGAGGGAGGCGGAGCTACAGCGTCCTAGAGACGCCCAAGCATGTGCTGGTCTCCTCTGCTGTGAAAGACACAGAACGTCCAGACGCAGAGCTGTAGGCAGGAGAGGGGGGCGAGCACGTTGTGCACGTCATGCTTGTGAAGCTTTCCTCCTAAAGAAACGGCTGGGACACAGGAGGAGAGGAATGAGAGGAGGCACAGGAAGTGGAACTTTTACTGATGTAATTCAATACTTTGCTGGGCAATTTAAAAGAAGAGGTAAGGAACTTCTAAATGCTCTGCAATATATCAATGATTTTAGAGGATAAAAAACGAACCTTTAGTGTTCCTTTAACCACTTACCTACTGTGCACCTACACCCCCTTCCTGCCCTGACGAAATTTAAGCTTCCGGCACTGCGTCGCTTTAACTGACAATTGCGCGGTCGTGCGACGTGGCTCCCAAACAAAATTGGCGTCCTTTTTTCCCCACAAATAGAGCTTTCTTTTGGTGGTATTTGATCACCTCTGCGGTTTTTATTTTTTGCTCTATAAACAAAAATAGAGCGTCAATTTTGAAAAAAATGCAATATTTTTTACTTTTTGCTATAATAAATAACCCAAAAAATATATAAAAATAAATTTTTTTTCCTCAGTTTAGGCCGATACGTATTCTTCTACATATTTTTGGTAAAAAAAAATGCAATAAGCGTTTATCGATTTGGTTTGCGCAAAATTTCTAGTGTTTACAAAATAGGGGATAGTTTATGTCTTTTTTTTGTTTTACTATTAATGGCGGCGATCTGCGATTTTTTTTTTTTTTTTTTTTTTTATTGGGACTGCGACGTTATGGCGAACACTTCGGACACTTTTGGGACATTTTTGGGACCATTTACATTTATACAGTGAACAATGCTATAAATATGCATTGATTACTGTATAAATATGACTGGCAGTGAAGGGGTTAACTACTAGTGGGCGGGGAAGGGGTTAAATGTGTGTCCTATGAGTGTTCTTACTGTAGGGGGAGGGGGGGTGACTGGGGGAGGTGACCGATTGTGTCCCTATGTACAAGGAACACAATCTGTCTCCTCTCTCCCTGACAGGGACGTGCAGCTCTGTGTTTACATACAGAGCTCCACGTCCCCGCTCAGTTACTGGGCAATCGCGTGTGCCCGGCGGCGATCGCTGCCGCCGGGCACTCGCACCAGGATCCCAGCAGAGCGGCGGGCTCCCGCGGCTTTTAAAAGACATCGCGTCATATGACGTGATGTCAGGACAATGGAGTCCTCCGCCCGCCGTCATTTGACGGTGGGCGGTGGGCAAGTAGTTAAAGGTGTTCTTTGTGGTTTCCCACCCCTTAATAGAAACTGATTTTGATGTTCCAAATGTTTCAAATATTCTTATGTCCTTTTTTAACCACTTGCCTACAGGGCACTTTCACTTCACTTCCTGCCCAAGCCATTCTTCAGCTTTCAGCGCTGTCAAACTTTGAATGACAATTGCGCAGTCATGCAACACTACCCCTAATTTCCCCCCCACAAATATATCTTTGTTTTGGTGGTATTTGATCCTCTGCGGTTTTTATTTCTTGCGCTATAAACAAAAGAGGGACAAGTTTACACACACAGATCCACGGCCCTGCTCAGTTACTCGGCAATCGTGGGTGCCCAGCGGCCATCGTGGCCGCCGGGGAATGCGCATCGGATCCCCAGTGATGCGGCACGTGTGCCCCCTAGTGGCTTGTGATGGCGCAACATCTTGGCGTCTGCCCAGAACAAGAGTCTTCCTCCCATTGTCATTTGACAGCGGGCGGTGGACAGGAGGTTAATGAACAATTTAGAATACTTTTTCTTGACGTTCATTAGGGACCTAGGTCCCACCCCTCTTGGGATCACACTTTCTACTGCTTTTTGTTAAATACTCATGTAGGCAGCAGTATAAATATGTCTCAAATTTTTTTCTGACCCTGTGTCCCTTAATGAAGTCCAAGAATGGGTTTTTACGGTAAGTGAAAAAGTCTAATATTGTGACTGTCTTGGCCTGCCACAAATTGATTACTTTTTTAATTCTTAAAGTGAGTGTCATTTATGATAGAGAACACCTGAACCACTTGTATGATTCCTTATCCGACACCTCCCCCCCCCCCACCCCCCAGTTTTAAATGCATTCCCCGATTATGGCCACCCCTCTCTGTGCCGGACAAGGCTGACAGGTTGGAGCGCTTATTCCTTTGCTGCTATGTATTTTTGATGCACCCACAGTGACATGTTTGAAAAACAAAATGAGTGCTTTGAAGTACAAACATGTAGGTGCACCACACTGCTATTGTGGCTGTTTCTGAAATGGCAAGTGATGTTCCCAATATGTGGTTCAGGGTAGTTCTTCTGCGGCAGCATTCTGTCTTGTGTATTTTGGAGAGATACTTGAGAAGTGCTAGGTAGAAAATTTGACCCGTGCTTACTTCGAGAGGACACTGTCACCATACCTGTTTGTTTAGTGCACAGGGACTATATAAATCCACGCTCCAACCTCATTATGCTCACATCTCCTGAACTCCCCTGCTGCTCCTTTCTTAAAGGGGTTGTAAAGGTTCGTCTTTTATTTTCTAAATTGGTTCCTTTAAGCTAGTGCATTGTTGGTTCACTTACCTTTTTCCTTCGATTTCCCTTCTAAATGTTTTTTTTTCTTTGAATTTCTCACTTCCTGTTTCTCCTCGGTAAGCTTTCCACCATCATCCGAGCGGTGGAAATTCAGTCAGAACAGCATACTGAGGAGTAACAGGAAATGAGAAATTCAGACAAAGAAAACAAAATATTTAGAAGGGAAATGGAAGGAAAAGGTAAGTGAACCAACAATGCACTAGCTTAAAGGAACCTATTTAGAAAATAAAAAAACAAATCTTTACAACTCTAAGTACTCTCATGTGATGCAAGGGATGATATCACCCCTCCCTGTGAGTTCTAACAACCAATATGTATTGTTCTAATAATAGTTTATGAAGATAGGGACAAAATCAAATCTACACCCACTGTATCAGCCGACGGGAATCATCTGGAAAATTAAATTTGATTGGTGGTACAAGGCCAGTGTCTTACACCAATTGATTGTGTCTGGGCACAGACATGTACAGCTTTGATGCTCACGTATTACAGAATTTAACCTGGTAACCAGTGTATTGGGTGGTGCAATTGAAGGAGACAACATCTAAATAATCAAATTGTAGTCGTAAAAGAATGTCTACTGATTACATTAAAAACCATTCAGGTATGCTGGGACTTCCTCATCCTGGGAGTTCCTCATCACCCAAAGGAGAGTTTTTTTTGTGACTTGTATACAGTTTTGTTTTTTGTAAAATAAACGCCTCTTCTACATTATTTAAAGTATGTAACTTCCTAGTCTTACATCTGCCAGTTTAGTTATTCCAACCTGTACAACATGCCTTCCAGGGCCGGAAGGATCTGCGCTTCCTCAGCGCAGGAAGCCAGGGCTCTTGCAAGAGACTAAGAAAATGCAGTACGATGTACACTATACAGATTCAAGAATAACTGTAGAGTTTAGCACTCAAAGTAAGTTCTGGCTTTCTAAACCTATTTTTTACAGCTATAACTGTAAACAGCTCCTGCAATGTATTGTACCTTTTTACAGAACTTCAGGCAAATGAATAAAACATGCAGAGCCTTGCCAATGTATTCACAACATTGGTCCAGTCACTCTTGAATAATACATTTGAAGACTGAAATTGTTCTCTCTGTGATATTTATTTGAAAATTCAAAACATTAAATGATTTTCATATAAAATTGTTTTGTAATGGGGAAAAAAAATATTTAAAAAAGCTTAGGGATGTTGTTTGCTTAAAGGCCTGTCCATACCATTTTGAATAGCCTGTCAAAAGCTCTACAGCACACCAAAAGAGGACATGAAGCAATGTTTTTAATGCAGCACACCACTTGCATTGTAGGGTTCCACACTGGATTTTATTGTGCTATTATAGCATCGTAATTACAATGTGCTTCCTGTCTTTTTGTGTGTTATGGTAATGGACCATAAAAGCACACATTGGGGTTGATTTACTAAAGGGAAATCCACTCTGCACTACAAGAGCACTGCACGTGCACTTGTATGTGCAGTCACTGTAGATCTGAGGGGAAGCTCTGAAATTGGCCAAAGCTCTTCTGATTTTATGTGCATGCAAAAATGCTGTTTTTTTATTTCCTTGCATGTTTCCTTCAGATCTACAGCGACTGCATTTGAAAGTGCACTTCCAGTGCACTTGTGGTGCAAAGTGGATTTGCCTTTTTTAAATAACCCCCATTGTACCATGTGTTGCCCCAACACACTGATTTGAATGGACCCTTAGTTGTGGAAAATCCTGCGCCTCTGCAGAAAGAAAATAGCTGCCTAACTAGGTTCTGGCCTCCCACGGTGAATTAGAAAATTAACCTTTTACGAGTCTGCATGTCACAGTATTATAGCAATAATATACTTAAAAAAAAAAAAGACGCTCTTCCCTTCATCATTAAATAGCGGTCCTTTTTGCCTAGGCTGAGGGTGATGCAAGTAGTCTGCTGCAGGCAGGAGAAAACATTTCTTCAGTCTCCTCTTCCAGTGGTCCAACTGCATGATTGTAGTCTTGTAGCAAGTCAAGTAAAAAGAGGTAGCAGTGGCTGTACCAGACATTTGTGAACATAACTGCGCACTTCACAGGTACAAGGATTAACGAGATTGTGTCATCTCTGAGCCAACATCTCATTGCAGGAAGTAGATGGTATCCCAGGATGATTGTTAAAATAGTGCGCTAGTCTAAAAACAGAATAAACAAAAAGCTGCTACAAAAACTGTGATTAAGATTCAAAATGTGACTGTAATTAGAAATCTAGCGCTAAATATTAAGAGGGACCAAATCGCACCAAGTAAAATGCGCTCCAAGGTGAAAATAAATGTGTATATAAATTAATAAGTCCACATACATGTCCATTCAAACGGCAGTGGAGTAAATGGTGGAACCAGACGTGGAACGGTAAAGGGTCATCACATTAACCTTCTTTCAGAGATGTAAGAAAAGGTGGAATACTCTTACCGGAACCGATGGATCTACCTAACAAGCAGATCGTTGGAGCATATAAAATTCAAATAGCAAGTCACATCAGCTTGTCTGACGACTCTAGGTGACGGAGACCATAGATGTAGCCCATGGACCTGACAGACAGCGGTTAGAGGCCCTTAGAGGAGATATCTCAAATTCACTGGGTATCCATACGGTCCTCAAGCGATGTAAAAACAACCTCCTATTGTTGGAATCCCTTTCAGGATTTACAGATAGCACAATGGGGAAAGCTTCAGAAAACACCCAGTTCGCCACAGCATGGAAGAAAGGAGAGAAAGGAAGGGTGCCCTGGGCTTGGTACAGCCCTCCACTTATTGCCCCTTTAATCTTGTACTGTGATCACTTTTTAAGCATTGTTGGTTTTTTATTCAAATAAACCCACATTTGCTTGCACTATCGGAGCAACATTGGAGGTCGCTTTTACATCTTTTGAAGACTGTATGGATATCCAGTGAATTCAAGATATCTCCTCTAAGGGCTACATCTATGGTCTCCATCACCTAGAGTCTTCAGACAAGCTGATGTGACTTGCCATTTTGGATTTCATATGCTCTAACGATCTGCTTGATAGGTAGATCCACCGGTTCCGGTAAGAGTATTTCACCTTTCCTTACTACTCTGAAAGAAGGTTTATGTGATGACCTATACCGTTACACATCTGGTTTCACCATTTACTCCATTGCCATTTGAATGGACATTTATGTGGACTTATTTATATACACATTTATTTTCACCTTGGGGCGCATTTTACTTGGTGCGATTTGGTACGTCTTAATATTTAGTGCTACATTTCTAATTACTATCCCAGGATGATGCCTGAACAGAGATGGCTACGTCTGTCTAGTGGGGGAAATCGAATAAAAACATTGGGGTTGATGTGATAAGGGGGTTAAGATTCTTCACTCGGTAAATAAAATGTAGATTCATTTAAATTATCTAAAATTGTCCAGTTTATTTAATCTTCAAATGATTGGGTATCCAGAATAAACACCACTGCAATGTATTATGTGAAGATTTTTAACTTCTTTGGTAAATCGGCCTCTTGGGGGAGAAACTGTGTGATAAATGCCTGGAAGTGTTTCTTACTGTATGTTCATACACACATAAGAAAATATCTTAAAAGAAAGAGCATTAGCGAGTAAATGTAATTAACATGTATTCATTAGGAAAGCCTACAAAACGGTATTCCAGTGTTTAAATGTTCCTGGCAGTCACTCTTGTCTGAATTAAGAGCATGGAAGCTATACTGAGCCTGCAGGGTACTGCTTGGAAAAGGCTCAGTAATAGTATCCATATTTCTCCCAAAAACATTAGTGTACATGTAGGGAGTACTAATAATAAAGCTAGTCATCTGAAGGAGCACATGTGTGCCTACCGGGGGTTTTCCTATCTTGGCTCTTGCTCACAATATAATGAAGTTAAGAAACACTGTAAATTGATGGTGATTAAATACTTGAACAGAGTGCTTATTTCAGTTTTTATTTTTTCCTAACATAAAACAATTACTTTTAAGTATGAATACTTTTGAAAAAAAAACAAAAAAAACACAGAGAACATTTCAGGTTAGAATTTGATCAGAATATGTTGAAAAGGCACTGGTGTATTCAAGCCTCGTGAGATGATTTGCAGTCAAGCTTAGCAAACCTGTCTATGGTGAGCACATCCGCTAAAAATTGAAATCAACCTTGCACTGGTAGGGTCTCCTCCTGTAATTTTATGGGATAAATGGCAAAGTATTTAAGGCTTTCAAGGAGAAAACTTGCTGTGGATGTCATTGTGCTCATGTCCAGTGTAGTCCAGGACAAGGCAGTGTAGTGGCGTAGTTTGCCAGGTCTGAAGAGTTACCACCCTCCTTATGCTATGCAGCCAAATAGCACAACAGGGGTGAGCAGATCACAAGAAAATGTTTAATAATTTACAAATCTTTCTTTGCAAATGAAACCATTCCCTAATGCTGTATTGAGCGGTTTAGCTGGAGTTGCTTTTTATCCCTTCCTCTGTCAGATACAACATGCTTGGGCAGAACAAAATGTATGATGCTGTCTGGTAACCTTAATAAAATGGGTGTGGGTAGTTTTCAGCTACTTTCTTGGTCCAAATGCTGTCTGGTTTGTTAGTCTTTTCTGATAGTAACAATAAACCTGGTCTTTAGAAATCCCAGGAGCCAAGAGACCAGCCCAGAAAATTATAATGGTTGAATCTTTACACTTGTATTATTCAGAGTGCATTCTCCAAGGCTCCTTTTAAAATTCCCAGTGGCACCGACTTGAAAGTGATTGGTGTTTTTAAATTATATGTTCATTTTCACTTCCACCTACTGCTAATTTTTTTGTGAAAAATGTGTGTGTTCTTCACTCTTTGCTTACCCTAATCTAGATCAGTGTTTCTCAACCTTTTTTAAGTCAAGGCACCCTTTAAAATTATGGACAGTCTCAATGCACCCCATTCTAAAATGTAAAAAAAAAAAAAATACTCTGATAGTTTTACATTATGTGGCAGCATTGACACACCCAGGACACCCACCATTAGAGGTGATTTATTCCTCCAAAGAAAATACACTTATGAACATGAGTAATGACTAGTATTGCAGCGTTTCTCCTCTTCCTCAGTTTCATCCCATCACTCAGCTAATGTGACCCCAGTGTTGACAGGGAGGGGCAGGGGAGGGTAAGTTGGACCAAGCTGTATGACTTCAATATAGTGTAGCCTGAGAGGGCCATAATCTAGCTGTTTTGCCTGGCAGGGTACCTGGGTGACAAGGCTAGATGACACGACTTCTCATGCATACATATACAGGAAAAGGGAAATTAATATATATATATATTAGTGTGTACGCGCGTACACACACCCACTAAAATCTTAAATTGCAAGCATAATTGGTTCCAGAAGCATGCTTGTAATCCAAAACGCTTGCATATCAAAGCAAATTTTCCCATAAGAAATAATGGACACTCAAATGATTCGTTCCATAATTATTTATTTTTAAGTCCTTCAGTTTATAGTCCATATACAATTTCTAAGAGGTAGCCTGGTTGGTCATAGTATGAATGCAAGTTGAAGACTCAAAGAATGTGAAGGGAGATGGTGTTGCCTAGTCAACGACTTTGTTTTCTATTGAAAGCAAGTTCTCCTTTTTTTTAAATTTTATTTTCAGTTTTTAGGAGCTTGTAGGCTTTTACTGAAGGTTCTCTTTCATTGTTTTCCATGGAAGCAGGGATCAAATGCAGGGATGTATAAGTTGTACTGTCATCATAATACAAAATACATTTATAGTAACTGAACACAAATTTACATCTCTTCCAATTCACTGTACACACAAATGTGTCTGTTAGGTCGGCAGCATGCAGGGCTTTTTTTTTTACTATAGGTTTTAAGGCAGTTGGTCCATCCAGGAAAAATCAGTCATCCAATCTCTGAATATACACTGAACAAGACCAGTTCAGTTGTTTCATAAGGAACTGTCAGAACACCATACTATCAGAACAGTCTGTTTTCTTGAAAAATTATGCCTATGTTTAAAGTTATCAGAAAGTAAACTGCCTAAAATCTTTAGTCTTTGGCATTCATTAAAGGGCATCTCCACCTTAAACCGCTGAGTAGGAAGCTGTAGTGTAGAGGTAACATTTTGTAATTGGGTAGTCTGAGTCTTCTAAACACAGAACATTATATTTTATATATATATATATATATATATATATATATATATATATATATATATATATATATATATATATATATATATATATATATATATATATATAAATTATATTTATATTGGTCTATTTGTCTGTACCTTTAATGCTTCTAATATTTATTTATTTTCTGATGGCTCTATATTCTACAGCAACAGCTCATCATAGAACTGCGAGGGAGGAGCATGGCGACAAATCAAAAAGCAACTACCGTACTCGTAGCCCCTTGCGTCAGCCACGTGAAAAGCTAGAATCAGCAGATGGAAGGAAGCAAGGTAAGTTTTTTATAAACTTTCAGGTTTTAAAGTATATGTAAACCTCATCTTGTAAAAAAAAAAAAAAAAAAAAACGTTTTAGTTTAAAATAGAAATGAAAGGCAAAACATTTGTGTATAGATAACACCTTTTTAACTTTTATATAAGGGTATATATGTATATCCCATAACCCCTAGAGGGTACTACAGTAGTACGGTCTCATGTGTTGCATGTTTTTATAATAATTTCCATTGGAGGGAAGCAGGCTGTGTTTCCTGCTTAGTGTGGTCAGTTTTTAATAGGAAAGCAGAGGGATTGACAGGAAGGAACAGGGATATTACACAAAGGAAGCAATACAAAGAGAACAGGATACTTCTTTATACAAGTTCATGGTACAGCAGGAACGTATCAGGAATATAAAATGTTCCATACTTTCCACACTCATACCTGTTTATCATATATGTGCAGTAACTTGTGTGTTGTAATGAATAATTCTACAGTGACCAGTCAGGTTAGGATCTCCTTGAACAGGACCTTCTTATATGAAGGTGTGAACATAAGTTGCGAGGGCTCAAATTTCCCCTGAAATCTTTCAGATGCTGTACTGTCTACTTTCTAATCTCACAGTTTCTCAGTGTGCAGTGGGTGAGATCATGTAGTTATCAAGGAAGGAACTGTGAGACCCTACGTTGAACTGTGACCCAGGCTAGAGACATTCAAATGTTTAAAGTGTAACTCAACTTTCGTGGCAAAAAAATAGCAAAGATAAAAATCTAGTGTATACCAGGGCTCAAAGTCCTGAGCCACTTACCAGGCCTTAAGGGTTACTCGCCATCAGTTGCCCCACCCCTAAGTATGCCCCTAAACACGCCCTCAGAAGTTTTCTCATGAAATTACTGTTAAGTGTTTTATGCAGAATTAAGTTCCAAAAATAAGTATTAACAACTTTAACAATATCGACATAAAGCAGATCAGTGCAGCCTCTTCAGTGGCTTCAGTGCAGCCTATTAATGCCCATCAGTGCAACCCATCAGTGCAGCCCATCAGTCCAGCTTATCAGTGCCCAGCAATCCTTCAGGGAGGAATCGGGATTTTCCAGCCAGATCACACAGATCGACGATCTCCAGCTGAAATGCAGCTTGTATATGAATAGCTGGCTGCTGTCAAATGAAGTCCTTCCTCCTTGACTGGCTAATGTAATAGACAGCACACCGGACCAGTGCCAGTCCAGGAGGCAAGACTTTGTTTGACAGCGGCTAGTTATTCATACACAAGCCCCATCTCAGCGGGAGATCCCTGCTCCGTGTCATCCGGCTGCCCGAACCTTCTAACAGTTTCCTGGCCGCACTGCAGAAGCGTCATGGTTTTTCAGCTCATTTAGTGCCACCCTTTGGGCACCTTTTGCTAATGTTGTGTTTGAGAATTGCTACCGAGCATGTGTGTTTGTACTTTGCACTTTTGTGTACACACACGATTGGAAAATCTGACAACAGACTGTTTTGTCAGCAGAAATATTTAAAGCCTGACATTCAACATTTGTCTGGAAAATCCTGACAATTGTCTGATGGAGCCGTACAAACAGTCAAATTTTATGCCAACAGTCTGTCCAACACACAATTCCCATTGGAAAAATCTGATTGTGTGTACAATCTATACAAGTCAGATTTCAGGCATCCCCTGCAACAAAAATTTGATTTTTGGTGAGATACTCCCAATAGGAACAAGTGATGCAGGCCCTGCGCCTTTCCTCATTAGAGACCTGCAGGTGCACAGCTGATTGATAATTTCTTCAGAATAACACAAGGTAGGAATCTGCAACAAAGTTTAAAATCCTTGCAATGTACATAGATCACCCAGAGTGGAATTCATCCTCAAAGTTTACAAGAGAAGCAGTAAAGTCTTCATCCAAGTTAGGTTCGCGGTCCCCCTTTTTTTGCTGTTTTTTAATTAAAGCAGTGGTCCCAAAACTGTGGCCCAGGGGCCAGATGCTGTTCTTTGCTTGCTTTTATCTGGCCCCCGGGAACTATTTTCACCAATGATGGAGCAGGATACCTCCCAGTGACACCAATGATAGGGCACTGTTCCTCCCAGTGACACCAATGATAGGGCACTGTTCCTCCCAGTGACACCAATGATAGGGCACTGTTCCTCCCAGTGACACCAATGATAGGGCACTGTTCCTCCCAGTGACACCAATGATAGGGCACTGTTCCTCCCAGTGACACCAATGATAGGGCACTGTTCCTCCCAGTGACACCAATGATAGGGCACTGTTCCTCCCAGTGACACCAATGATAGGGCACTGTTCCTCCCAGTGACACCAATGATAGGGCACTGTTCCTCCCAGTGACACCAATGATAGGGCACTGTTCCTCCCAGTGACACCAATGATAGGGCACTGTTCCTCCCAGTGACACCAATGATAGGGCACTGTTCCTCCCAGTGACACCAATGATAGGGCACTGTTCCTCCCAGTGACACCAATGATAGGGCACTGTTCCTCCCAGTGACACCAATGATAGGGCACTGTTCCTCCCAGTGACACCAATGATAGGGCACTGTTCCTCCCAGTGACACCAATGATAGGGCACTGTTCCTCCCAGTGACACCAATGATAGGGCACTGTTCCTCCCAGTGACACCAATGATAGGGCACTGTTCCTCCCAGTGACACCAATGATAGGGCACTGTTCCTCCCAGTGACACCAATGATAGGGCACTGTTCCACTTCTTTATTTTTCTGTGTATATTTTATGCTATTAGATGTTTATGCATATTTCCTTTGCTCGCCTCTCTTGATACTCGACAGTGCAACATCATCGCCCTATCATTCATTGCAACTTTTTAGTCACAGATTTGCTAATTGGTTTTTGCGGCTGTTAAATTACACTTTTTAAAGTGATAGCGCGACAACATCACCTGTTAACATTTATGGGTGATAGTTTGTGAACTTGTGTACACTGGCTTTACTGTGGCCATACTGGTATTTCTAACCATAGTCACAGGATGGGGCATGAGCGCTTCCAGCCAGTCATTATTTTTTTTTCAAAAGGTTAGTAAATCCAGAACGGATTACATAGATTTTTGGCAAATGCTGAAGAGTGAAACTGCCTGACAAATTGCTATTTGTATCCTTAGAGCAGTGTTTCTCAACTCCAGTCCTCAAGGCACCCCAACAGGTCATGTTTTCAGGCTTGCCATTATTTTGCACAGGTGATTTGATCAGTTTCACTGCCTTAGTAATTACCACAGCTGTTTCATCTGAGGGAAATCCTGAAAACATGACCTGTTGGGGCCCTTTCAGGACTGGAGTGAAGAAACACTGTCTTAGAGTATATTGGAGAGATCTATTTGCTTGAGTCCTAAGGTCTGTACACATCCTGCAGCCCACACAATGGGCTGCCATGCCCCCTAATGAATTATTCATTTATTTTACATTGTCAAGAATAAAGCATTAGGCATGGATATATATATATATATATATAGCTGCTCCTACCACTATTTCCACTTGTAACTGAAATATCAGGCCTTTTAACACTGATTGACTGAAAGTAATGTTGTTTTTTAAAGGGGTGTTACAGCCAAAAATGGTGTTTATTAACCACTTAAGACCCGGGCCAATACGCTGGTAAATTACCCAAGGTGTTTTTGCGATTCGGCACTGCGTCGCTTTAACAGACAATTGCGCAAACAAAATTTGCGTCCTTTTCTTCCCACAAATAGAGCTTTCTTTTGGTGGTATTTGATTACCTCTGCGATTTTTATTTTTTGCGCTATATACAAAAATAGAGCGACATTTTTGAAAAAAAAACACTATTTTTTACTTTTTGTTAAAAAAAGATCAAATTAAATTTTAGTCAAACATTTAGGCCAAAATTTATTTAGCCACATGTCTTTAGTAAAAAAAAAAATCGCAATAAAAAAAAATAGCTACCTAGCGGGAACAGCGACACTAATACAGCGATCAGAAAAATGATCGCTTAGTGACGCTGGCAATAGGGAGTGAAAGTGTTAACTAGGGCGGTGATCAGGGGGTTAAAACTTTATTAGGGGGGGTGGGGGGGCTATCCTGAACCTAACACTGATTTTACACTGCCTGTCACACTGACACTAAATGCAGTGATTAGATCACTGCATTCAGTGACAATGTGACAGGGGGGTGGGGGGGCAGATCGCAAGGGGTTAAGTATGCCTATGTGTGTGTGTGTGTCAGTGTAATGTTGGTGCACACTTACTGTTAGGTGTTCCTCTCATCGCAGCGGTTGGAAATACCGCTGCGATGAGAGATTACATCACTTCCCCCTTCCTGTGTAAACACAGGAGGAGGAAGTGACAGAGTGGGGGAGCGCAGCGATTGGCTGGGAGCGATCGCGGGGGGGGCGGGCAAACACCGACATCTGCCCGCTCGTCCCGGATCGCTCCCGGAGACACGGGGACCTCCGCACGCCGCGGAGGGGGTCCCGATCGGACCCCCGACCCGCTACTGGGCGAGGACGTAAATTTACGCCCTTGTGCCCATCCGTGCCATTCTGTGGCCATAAATGTGCGTGCGGAGGTCCTTAAGTGGTTAAAAGTCAGCAGCTACAAAAAGTGTAGCTGCTGGCTTTTAATAAGCACTCACTTACCTGCTCCTGCGTTCCAGCGACGCGCTGACCGGGGCTCCGCTCCTCTTCCCCCCCCCCTCCCCGGCCAGCGTCTCCATCCCGACTATGGGCACCCAGCCGTGACAGGGGTTAAGTATGCCTATGTGTGTGTGTGTGTCAGTGTAATGTTGGTGCACACTTACTGTTAGGTGTTCCTCTCATCGCAGCGGTTGGAAATACCGCTGCGATGAGAGATTACATCACTTCCCCCTTCCTGTGTAAACACAGGAGGAGGAAGTGACAGAGTGGGGGAGCGCAGCGATTGGCTGGGAGCGATCGCGGGGGGGGCGGGCAAACACCGACATCTGCCCGCTCGTCCCGGATCGCTCCCGGAGACACGGGGACCTCCGCACGCCGCGGAGGGGGTCCCGATCGGACCCCCGACCCGCTACTGGGCGAGGACGTAAATTTACGCCCTTGTGCCCATCCGTGCCATTCTGTGGCCATAAATGTGCGTGCGGAGGTCCTTAAGTGGTTAAAAGTCAGCAGCTACAAAAAGTGTAGCTGCTGGCTTTTAATAAGCACTCACTTACCTGCTCCTGCGTTCCAGCGACGCGCTGACCGGGGCTCCGCTCCTCTTCCCCCCCCCCCTCCCCGGCCAGCGTCTCCATCCCGACTATGGGCACCCAGCCGTGACAGCCTTCGGCTTCACGGCCTGGGAACCCACTGCGCATGCGGCTCGTCGCTGATTGGATAGGCGATCGCATGGGACCTGTCATGTGTCCCATGCGATCGCCTACAGGGAGGGGCTGGTGTAGGCGATTAAGGCTTAATCGCCTAACCAGCCCCTCGGCGGAAGTGGGACAGGAAGTCCCACTCCTCCTGAAGCCCCCACTCCCCCCCCCCCCCCCAAAAAAAAATTGCATGCCAAATGTGGCATGTAAGGGGGAGGGGATTAAGGCAAACTTAATTTTTAGGGTGGAACTCCTCTTTAAGGATACATGACCAAGAAAATTATAACTTTGCATTCTGTACCTTAGCGCTCTGAAGCAAAATTGTGAAAAATGTATAGAGGTTATAGTTAAAACAGAATGAACTTTATCTTTAACAGAATCCTTGTTTGCTTCAGTACCTCCCATCAATGCCTGTAACTTGGTGAATTTCTTGCCAGTGTTTATATAACTTTTCACTTTTCCTTCCTTCAGTCAAAGACGATAGACCAGATGTGAGGGATCTTTTGTCTGACTTACAAGATATTAGTGACAGCGAGAGGAAGACAAGTTCTGGGGAATCTTCTTCAGGTACAAAAGCTCTTAATTGATCTGCTTTATTGCAAGCATACAAGGACTATATTTGCCAGATAAGCAGGAATGCCAATTTCTAGATTGTAAGTCTGTTTTTCTCCTTTATAGAATTGTATTGTATCTGTACAGTCTGCCCTTGTGTTGTAAAACACTGCGCAAACTGTTGGCTCTATTATAATCGTGTATAATATATATGTTGAAGTGTTATGGCTTGGTTCACTAACTATGTCAGCTTTCCTAAAAGGGGAAGAATTTTGTGAGAATGGGTGTGGCTCCATGATGCTGCAGCCCAGTTTGTCAGGCTTTTTTTTTTCACGGGAGGTCGCTGCAGCTTGTTGTCCCACTTTGTTTTTATTCCTCATATGTCTGCATAGATGGATCATAAAGAGAACTGTGCTAGAACCAGTGAATACATTTGCATTATCCATTCTCATTCAGAGGGTAGGAATACCATCAGACACACGGAATTAGATTGTAGGGCTGCCAGATACATCAGGGTGAACTTTAGAGATGTTTAGCAGGTAATGAGTGGGCTTCACACAGGAAACTGATTCTTGAGTATAAGGTCTCAATGCACACGGGATGTTATAAAACCACCAGTAGCATTGGCTGTAGAATGCCATGTTAAAAATGTGAGTTTTGTATTAGCATTTTGCTGTGTTTGCATTTTTAAACAAAACTTTACTTCCCCAAAATCTTGAGGCTTGAAAATGCTCATAAACGCTGGATGGCTGCATTTTCCAGCATTAGAGCTCCTCTTCAAATGCATTAGTTCTGTTTTGTTTTTTCCAGCCTGAAAATGCCCCAGTCAGAAAATGCTGATAAACCTATGTGTGCATAGATATGCTGGGGACTCGACTGGCTGTAGAAAAAAAATGCCTGGCGCCCAGAACAGCACCTGTTATAACAACCCAGTGTGCATGGCATGACATTATTTAATGTTAACCAGTTTTTAACCGTGGAGCCACAAAAATGTTGCACCAAACTCATGAGAGAAAAAAAAGCACAAGTATTGCAGAGCTGTTAAATTCACTGCTGATAAAGTGCTGATTAATCAGTGGCAACAGTGCAGTATAACAAAGGTGCGGGGAGTGCCATCTGTGTGCACCGATCAGGTAAAACAGTTTTTTTTCATTCTGTGACATGTGTTCACTTCCAGAAAAGTGCAGGTTGGTAAGCAAAGATGATTAAAAAATTGTTTTGTGCACCTCGCTGGACTCCTCTATATTCTCAATCCACTTTTGCTCAGTTTTTTTTTTATAAAATTCCTCTCACAAGCCCTGTAAACCCAGCTCCAATAGATGTTCTCTGTTTTCAGGAGGATCTGCTTCGGGGTCTGAGGAGGAAGAAGAAACCAGCTCTGAGGTGTCTGAGGAAGGGGAAGAGGAAGAGGAGGAGGAGGAGGAAGAAGAGGAAGAGGAGGAAGAAGAGGAGGAAACTGGTAGTAACTCAGAAGCAGCCACAGAGCACAGTGCAGGTAATTAATAGTGACTAATGGCGATCGTAATAGAAACATGTATATGTCATTCTAGTGCAATAATGATGCTTTCTGCAATGAAAACAAGTTGAACGTTTATTTACTTAATCTGTAATCTCTAATTCAACCATCTACTATAAGTTGGTGTGCTTATCATACACTAGCATCCTGTTCATAGGATGTTAGCACAGCACAGTGTGGTCTCAGGCACACTGTTTTCAATCATTTAAAAATTGCTTTTTAGGGATCATCTGCCTTGTAAAAAGTGCAGCCAAAATAAAATAAAAATTTGAACCCCCCAAAATTTAAACACAAGGGACATAACACACAATCAGTAGGACGTGTCCCTTGTTCTTATGCCTTTTCTGTTGGGTGAAATCCTTCTCTGTTCGTGCGTCGCTATGCCTGCTGTCAAAATCTTCCAGTGCAGCAGAGATTAATAGAACTGTCACAGGCTCCCATCAGGAGTGCCTGACTATGCCCCCACACCCCATTCCACCCAGCTGCTCCATTCATAGAAGCAGTTCCACAGCTTCCATGAATGAAATGTGATTTTATGAGTGGAGAGCATGTACTGCAGAGCTTCTGTTACCTTTCTTATATGGTTCACCTTTGACAACACTGCTGCTTCCTTGTTACAGATATGTAACATATCTGCAAGTAAACCTGTCAAAAGAATAATGCATAAGTGCCATTTTTAATAATTTTATTTCTGAAACTTATTCTTGCCTGTCTGCCATACTGACCCTCTAGTTTCAGCACTTTAAATGTTTAATCAGGTTTACGACTTTACATGCTGTATACTTGTTTAAGGCCTTTAGTGTAAATAGTGTGTAAACTACAACAGCCAGGCAGAAAGCATTATCAGCAGTTATGTGCACACTATAACACTATACAATAACAAATGGTGATATCTGAGAAGGCAATGTGTGTAGAAATAAAGCTTTTGGTTTCTTGACACCAAGGTACAAATACCAGTCTGGCATATTTAGAATATGAAAACACCATCCCAGATGAGTAAAGTTAGAAAAGATGGCAGAATGGGTGATGGTATAGCAGAAACAAGTGTCTGTTTAAAGCCTTAATAAAGAAACTCGCTACAGTCTCCACAATAACTTCATAACATTGTGTACCTATTTTGCAAAAATTGCATTCTGATAAAAATACCTGTTAATCCTGCCAGTGACCTCATCTTCCTTGTTGGCAGTCACAGCCACCTGGAGCCACCACCCTCTGCAACATTGCCAACACTTGTGTGTTTTCTCCAGGCAAAGTAAAATAAAAAAAAGCAGTGTGTACAGCTTACTCTGCTCCTCAGTCTCCCAGCTGCTTATGAAGCCAGTAGCACTGACTGATGAGACACATATTAGCTTTGATTGACAGCAGTTGGTTTACGTGGCAGGGTGGACTGTGCTTTACAAGGTATTTGCAAACATTTTTTTTGCCTGCTTGTTAATTCTTTTTTAGGAAGAAATAACGTACTTATAAATCATCATTCGCATTTACAACCACCCTAAAATGTAATATGCCGATGGTTCCGTTTGGAGACTGTAGACTGTATTGTGCTATGCCAATTTCAACTGGGTGCCATTTTGGTTTCCATGTGGTGCCCTGTGCATGGGGGCCTAGTTTGCCCCTGGACCAGCAGCATCCGTTGCTATGATGTTGGCAGTTGGCCCATCCACACCATAACAACTAATGATGGTCTGGAGTCGGAACATATGGCATCATTCATTGCTCTGGTGATGGCGGGCGACTAACCTGCACATGTCGACCCATGGCTTTTTTTTAGATCTTCTCCACCTCCTGCTCTCTGCAGCTCTGCTGGAGTCAAAGGGTAGTACTCTGATGTAAAGATGGGCAACTGCGTTAGGAGGGTCTGTGTGACTGGAGGGAATCTGATAGGGGAAACTCTTGTGTAGTGGGCCTTGTGATTTAAAGTTAATTTCATCAAGGCAGTTGTGTGCATTGTCCCAGGCTCAGAGGAGACAATTACAGTGTCGCCAAATAGCGGGTGTGGTCGCGTTTAAGAACTGCGTATTACATAAGGTTCAGGAATGTGAAATACTCGGGAGTGCATAATAACACACAGGGCTCTGGAGTGTGTATTGCGCAGTGTGTTAGACTGGGTGCAGAAACTGAAGAATATTTAATGTGAAACCCATCATACAGCGTGCAGCATTCAGAAGAAGTATTGTCCAGGGGTAAGAGGTATGCAACGTATACAAGGAATATGATAAAATCTTTACTGTTACTGCTGTGCCATACATTATACTCTTGGTCAAGGAACCATGTATGCTTTGCTGCCCCCAGCAAAGTTCCTTTTGTCCTCTCCAAGCAAAAAATACCCTTGGGTATCTCCGCCCCCCCCCCCCATCAATACACTTCCGCACAACTCTTTTGCAGCTCAACTCTGTACATTTGTCCACAGTTCACCTTGGCACCCCCATCCACAACTCATCTTTGTAACCCATCAACATTTCACCTCTGAACCATTCCATCCACAGGTTACATCCCTGGTCCCCTGCTCACCTCTACACCCCCATCCACATGTTATCCCCATAGCTCTAACATCTGCACACCCCCTTTCTGGCTCTCCCCTTTTTTCTCAGCTACCATACCTGCATAAATCCCCCACACCGCCACAGCTCTCACCTTTTCACAAATCCTCCTCCTCCACTTTCCTACCTCTCACAAATTCTCCCCCACCCCCCCAAAGCTCCCTTATATTTTCCCAATTGCCCCTTCCCCCCACAGCTCTTCTACCTTTTCACATATGGCCTGCACAGCCCTCCTTTTTTTTTTCTCAGCTCTCGCAGAATGCAGTCAGCTTTTCTTTTTTGTTTTTCAAACACTACTGGTTCATTCAGCTCTGCCTGTTGAACTGCTTTCTCACTGGGGAGGGCAGGCGTTGACGGTAAAATACAGCTAGATTTAGTGGCGGTTATACTGGCACTAGCGGGGCACTTTTAACCCCTGCTCGCTGCCGAATAACGGGTTAAATGTGCCCGTGTAGCACTGCTGCCAAGGCATTATTTTTAGCCCAAAAGCACCTGAAAAACGCCCCAGTGTGAAAGGGGTCTCAGGAATGTATCACAGAGCATCACTTGGCTATGTACTACACAGGCGGCAGGAATTTTAACACAAAATGTGGGTGGTTGCAGTGTCGTTACTCGGGGCACCGAACCTGCAAATGTGGGGCGTCATTAGATCTGGATGCCAGCGCTAGCACAGAGAAGCTGGTGAAGGAAGTAAGTGAAAAAAACATCCTCTTACCAGCTTCTGTGTTAACCCCCCTGCCGGTATCCCCGAGCGCGACTCGGGATGGATTTTTCATGTAAATATCGATATCCCCGAGTCGCGCTCGGGGTGAATGCAGAGCCTGCAGCGCGCGCTGGCTTACCTGTTTATCCAACCGGGGTACTGTACTTACCTTGTCCCTGGATCCAGCGATGCATCCCCGCTGTGTGAGCGAGTGGCGTCCTCCATTCGACTCACACAGTGCCCGCGCGCCGCCGATCTCCGTTCCCTGCGACGTAACGGCGCACGGGGGCGGAGACCGGTGGCAAATTCAAAAAAGTAAACAAACACATTACATACAGAATACTGTAATCTTATAGATTACAGTACTGTATGTAAAAAGTACACACACAACAGCGATAATAAATTATAATCATTTGCAGAATTGAGCGATAGCGATTTGTGGGGAAATTCGTCATAAAAAAATAAAAGTAATGACAGCGACAATTCTACAACTGAGCAAATTTCAGTGATTTTGATTTGATTACATTAGTGAATAATTTTGATTATAATTACATTATTATTTGTTATAATTATTTATAGTTATTTATTATATTATAATTTTATGATTTTGTGTTTCAAACTTTATCATACCCGGGATGTCTACTAGACTCTGGTTTGGACAAATTTAAGTGAGTTATTCCTAAAAATTGCAGGCCTACAGTATAAAACGCAGAATTTCCATGCAAAATAATTGTACCGCTTTTGGTATGTAATTCCAGACAGAATCATACCGCCAGGGAGGTTAAGTAACAAGGGGACAGGGGTAGCGGAACTCTGGCTGAAAAAAAGCCATGTTGATAACATTTAAAAAAAAATAATCAATTTTAGTCTTGAGTGCCTCAAGATTTTCCTACCTTTTAAATGGGCGCCGCAACTGAAAAAAAAGGTTGAGAAACGCTGTGCTCGGCTAACCTTTTTCTTTTGGGGACCTGTGATGAGATTATGCCTGTTTTGTTGAGATGCACACTTTAAATGGTGCCTGTGCTAGGAAAAATATAGAGAAATATGGAAACTGGCATATGTCGCTAGTTGGGGGACTGTTCTGATTCTCTAGTTTCAGTACTTTGAATCACTGTCTGAGGACAAACATGCAGGTTAGGAGTTCTGACTTCATTGGAGTCCACAACTTAAAGTGCACAGGACAGCAGCATGATGATTAGTTTTTTATTTTGGGGTTAGCAATGCTACGACATGTATTTCTCTTGACGTGGGTTTCTTTTAAGGCAAGCTAAGGTAGAAAAGAAAAAATAACTGAGCCATGTGCTTTGATGTATTTCTTTGCAGAAGAGGTCAGTGAAGAGGAGATGACTGATGAAGATGAAAGGGAGGATGGAAATCGCATACTACTTGGTAAGATATATGTCTTGCAGTAAGTGACTCATTGTGCGATTGTTTGCAGCTCTAGGTCATTTAAGGACTTTCCCTTTTGTATCTGCTTTTCCAACTATTTCTCTGTGGAGACCGGAAGCATCCTGATAAGTTGTTTGCTCCTCTCAAGCACTCATTCGCTTTGTATTCATTTGTTGTAGATTTTGTACAAAAGTAAACCTATCCCCACCATGGATCCAGCCGTGTCCTGACTTTAGAAGGTGCTTACTATTTCGGTAGAGGACTTGTCTGTCTTAACCATGTCCGCTTGTCTACCAGTTCAGTATTTGAATTTTTAACGTACATGTTAAAATCAACATTTTTTTGCTAGAAAATTACCCCTAAACGTTATTTTCTAAAGGAAAGGCCCTAGAGAATTAAAATAGTGCCTGTTGCAATTTTTTATGTCATACTATTTTTGTGTAGCCATTTTATCGTATTTTCAAGATGGCTTATTCGGGTGTCAGTCCGTGTCAGTGTTACCTAGGCCGGCATCCCTTCACTTTGGTGGTGAGGAGGACCTGCCTTGGGAGTGTTACCTGCTACCTTCCCTGGAATTGTGATTAGAGCCCCCCTCCCTAGGATAGTTGGTCCTTGCAGGATCACCTCCTCCTTTCCAGGTCTAGAGGGGCAGTCTCTATGCTTTCTTTTTAGTGTCCTTCTGTAGTCCTGCAACGTTGCTTACAGAACATCCGCGGCATGCCTTGTTGCTCCAGGGGTGGCCGGTGAGCTATATGCTCCAGGGCATACATATGACCGGTCTCTAGGGCTGAGTCAGTGTGCCGGGCCGACAGCCATGCCGTGACTGCTGCGGACGTTGGGTCTGTCTGGAATGCCTCCAGCCGGTGGTCACAGGAAGGGTAAGTAGTATCCCCTTGCCTTGGCACGGTGGTTCGGCTGGTGCATTCCTGAGGAGGTCGATCGAGGGTCCACCCTGCTTTCCTCTCTCCCCGCATTCTGGGAGGCGGCCGTGAAGTGGGGGGGGGGGGGTGCGCCTGGGGGGCTCCGTTTTCTACCGGGGGCTGCGGCTGCTGTGGGGTGCTGTTTTTTTTTTTTTTTTGTCTTTTATGATGCCGTGTGTGCGGGGGAGACCTGCAGGGTCTGGTGCTTTGGCCGTGTTTTCTGCGTGTTTTTTTTTGGTCACGTATGTTTTAAACACGTGTTTGGGCGCAATTTTGCCAAGGCCGCTTCTATTGACGATCGGCAGCCATTTTCCTGTAGTCCGCATGCTGTTTTTTGCATGTCGGTGGCCATCTTGGAAAAGGTTTTGGCCTCTAGTGACTAGAATAACATCGCGAATCCTCTCAGCACACTAACTGAGGGACAGCACAGCACGGGCAGCGTTTTCAGCTTCTCAGCAGCACTACAGCCTGGTCGAGTGGCGAGTCCTTTGGGGGGTCCCCTGCTCTCTGTTGCGGCCAGGAGGGTGACCTGTGGGTCTTGCCTTGCAGTACTAGGGTGGCATTTACAGTGGGTGAGCATGGCGTCCGAACCGCAGGCTTCTACCCTAGGCATGCCAGAGTTAACCCTTAGTGCCCCTGCGGCTTCGGATGCTAAGACGGCAGTTCTTGAGGCGTTTGTTGCCAAGATTGAAGCGGCGAGTGGCCAGAAGGGGGGTCTCTGACACGCAATCAGGCCCTGCTACTGCGTCTGGCCCGGCTTCCGTCATGTCAGATGATGCAGGCTTAGCCCACACGGACAGTGAGGATGACTCTGCTTCAGGGTCAGTGCATGATAAGGCACTGCGGTGCGGGATACTCAGAAATATGAGGATTCAGCGGAGGCATCAGAGATGCTGGTCCCTTTTTGGGTTCCGCAAGTAGGACTTTGGAAAAAAAAGTGGGTTTCTCCTCCGTCAGTGGACCCCCCTGTGTCCAGACTGAACAAGGCTACCACGTTACCTGTGGAAGGGGCTCCCGCCTTTAAGGACCCCACAAATAGGAGAGCTGAGGCCCGCTCTATGTTCACAGTGGTGGGGTCGGCGGTGTCGCAGACACTTACCGAACAGGCAAAGTCTTTGCTTCTGGAGCTGGAGGCGCATAATGCTCCTGAGGTCTGTGTGGACATGGCCGACCAGCTAGAACAGGGCCTAAAATTTGTCTGTGAGTCGTCCATGGATACGCACCCCTTGCTCCCCAGGGCCTCTGCCTACGCGGTGGTGCTACGCCGACTTGTGTGGCTGAAGTGTTGGTCTGCGGACCAGTCTTCAAAAAAGGCCTTGGTGGATTTACCCTTTAAGGGTGAACAGCTTTTTAGGGCGTCTTTGTATGACATCATAAAAGATGCCACAGGGGGTAAGAGCACCCTCCGGATTGGTCCGCGCCGTCCCTGGTGGCAGACATCCCTTGGCGTCTACCCCTGAGAGAAAATCTTCTGTCGCAGGGTCCTATCTTTCACCCTGCTTTACAGTCTCTGGCTTTAACGGCGTGGCTGTTGAGAGCCAGGTGTTGAAGGACCGAGGCCTGTCGGGCTCGTTGATCTCTACCATGCTACGAGCACGGAAGTCTACTTCGCGGAAGATTTACCATCGTACGTGAAAGGCCTACATCTCCATGTGTGAAGAGATGAAATGACACCCCCGTACATACGTGATGTCCCAGATTCTGCTGTTCTTTCAGTGTGGAGTGGATCAGGCTCTCGCCTTAAGTACAGTGAACGGTCAGATTTCGGCCTTGGCCTCGGATTCACTGTTCGTGTCGGTGACTGGTCCTAAGAAGGGTCTGGCGGTCTCGTCGGCCACCATTTCTAGGTGGATCAGACAGGTCGTGCTCCAGGCCTATGCCCTAAAGGGGCGGGCGCCTCCCTTTCTGGTTATGGCGCATTCAACCAGGGCGATTGGTGCCTCTTGGGCTTTCCGCCATCAAGCGTCTGTTCTACAGGTGTGTAAGGCAGCGACCTGGTCGTCAATCCACACCACCTTAAAGTTTTACAAGGTGGATGTAAGTGCATCTTCGGATGCCTCCTTTGGCCGCAAGGTTTTCCAGGCTTGGGGACGTCCCTAAGGTCAATGCTGCTGTGTCCGTCCATGAACGGAAGAGAAAATACGATTTTTGTACTCACCGTAAAATCCATTTCTCTGTTCTGAGTTCATGGACAGACACAGCACCCACCCCTCTTTTGTTTGTACTGCTTGTTACGAACTGGAGCTGCATAAGGCAGAGAGTGGGATGTACCTGGGGGACCCGCCCCCTGGGAGGGGCTGTACTGAGAAGTGTTTTTAACACTTGAAGTGCTGTTTTTTCTGCCTAGCCTCTTCTGAAAGGAAGGATATATAACCCTAAGGTCAATGCTACTGTGTTCGTCCATGAACTCAGAGAAATGGATTTTACGGCAAGTACAAAAATCCTATTTTTGTTTACTCCTATAAAATCCTTTAACCTGAGTTCATTGACACACAGCATCCACCCTTCTTCTGGTCTTTTTTTTTTTTTTTTCTATTACTGCTTTCTGACAAACTGACTTCTCTATTAGAGAGAGGGGGCTTATACTAACTAGGACTTCCTATAGGCTATTATGCTCTTTTTCTGACTAAAGTCCTGCTCCTGTAAATGGTGCTATAAACCCAATTGACAAGAATAAATAGAAGCTGTGTTTGTCAATGGATTCAGAGAAAGGGATTTTACGGTAAGTAAACTTTTTGTTCCACTTAGTTCTAGCTACCGTAAGAGGCGAACAAGCTCCAGCAATCCTAGTGTGTGGTAAAACCTGGTACAGTGCTATCCAAAGAGAAGTTTAACATTTTGTTCTTCAAATTTGAATTGATTCTTGCTGGTCATTTTATATAAAATGTATTTGTCATCTACTGTAGTGCCAGAATCCAGGTTTGACCATGACTCTGCTGGGAGTGAGGAAGATGAGGAGGAAGATGATCTCAAGGATGCGAGTCCCCATTCCAATGCCCAGACAGATGGTGACTATGTCCCTGATTCTCCAGTTATGTCTCCTGTAGAGCTGAAGCAAGAGCTTCCCAAATATCTTCCAGCACTACAGGTACTTGGCACAATGGCTCTGAATAGAATGTAGATTTGTTTCTGATACTGATGTTGTGTGGTTATGTAAATGCCTCGGCTTTAATTTCTTTGGCAGGGCTGCCGAAGTGTGGAGGAGTTCCAGTGCCTAAATCGTATTGAAGAGGGGACTTATGGTGTTGTGTACAGAGCGAAGGACAAGAAAACAGGTGTGTGCATGCTGTACTGTCCACATGTATTTGTTCAAGTCTTTCTTTTGCACATTGTAGCTATTGTGTTGTGGCTGCAATAGTGAGATGAAGAAATTTTAGTTTTCCCCGAAAAGTGGCTTTTATGTATGTACTAGCTTTCTGTTCCATATTGCGAAATACATCATTTTGAGATTTGTAGATTTCTCACATCACACCACACACCCATATTCACTGGCTTTTGGTCACATCAAGCTGGTTTTACATTCAAATACATTCTCATGTGGTGCCATACCCACATGAAGCAGGTCAACAGCTGATCGAAAGAAGGTCAACTTTAGGTCAGATGTATCAGTCCTTGCATTCTGATTGCTCTTGGAAGTGTCCTAAACTAATGCACAGGCCTAGACTGACCATAGATGGGAAGGTATCTGGTTGTTTAAAGAACAGATGGGGAGTTATCTTGCTTTTGTCTGGACTTTTTCGAAAGTGCACAGCAGGAAAAGGGGTGTGCTGGTTTACATGTGTGGGTGAAAAACGTATATATAGCGCTGCACATGCGAACTGAATCGCCTCTGGGCGCTCGTTGTTCATTTCTCCTTTGAACTCAAAAGAGATTGGTCTCGATTTCTCCCAAAGGTCAAGTGATTCTCCTCTAACCGAATGCTGGTTAGTAGAGCGTTCCATAGTCTGGGGCCTTGGACCGTGAATCTTCGCTCTCCTTTGGAGTGTCCTGTAGGATTTTTATCTTCTAGTAGGTCCAAGAGTAGGCAGATAAGTTTTCTCCAGATATTTTCACATATATGTACCATATTTGCCAGTGTATAAGGCGGCTGGGCACATAAGACGACCCCCTAAAGTTCCGTTTAAAACTGTTTTGTGTTCAACTCGCCGTATAAGACGACCCCCTTGTGCGATAATACCATTCAAAGAGGCCACAGCCCGCCCCCGGTGCTCTGTAGAGCTGTATATACTTCAGTATTAGCGCCGCTCAGCCAATCTCGGCGGGTGATGCACTTTGTTGATGACTACAGAGCCTGCTCTGATTGCAGTAACAACCTCTGCCAATCTGAGCAGGCTACACATTGTATCCTCCTCGAATTGGCAGAGGTTGTTACTCCATTTCGAGCAGGCTTGGCAGGCTCTAGTCATCAACAGAGTGCATCGCCCGCCGGGATTGGCTGAGCGGCGCATTAACTAAATTATAGATCACCCAGCGGGCTGATATCTATTGGGCAGCTGCTTCACTCGGCGTATAAGACGACCCCTAGTTTTTAGCTGTGTAATTCCGGTGTAAAAGGTTTTATTATTAGCCGGAAAATATGGTATATACAATATCGTGATAGATTTCACATTTTGAAAATTGTGTTTTCGGCATTTTGCCAATAAAGAAAAGGGTGACGATAACGGCACCAAAAACACATTTGATTTTGTTGTGACTTTAGTGTGCTTATGGTATGTTTTTCATAGATCACATGTTCTGTCTCTATTTGTAGATGAAATTGTGGCTCTCAAGAGACTTAAAATGGAAAAAGAGAAGGAAGGGTTTCCTATAACCTCACTTCGTGAAATCAACA
Source organism: Rana kukunoris (assembly GCA_029574335.1). NCBI lineage: Eukaryota > Metazoa > Chordata > Amphibia > Anura > Ranidae > Rana > Rana kukunoris. The sequence continues at coordinate 99,769,483 of CM056058.1, read as the reverse complement.
CAATTTTAAAAGCCCAGCATGAAAACATTGTTCGCGTCAGGGTAAGCATTTAACTATCACTGCAGAATTAATTGGAATTGTGATTAGAGGTTGATGTGTTAAGTTTGGCTTTACTTTTGTATTGCCCCCAACTATTGTTCTGCTTGTCTCTAGCTAGCCACCTATCACAAAGTTCAGAATTGCTGCAGTGATTGATCTATAGATTCTAGTGATCAATCAGACACACATAGAAGCTGAGTTATTTGAGATTGTTTAAATAATTAATGATAAATTAATGATTAAGGGTTCACTTCAATTATCCAATCATGAGAAAATAATTCACATGAAGGAAAACCGTGTGTATTGAGTGTGATATACTAGCGCAGCCCTCAAAAATGCAGCTCGCATTTTGCGAGTGTAATTTACTGCATGGCGAGTGTGTTACGGAGCTGGGTCTGTGTTCAGCGGCTCGGTGTAACAAGGTCCTGCCCCCCTAGACTGCCTTGCGTTTTAGTAGATTGATTCAGTGATCCACCTATCACACAAGCCAGTTTAGGGGAGCGGGACCTTGTTACACCGAGCCGCCGAACACAGACCCAGCTCCGTAAAACACGAAGATGCCCGCTGTGTGTGTGTGTGTGTGTGTACCAGAATCAAGGCAATGGTGAGTCTGGAGTGATGGGCAAGGTGACGCATTTAATGTTACAGAGTGAAGCTGCATTTTAGGGGAACTTTAGGCTGCATTTGATGGGGCGCAGCGAGGCTGCACTGATGGGTACTGATATGTTTTATGTTAATATTGTTAACATTGTTAATATTTATTTCTCCCTCGTCTTCCAGGACGGCACGCTGAGAGGAGACTGGTCCACCTGACAGGAAACACAATCAATAAAGAGGTTAAAAGGCCCCACCCCTCCTGTGTGCCTCAGTTCTGATTGTGTTTCCCCTACAGCGAAACGTTTTTTATTTTTTCTAGACCTAAGGCCTGGGGCTGGTGGTCCCCCCCCCGGAGCCCGGACCGCGGGTACTGGGTGCCTTGGGTCCGGTGAGGCTTCTTCTGCTCTCCTACCCGGGGGGTGTCCCCTTCTCTACCAGTCCAGGGAGGCTGAAGAGGATGCCTTTGAAGAGAGCCTCCCTCGGACACCGGAGTCACCTAGGGTAGCTGGGCTTCCCTGGAGCTCCGAAGGGCCAGTGCCTCTCTCCCCCCCCGCCTTTCCCTACCTTGTGGCTGGGCAAAGTGCCGTTTTTTCTGGAGCCGGAGGTGCTGCAGCGTGTGGAGACGCCGCTCCGAGCGGCGCCAGGATGACGGGCGCATTCTGATGACGCGACGCGCCGTGTCGTGCGCGCGCTGCACTCAGTCCCGCCTACAAGATGGCGGCCTCCACCGGAGCAGGACGCCACACGCGGAGCAGCACCAGTAGCAGCAGGGGAGAGAGAAGGGCCGGGCATCCTCGGGATGGAGGAGGATCGCCTGCTTCAGACCTTTGCTGCTGAAGAGACCGCCAGGGGTGAGTCTTCTTGTCTAGAGGGGTGGATGGCCCCCCCCCCCCCCCCCCCACACACACACTACCGGGACTCGAAATCTAATGGCTCTCTCTTTTCTTTATGTAGGAGAGGAACCATCTGCCCAGGGGGAGTCCAGCAGAATTTCTAGGCCCCCCAAGAAAGTTAGAAAGTGTGGTAACTGTGGGGACAAACTTCCTTCAGAACATAGCAAGCCCTTCTGTTCAAAATGTATCCTTAAATTGACAGGCAAGGAAACTTCACAGGTCATGAAGGATTTCCTATCTGTGCAGACAGACATGCTTGCTACCCTTAAGGAATTCCAGACCTCCTTAAGAAGGAGGGATCCAGACCCCCTCTTGCCTGGCCCCTCTTCCCAGGGGGGTTCCTCTTCGGCCCGGCTAGATCCCCGCCTTAGATCAAAGAGAACCCCGTCCTCGGATTCGGAGGACTCTGAGGTTACCCTTCAGGGCACCGATCTGGTGGATAGCCAAGCAGAGGAGGAGGATGAGGATTCCAGGTCAGGGAAATACATATTTTCCGCTGACGATATGGAAGGCCTCCTAGCGGCTGTCTATGCCTCCGAACAGATCCAGCAGCCGTCAGAGCAGGTTTCAGCCCAAGACAGGTTATACTTAGGGTTAATAAAGCCCCATTCCAAAACCATCCCAGTCCACCAATCCCTCAAGGACTTGATCCGTAAGGAATGGGCAGAGCCTGAGAAGAGACTTCCCAGATTTAAAACATGGAAGCGTCGCTGCCCTTTTAAAGAAGAAATTGAGGATACCTTTTTTAAGGTTCCTCGTCTTGACGCATCCCTGGCTCAGGTCTCTAGACAATCTGATCTCTCGTTTGAGGATGCAGGGAGTCTTAGAGACCCCATGGATAGGCGTGCGGATACTTCCCTCCGGAAAGCCTGGGAGGCCAATGCCGCCGCTTTAAGTCCGGCGTTAGCCTCAGTCTGTATCGCCAGGAATGCGGCTGCTTGGACTACCAGGCTAATAGATCAGCTTCCCAGTTCTTCTAAGACCAGGGAGATTAGGGACTCCCTCCAAGTGATCGATGGTGCAGTCGCCTATTTGGCGGATGCCGCCATTGAGACGGTCCGAGCTACGGCCAAAACAGGAGCCCTGGTTAATGCTTCTAGGAGGGCCCTTTGGTTGAAGACCTGGAAGGGCGATCTTGCCTCTAAGGGTCGCTTATGCGCTCTTCCCTTCGAGGGCTCTCTCCTGTTCGGAACTGCATTAGATCAGGCCCTTTCTAGGTCCTCTGAAAAGGGCAATCGGTTTCCCTCCAAACCTAAATTCTCTCGGTTTAGATCCTTTCGTCCCAACCAGAGAAGGAACCCTCCATCGGAAAAGAAACCAGCTCCCCATAGGCGCTGGAGTTTTGGGAAAGATAAGCCTAAAGGAGGAATTCTTTTTCCCAGCCCCAAGTCTGGCAGAAAGGATTCCAAGTGACGACAGGGTGGGGGGCCGGCTCTCCAGGTTTCTTCCCGTGTGGGAAAACATTACCGAGAGCCCCTATGTCCTCCAAATAATAAGGGAGGGCTACAGATTGGAGTTTCTCCAGGTTCCCCCATCAACCTTTATTGTCACTTATTTGCCAAAGGATCCCCTCAAAGCCGCGGGTCTGGCACAAAACGTGGCCTCTCTAGCACAACAGGGGGTTATAGTTCCCGTACCTCCAAGACAAGAGAGGCGGGGAGTATACTCCCATGTTTTCGTGGTGCCCAAGCCTTTGGGGAGATTCAGGCTGATCATAAACCTGAGACCTCTGAATGTTCATCTTCAATAAAAAGGTTTTCGTATGGAGAATATCTACAGCCTCAGGGGTCTCCTATTGGAGGCCGTGTTTATGGTCACCATAGACCTAAAAGACGCCTACCTTCATATCCCGATTTGCCCAACCCATCAAAAGTTTCTCAGATTTGCCCTCGCTTCCGGCCAGAACATCCAGCATTGGCAATTTTCGGCCCTCCCCTTCGGACTGGCTTCCAGTCCGAGGGTGTTTACCAAGGTCCTGGCCGAGGCAGTGGCCTTTCTGCATTTAAAGGGGATCTCCCTCGTCCCTTACTTAGACGATCTACTGCTCTTCAATCTCAGTCGGGAGCAGCTCCTCGTGGACCTGGCCGCCGTCATGACCTCCCTGGAATCCCTGGGGTGGGTAGTGAACAGAGAGAAGTCTTCCCTCGTTCCAGAACAGAGAAAGTTGTACTTAGGGTTTCTCATAGACTCCCTGGGGAGGAAACTTGTCTTAACTCAGGACAAGTTCCAGGAGCTTGTGTCGGCGGTCAGGTCCCTGGTGACTACGGTAGACTCGTCCTTCAGGGAAATCATGAGGGTCCTGGGTCGGATGACTTCATGCATTCCGGCTGTTCCCTGGGCCCAGCTTCATGCGAGACCCCTACAGGCCTTCCTCCTATCCTCTTGGGATGGAGCGGAAGACAACCTAGACTCTCGAGTCAAGGTTCCGGTTTCGGTGAAAGAGACTCTAGATTGGTGGCTGTGTCCCCAGAACCTTTTAAAGGGTCGTCTGTGGAGTCAGTCCAATCCAATAAGGATCTTTACAGATGCCAGCTCCTGGGGGTGGGGAGCGCACACAGGCAAACTTCAGGCGCAGGGCTCATGGAACCAGCAACAAAAGCGAGCCTCCTCCAACTACCGAGAGCTGTTGGCGGTGAGGGAGGCTCTGTTGGCGTTCGAAGAGAGAATTCGGGGCCGAGAGGTCCTGGTTCTCTCCGACAACGTGACCACGGTGGCCTTTCTCAACCGACAAGGGGGCACCAGGTCGCGCTCCTTGCTAGCGCTCTCCCTGGAGATTTTAGGCTGGACAGAACAGAGGGTTCCCTCTCTTCTGGCGGTCCACATAAAAGGGACCTTCAACCTGGAAGCAGATTTTTTGAGCCGCCGACCCATCCTTCAGGCAGAATGGGAGTTGTGCCCAGAGACCTTCAACTGGGTTTGCCGACAGTTCGGCCGTCCAGAGATAGATCTCTTTGCCCGGAAAGAGAACACAAAGGTCGACAAGTTTTTTTCCCTCACCCGAGAGTCAGGTTCTCAAGGGGTGGATGCACTGGCTCAAACCTGGGACTTCCGGTTGGCCTACGCCTTCCCTCCTTTGAAGCTTTTGACCCGAGTCCTGCAGAAACTGAGCGTTTCAGACACCAACCTAGTTCTGGTCGCTCCTTGGTGGCCCAAGAGGGCTTGGTTTCCCATCCTGGGCACCTGGTCTCTGGCTCCCCCTTCCTCTCCGGGCGGACCTTCTGCGGCAGGGGCCGATCTTGTATTCGAGGCCGGAGTTCTTCAAGCTGACGGCTTGGCTCTTGAAAGGTGGAACCTGCGGCAGAGGGGCTGTTCCGAGAGAGTGATTGATACCCTATTAGCCAGTCGCAAGAAGGTCACCAGACAGATCTATGCAAGAATTTGGGGGGTCTTTTCTCGTTGGTGTTCCACTAAGGGGATTTCCTCCCCCAGTACGGCCGCCATCCTTGAGTTTCTCCAAGACGGGGTGGACCTGGGGTTAGCTACTAGAACGTTAAGGGTTCAGGTTGCGGCCCTGTCTTATCTTCTGGATAGGAACCTCTCTGGTGAGCCCCTTGTCAAGAGATTTTTGACAGCCCGGGATAGGCTTTCTCCTATTCGATCGCCCAGAGTTTCCCCCTGGGATCTCTCCCTAGTCCTGGACCAGTTATCTAGGGCACCTTTTGAGCCTATTGAGAACATCCCCATTAAGTTGTTGACATTTAAGTTTACCTTTTTGTTGGCCATCACGTCTGCCAAACGAGTTGGAGACATGCAGGCTTTTTTCTATTAAGGAACCCTTCCTTAGAGTTTTGGAAGACAGAGTGATCCTGAGCCAGGATCCCTTTTATCTCCCCAAAGTGGCAACTAAGTTCCACAGATCGCAGGAGGTAGTCCTCCCTTCATTTTGCGCAGATCCCAAGAATGAAAAGGAAGCCACTTTTCATTGCTTGGACGTAAGGCGCTGCCTTTTAGTTTATTTAGATAGGGTAAGTGTATTTAGGAGTTCCCCTCACCTTTTGATTAATTTTTCGGGACAGAAAAGAGGCCAGCAGGCAACCAGAGCCTCAATATCCCGTTGGATTAGGCAGGCTATTACTTTAGCTTACACACAGGCAGGTAAAGCGGTTCCTATTGTCAAAGCTCATTCCACCCGCTCTCTGGCAGTCTCCTGGGCAGAAAGGGCAGGAGCCTCCCTTGAACAGATATGTAGAGCGGCGACCTGGTCAAACCGGAATACCTTCCTCAGACATTATAGAGTCGAACTGCTGTCACCGCAAGACCTATCGTTTGGTAGGAAGGTTCTACAGACGGTGGTCCCACCCTAAGGTAGGCCTTGAATTGCTTGCTTCTCTCTCAGCGTGCCGTCCTGGAAGACGAGGGAGAAATTGCCAGTTACTTACCGGTAGCTGGATTTCTACGATGTCTTACAGGACGGCAGGCCTACTTCCCTCCCCTTTTTTTCCCTAGTTTTTATGGATCTTGGAATGTGTTTCGGATCCTGGAGGACCGTGTTCTTATAGTGGTTACTTATCTACAAACTGAGGCACACAGGAGGGGTGGGGCCTTTTAACCTCTTTATTGATTGTGTTTCCTGTCAGGTGGACCAGTCTCCTCTCAGCGTGCCGTCCTGTAAGACATCGTAGAAATCCAGCTACCGGTAAGTAACTGGCAATTTTTGGAACTTAATTGTGCTTAAAACATTTAACGGTGTAATTTCATGAGATAATTTACAAGGGCGTGTTTAGGGGCAGACTTAGGGGTGGGGCAGGGGAGAAGTTGGGTGGTGCAACTATTGGCGAGTAACTCTTAGGCCTGGCTAGTGGCTCAGGACTTGAAAATTTGAGCCCTGTACTAGGGGTCTTCAAAAAGTTTCTGCACTTTTTATATATTTTAGAGTTAAGAACTTTTTGAAGAACCGGTGGGTGGGTGTGTATGTATGTATGTATGTATGTATGTATGTATGTATATATATATATATATATATATATATATATATATATATATATATATATATATATAATATATATATATATAATATATATAAATATAAATATAAATATATAAATAAATAAATAATAATTATTTATATATATATATATACATACACACACATACATACACACACATACATACACACACACACACGAAGAATATAATAAAAAAATATATATACACACTGAGCCATTGTTCTGATTTATCCAGTTCAGTGTGTATGATCTCTGTAAACTACTGGTAAATAGCGACAGCAATAAAAGGCACTTAAAGCTGCTGTCTATATAAAGCAGGCCGTACATCTTTTTTGAATCCTGATATTTTTTTTGAAAACTGTATTTTTTTTGTTTACAGCACAGAAACAAAGGTTTCAAATAAAGTAAGAGCAGTGCATAGTATCATATGGTGCAATAGGACAATATAGCACAAACCCGAAACTTCAAGTATCAGTTTCTTATAATATAGTGTAAATATTATACAACAGCAAGTGCAGTAAAAACAATCCAGCAGGTATGTCTGTAGGTGCGGAAGGCAGGCCATATGCAACTTTCTTTCTTTTCACCATTGGAAGTCAATGTTGGCTTACTGAAAACTAGGTCCACGTACAGTATAGTATGTATTCAATACTTGCTCCTTTTGCATGTATTACTGCATCAATGTGGCATGGCATGGAAGCAATCGGCCTGTGGCACTGCTGAGGTGTTATGGAAGCCCAGGTTACTTTGATAACGGCCTTCAGCTCGTCTGCATTGTTGGGTCTGGTGTCTCATCTTCCTCTTTGACAATACCCCACAGATTCTTTATGGGGTTTAGGGCAGGCGAGTTGGCTGGCCAATCAAGCACAGTGATACCATGATCATTAAACCAGGTATTGGAAGTTTTGACAGTGTAGGCAGGTGCCAAGTCCTGCTGGGCAAAAAATAATCAGCATCCCCATAAAGCAGAGGGAAGCATCAAGTGCTCTAGAATTTCCTCCTGGAGGGCTGCGCTGACTTTGAACTTTGGACTTGATAAAACACAGTGGCCCAACACCAGCACATGACATGGTTCCCATCATGGACTGTGGAAAATGTTGCATCTTATTGGATTGGAGTGGAGAGGCACAGAATCCAGGTTGCATGAGGTCCCGTGTAAAGGTTTCAGTCAGTGATGGTTTGGGAAACCATGTCATCTGCTGGTGTTGGTGGAAAGCCGCTGTCAAAGCAACCTGCGCTTACATAACACCTCAGCAGTGCCACAGGCTGATCGCCTTAATTCTACGCTACATTGATACAGTAATTTGTGCAAAAGCAGCCCCAACCAAGTATTGAGTGCATACTATACTGTACATGGACATACTTTTCAGTAAGCCAAAATTGTTGTAACTTTATACTAAAATATTGGTCTTGTGTACGTTTTCTGAGCTGTAAGCCTTAGTCCTCAAAATTAAGAGAAAGTAATGCCTGGAATATATCACTCTATGTAATGGATCGATATGAGTGTCATGTTTTTAATTGTATTACTGAAATAAATTAACTCTTTGATATTCTAATAATATGAGATGCACCTGTATTCCCTTGTGTGTTAATGTTTTTTTTTTAAAGCCCCCCCATTCCTGCACTTGTATGTGTACATGGGGCGGCCATACCTGCTCATTGCATACAGGCTTTGCTTTCTGTTTGCAGTGTTCTCCCACTCATTCTCAGTCTGTGTCTGATGACTTGCTATGTTGTGCCATTTGTGTGTTTAGTGTATTTATACTTCTCTGTTCACTGGCAGGAAATTGTTGTTGGGAGTAACATGGACAAAATCTATATTGTAATGAACTATGTGGAACATGATTTGAAGAGCCTCATGGAGACCATGAAAACGCCTTTTCTACCAGGTAAATTGAATGCTGTCAGTAAGAGTAGGTTGTGATGTTTACTATTCCTGTGATCTAGGAGACCTCAGGGATGGCTTACAAGGCTTGCCTAAAGACTTTACGCTAATGAAAACAAATTGCTATAACCCATGGCCACTTTTCCTTTGACGACAACTATGCATAGTGGTGAGAGGTGTGTCTGAAAGTAAATTAAAGGCTCACACCACTTTCGTAGGGAAAAAAGTAGCAAATAAAGTCATTTTGTAATTGAATGACCGTCCGTCGTTTAAAAATATACTGGGGTTATGGCAGCTATCTGCATATTCTACATCAAAGTATCAATGTATAACGACGGACGGTTCGCAAGTTGATAAGCTCTCATTCGAGTGTCCCTATAACTCTTTTTCTGACGCTCCGTCATGTAATCAAACTCCCAACCGCTATAGCAGTGAAGAGCTTGTTTACCTTTTTTTTGCAGGCTGCCGGCTTTCTAGTAGAAGTTAACCCCTTTGAGCATGCGCCTCCCGACCCTTTAGGGGTTTAGGATGCTGGGAGGCAGGGCGAGGTTATTGCTCATGTGACCGCCGTGATTGGCCGTCACGACAGTCATATGATCGTAAAGCTCCTGAATGCAAGCAGCAATCATGAGCTTTCCGTTAGCTGCTGGTAACTGTACCAGGAGCGCACATAGCATGCTGTCAGCACAGCTGTATACAACCAGAAAGTTACGCTGTGTAAATTGATACCCAACACATCACGCTTCAAAATTGCAACTGTTTATGGAATGGCGACAAATGTATACCCTTACAAATCTCCATAGGCGACGTTTAAAAATGTGTACAGGTTACCAGTTTTAAGTTACAGGGAGATTTAGAGCTAGAATGATTGCTCTCGCTCTAACAACCACCGCGATACCTCACATCGTTTTCATATGCTGGTGCAACTTGCGTATGTGTTCGCTTCTGTGTGCGAGATCTTCAGTACAGTGCCCTTTAATTATTTTTCTTTCTATTTTTTTTACTTTATTTTTTATTTTGACAGTCCTTTTAAAATAAAAAATTGGGTCACTTTTATTCCTATTACAAGAAATGTAAACATCCATTGTAATACAAAAAAAAGCACGGCGGGACCTCTTAAATATTAAATCTGGGGTAAAAAAAAACAAAACTGATCTCATATTTACACTAAAATGTAATGAAAAAAAAATTAAATGTCATTTGAAAAAAAAAAAAAAAAAAAAAAAAATCCCCCTTTAAGAGCATTGGGAGGAAGTGACGTTGCTACTGCCATCCAATGTTATGGAGTCTAGCGGGGGGCATCTTTCCCTCACTCGGCATCTGGGCAGTGAGGGGAGGGGAACTGGCTAAGGTAAGCGGCGGAGTCGACCAGATTGCGGCGGGAGGGAGGGGCCCTCTTCTGCTACCAATAAAAGTGATCTTGCGTCAAATCTGCCACTGAGACCACTTTTATCTGGAGGACAGTCCGCCGTTTTTTTAAATACTGGGGATGTAGCAGCTAGCTGCTGCCATAACAACGGTATGTAACGATGTAAAACTATGGCAGCTGGTCCTTTTAAGTAGTTAATATGCTCTTGAAGTACACCGATTTTTGCTCCATGTTATTTGTGCCCCCTCCCTTTGGTTAGGGGGCCTATAGCATACTCCCAACATTAAGTTCCCCTTGGTTCCCTCCCTTTGAAGCTCTACTTATAAGGATTCTACCTCCTCCCTTGGTGATGTTGTCCCTCACATCATTCTTGATATACAGGCATACCCCCCCCCCCTCTTTTTTTTATCCTCCCTATCGCTGCGCTATAGGGAATACGCTTGAATGGTTGCCAGCCATGAGTGCTGTTAAACCAAGTGTCTAAAATTCCCATAAAATAGAAATTCTCACAAAAGCAGATCTAGTTTCCCCATCTTGTCAGCCAGACTCCTAGCATTGGTGAACAAATCTCGTAACAAGCCGGTAACTGACTGAGATCCCTGATGTTTTCCTAAAGAGATACTAGAGAGAGATGCACTATGCTATTACATTGGGCACATGTCAACCCCTTGTAATAACAATAATGTTAGGTAAAAAAAAGTTTATAAAATTAAAGTTTATTTTTAATAATAATAAAAAAAAAAACTTTTATATTTTACCTAAATTGTGTTTGCTTTTCTTTCATAGACGATAAAATAAAAGTTGTCTACAAACTGGCCAATAATTCTTGAGCATTGTTATGTAACCAGTTTCTTTGGCTTTTTTTATTTCAATCCAAACCTGGGGGGTCCATATGTTATCACTAAAGTGACTGCAAGACCATCCATTATAGGTTTGGACACTGATAATTCTCAGAACTGAAAAATTTTTTCTTAGATTCATAGTTTTTGTACGGTTCATTGTAAGTTAGGTTTACATTTTTTATTTTTTTCCTGTGGACTGACATCTGTTGCTAATTAGTTCATTTAAAGAAAGCTTTGTACCACGTGTATTTAGCTTGTGTGCTATGATGCTGTGAACGGTTACAGAGTGCTAGTTCTCATCCATTCACTCTCTCCCCAGGTGAGGTGAAAACTCTAATGATCCAGCTGTTACGGGGAGTCCGCCATCTGCATGACAACTGGATTCTTCATAGGGATCTGAAGACCTCCAATTTGCTGCTCAGTCATGCTGGAATTTTAAAGGTACTTGGATGTTTAAGGTTATTTTTTGCTGATCTCTGTTGTCTGAGATAATACTGTTGCCAGCACTTGACTTGTTGCTGACTCTGTTAGGTGCAGGAACAAAACAAATCCCTGTGTCCCTGTGACTGCATCCTCAGATGGACTTGTTCCAATTGTTTACTGTTTTTAACAATTTGTGGACTCCACATGTAGAGAGCTCTGCTATACTAAGGGACGTTGTAATGCGCCACACTCCATTCCTTTGTAGGTGCATGAACAAGCCCACTGAGGGGTTCATGTACGCACTGTTTAACCACCTCATTGCTGCCATATAGTATATTTAAACAATAAAAAAGGTAGGTAGACGGACTCCATTTTCTTGGCACTGCCTGAGATTGAGTTGTACAGTACAGATCACCAGCAAGATGCAGAGAGCCAATCAAAATGGCTCTGTGCCTTGTGATTGCAGTGAATAACAGCAATCAAAAATCTAAACATTGCAGTTTACATTTGAATGCCATCCTCTTCTCTTACAATGGAGGAAGGAGGGAAGGTTGGTAGCTGCAGATGGTGATATGGAAAATGGAAAGTTAATAGATAATGGATTGTGTGTTTTTTTTTTTTTGTTTTTTTTTTAAACATTTTTCTAATCTTTTAATCCATCCTATTTGTACGCCCTCCCTGTTTGTGACCTGTGTATTAAAGTGATAATAAAGGTAATTTTGTTTGTTTAAACAACAAACATGTTGTTATGCTTGCCTGCTCTGTGTAGTGGTTTTGCACAGAGCAGCCCCAAGCCGCCTCTTCTCAGGTCCCCCCGCCAGCTCTCCTGGCGCCTCACTCCTGCATAGAATGCATGAAGGTAAAAAAAAACTTGAGCTTTTTTAAACACTTTAACACTCTTTTGTGTATACAGTCACCTTATATTATAAAGTAGTGACTATTATTAGATTGGCCTTTAAAAATTTGGCATTTTGAAGTGGACAACAACGTTTTTTTAAGTGAGATTTACGCCATATTCATCACACATTTACCAAAGATTTGACCTGTTGTCTATATTGTTTGAGTAATGATTGTTCTTACAGGTTGGGGACTTTGGTTTGGCTCGTGAGTATGGTTCTCCTCTTAAACCTTACACCCCCATCGTAGTGACTCTGTGGTACCGAGCCCCGGAGCTTTTACTTGGAACTAAGGTAAGTACATTAAACATGTTGGCATTTGACAGCACAACATGTCTTTGTTATTATGGTGTTTTATTTATAAATCACATTTATTAAATTAATACATTTATGGTGTAGTGGACATTAAGTTCCTTCTCCTGAACTGAATAATAATCCATGCGCCCGCCCCTAATCTACATGCAGGGTGCTAGACCCATTGATTTAATGTTTTTTTTTTTGAAGCACATGATTAAACCCCGAGGCTCTAATTGTCTTAAAAAAAAAGGGAGGGCTTGGGACGCAGAGCAGTGCGCCCTGAGCCCACCCAGTTGTGTGACATTGGCAAATTAACTGTTACCTTTTAGCATAGATGGGTTAGTCTTTAGCGTGGAGGATCCTGGTGAGAGGAGTATGAAAACAAGAGGTTAAGTTTACATTAGGAAGGTTTTTAGGGGTTAAGTTACAGAGAGAATTCGCGTTTAGGTCAGGGTGGAGCGTTAGGGCCCTTTCACATGGACGTGTCTGTGTACGGGCTCAGCGGGGATCGCTCCATCAATCCCCGCTGAGCAGGAAGATGACAGGCCTGCGCACTGTCTGCACTGACCTATCCGTCACACTTTAGCGGATCAGTGGGGGTCGGATGTCAGCGGGCATGTCACCGATGACATCCGTGGCTCCATAGACCTGCACGGAGCGTCCGTTCAGGTCTGCCTAAAAAAACTGGCAGGCGGACCTGAACGGGGTCCGCCCGTGTAAAAGGGGCCTTATACTCTATGCAAAGAGCTGTTCTCCGCACCTTGTCGGACAAATGTTATGTGGGTTTTTTTTTTTTTTTTGCTTCGTTGGGTTTTAAGTCAGGCTATCGTTGACCCCATGAACCAGTAAACGATCACGAACAAATGAAAGTGATGATATGATTCATATGCTTCATTGAGAACATAAAAGACTGCAGATAAACCCTCGGGCTGCAGTTAAATCGGCAATGTATGACATTTAATACTTGCATTTGTCCGATACAATTACAATATTAAGAGAAATTAAAGCAAAAAAATAAACATATATATTTATAACTTTTCTCAGCCTAGAATATAGAAAATATATCTTGTCAAAATGGTGTACCAAACAAAAGCTCCCACTAATATATATATATATATATATATATATAATATTATTCATTTATTTAGGTATTCATATTCGTTAATGTCAACCTGGGCTCGCTTGCTGCTACATTTTGGCTTGGGCATCTAGGCGGCAGTGAACTCTGGTCATAAGCGTTAATAGTAGCAAATTCAGTAACTATTTTAGAGCCATAATAATCGTGATGATTAATGTAGTACAATGCTTTTCAACATTACTGCTTTGATTTTGTTTCCCAATTCTAAATTGTCTACCATTTTCTGCTTTGATTTTGTTTCCCAATTCTAAATTGTCTACCATTTTCTTCTCCAGGAGTACTCTACAGCCATAGACTTGTGGTCAGTTGGATGTATTTTTGGGGAGCTGCTGACCCAGAAACCTCTCTTCCCAGGCAAATCCGAGATTGACCAAATTAATAAGATATTTAAGGTAAAGTTTAAAGGATAGGTTCATGTTTGGATGTGACATGTTCCAGTACCTCCCCGATCCCCCCACAGGGCTGCACTATCATCATTCATCCGCAGAGATTTGTGAATTGATAAACTAGTCCTGGTTGCCATTGCGGCAGACAGCTTGTATTTCGTGCACTCGTAGTTCATTGACACTTCCTCCAAATTTTAGCAGAAAGCCTATACAAGCAGAAAGTTAGAGGATGTATCTGCAGGAGCCTGACATTGCACACGTGATCCGCTGCTCATGATGTTTGTTTATTTTTTTTCACTGTAAAAATATGTGCATTTATTACTTTATCCTTATAGGTGAACTTATAGCCTTTAAACTGAAAAGACGGTCACTGGCATTCATTTTAGTAAAAGGAAATTATTTTAGTTTGTGTGACAATCTAGTGCTGTAAGAACAAAGCGGGCACCTCAGTTCTTTTCTAAGGTCCCTTTCACACAGGGATGACTCGGTTTTGATCAGCAGGGGATCTGTCCGCTGGTCCCCCTGCAGATCAGCAGATCAGAGCAGAGAGGGCGGATGAGAGATCCTTGTCTGTGCAGAGCAGACACGGGCAGAGCCTGCTCTGCTCTATGGGCGCTCAGGTGTAAACTGACTCCGCTGTCCATGTACACCTGAATACCCTCCGATTCAGAGGAGCACAGATCCCCTTTCATTTTCTGTTATCGGATTGGAGGTAGGTGGGTGTAAAACCCGCTGGTCATTAGGGGTGTATAGACTGTCTGATCAGGTCTGTCTGAAAAACTGACAGGCAAACCTATCCCAATGTGATGAGTATCCCAGTTGGTCCTTTGAGAAGACCCCACTACGTGTTTGCATTCACACAGCATACCTAAAAAAAAAAAAAAAGTCCAACCAAGTCTGTCCTAAGGACAGGATGAGCTTCCTCTCATTAAAATACAATGCAAGAAGCGACGCTTCTAAACCTTTAACCCTTTGTTAGGACAGTGTTCAAATCTAGTTACAATTGATAATGAAGAACTGCAGCACATTGTAAATCTTCTGGGTTTTTATTTTTTTCCATTAAATTAACAAAACATGTCATACTTGCCTGCTCTGCAATGGTTTTGCCCAGAGCAGCTCTGATCCTCCTCTTCTCGGGTCCTCCCGCCGGCGCTTTTGGTTGGATGATCTGGTTGTTTTTTTGTTTCAAAACGTATTACCAAAATACATTTTAAAAGTGGCTTTCCAATGTGAGTAGGCTAATTGCACAGTCCACTTAAAGCGGAGGTTCACCCTAAATATACTCTTTCCCATGTGATCCAGCATACTGGCGTCAGCGCCAGTATGCTGTTTTTTTTTTCTTTTAAATGCCCCACTTACTGTGTAATCCTTAATTTTTTCTTTCCGCCGCGGTGGATGGCGCCTGTATAGTCCGTCACGGCTTCCGAAAATATCCGATTTAGGATTCGGGTATTTCCGGCGCTATACGGCGCCTGCGCACAGACCTAGGAGTTGACTGCGCAGGAGCTGCATTTCTCCGATTCCTATTTCGGCTTTTTTCGGAGGGCGTGACGCGCCATAGGACTCAGAGAAATACGGCGCCTGCGCAGTCAGCTCCTAGGTCGGAAATACCAGAGTCCTAAATCGGATATTTTCGGAAGCCGTGACGGGCTATACAGGCGAGGGGAAATAAATCAAAATTAAGGATTACACAGTAAGTGGGGCATTTAAAAAAAAAAAACAGCATACTGGCGCTGACGCCAGTATGCTGGATCACATGGGAAAGAGTATATTTAGGGTGAACCACCTCTTTAAGGCCCCTTTAACACTTGTGTGACTTGTCCTGTGACTTGGGACTGCAAAGTCGCATGACAAGTCATACCTCATAATTTCCAATGAGTACTCTTCATATCTGTGTGATTTCAAAGTAGCCCCTGCCCTGCTTTGGTTGACTTTGATGCGACTTGAAGTCCAAAGACTGCAAGATTACACAGGCATTTCTTCAAGTTGCATGAGTTTCAGGTCTTATAAGTGGAAAAGGGGCCTAAAACTTGTTTCTTTGGCTTCAGGATCTGGGAACACCTAGTGAAAAGATCTGGCCTGGTTACAATGAACTCCCTGCAATCAAGAAAATGACATTTGCAGATTACCCCTACAACAACCTACGGAAGAGATTTGGAGCACTCCTCTCTGACCAAGGATTTGACCTCATGAACAAGTATGTCCAAAGTTTTTTTTTTTTTTTCTTGTTTGTCTTAACCACTTGACCTCCAGAAGGTTTTACTCCCTTCCTGACCAGAGCACTTTTTGCAATTTGGCACGGCATTGCTTTAACTGGTAATTGTGCAATCATGCAACGCTGTTCCCAAATGAAATTTGCATACTTTTTTTTTTGGTGGTATTTGATCACCACTATTCTTTGCAATTTAAATGGAAAAAGACTGAACATTTTGAAAATTAATGATATTTTGTACCCTTTTTGTAAAAAAAAATATCCAGTAATCTCCATTTTTGTCATATATTTAGGCCAAATTTAATTTCAGCCACATGTCATTTTGGTAAAAAATAATAATTCAATAAGCATATATTGCTTCGCGCAAAAGTATAGCGTTTACAAACTAGGGTATATTTACTAGAATTTACGTAGCTTTTACTTTCTGACTGCCTATCTCATTTCTTGAGGTCCTAAAACGACAGGTTAGTACAAAACCCCACAAATTATCCCTTTTTGACATTTAGACACCCCAAGCTATTTGCTGAGAGGAATGTGGAGTCCATGGAATATTTTATGTTTTGCCAGAAGTTTTACACAAAGTTGTCACTTAAATGATATATTGCTCAAACATGCCATGGGTATATGTGAAATTACACCCCAAAATACATTCTGCTGCTTCTCCTGAGTACAGGGATACCACCACCAATCGCTGCCTTCAGGCCTTCTAAGGGTGTAAATTTCTCATTTCACTTCCTCACTACTTATCACAGTTTCAGTGGCCATGAAATGCCTAAATGGCGCAACCCAAAAATGACCCTTTTCGGAAAGTAGACACCCCAAGCTATTTGCTGAGAGGCACATTGGGTATTTTACAGATCTCACTTTTTATCACAAAGCTTTGAAAAAATAAAAAATACATTTTTCCCTTTCTATCTTAATTTTCAAAACAAATGAGAGCTGCAAAATACTCACCAGGACTCTAAGAAAATACCTTGGGGTAACTAACTTCGGAAACGGGTCATTAAGGAGGGTTTGTGCCAGCTTGGCATTTCATAGCCTCAGAAACTGTGATAGGTAGTGAGGAAGTGAAATGAGCAATATACGCCCTTACATAGCCAAAAGGCAGTAATTGGTTTTTGGGATCCTGTTTTTAATTATGTGCCCTATAAACAAAAGAACGACAATTTTGAAAAAAATAAAATAAATATATATATATATTCTTTACTTTCTGCTATAAAACATATCCAATAAAAATATTTAAAAAAATCTAATTTCTTCATCAATTTAGGCCCAGTATTCTGCTGCATATTTTTGGTTAAAAAAAAAATCCCAACAAGCTTACATTGATTGGTTTGTGCAAAAGTTATAGTGTCTACAAAATAGGGGATAGATTTATGGCATTTTTATTTATTATAATTTTTTACGTGCAATGGCGGGGATCAGCGAGTTTTAGCGTGACTGCAACATTGCGACAGACAGATTGGACACCTAGCTTATATTTTTCTTGGAATCGGTTACATTAATACTGTGATCAGTGCTAAAAATATGCACCGACAGTATAAATGACACTGGCAGGGAAGAGGGATAACATTGGGCGATTTAAAGGGTTAACAGTGTTCCCTCAGTGTGCGTCTAACTGGGGGGGGCTCACTGCATGGACGCTCTGATCAAAGTGTCCATGCCCAACAGTGCGACAGTCTGCTTGTTTAAATCAGCAGACCGCCATTCTGCGGGGAGCAGTCGCGGGTGGCCAATCCCTCTGTGGCTATTGCCATGTTCTGACGTCACTTCCAATGCGACTTTGAGTGTGTTCCATGCTGGTTCCGAGATGACAAGACGGATGTCCAGCCGATTGTTTCTCTCCTCTAGCGTTAACATCTTTACACC
Source organism: Rana kukunoris (assembly GCA_029574335.1). Taxonomy (NCBI): domain Eukaryota; kingdom Metazoa; phylum Chordata; class Amphibia; order Anura; family Ranidae; genus Rana; species Rana kukunoris. Next base: position 99,751,691 of record CM056058.1, on the reverse strand, counting down.
ACCATCCATCGGGGACCCGCTGAGTGACCACAGTATAATTTTGTTAAATGCCTATTGATCTTTATATCAGTGTGAGTAGCCAGTTGGCTGATTTTAATTAAATATACCCTTCGTGGCATCTTCTGCTGCACGTAGTTTTTGCCGCTCCTTTTTTTTTCCCATCTAAAAAGTGGCACACTTGTATAAAAATTGTCCATGTATAAATGGTACCCCTTTCGAAATGAGGGTGACACCAAGTTTCAAACAATCTTGCCGTTGTTCCCTATATAGTCTGGGTTCTCCAAGCTGCTATCTTTTTTTCCCCTCGTAAACTCCATGTGTAGCCTGTTTCCCTTTCACAGTGCTTATACATTTTTTTTTTTTTGTTCAATAAAATTTCTATTAAAGGAAATATAAATGACAGCATACCGCTCAAAAGAGCAGAACTAAAATAAAAGTGAGAAATAACATAAAATACAACAAATTAGAATAAGACAAAACAATATCCGAAGCCTCGACACATCCATTCTAGGTAGGCAGGGTGTGCCATCCGGAGATAACATAAAAGGCATGTAGTTACATCAACTTAAGAAGCATTCAGAAACATTTATGGAAGCATCTAACTAGAGCAAGGATAGCTCCCACGTTTGCACATGCTATTCCAAAGCTTGCAGGCCGGAGCTGTGCTTTGCACTGAGCGCCTAGACGTGATATTGAGAGACCTCGGATCATAAACAGACTTAAAAATGAGTGGAATGAGTAGGAAAGAAAAGTAAAGAGATAGGTAAGAGAAGAAGAGAGGGTGGGTAGGGGGGGGGGGGTAGGGAGGGGGGGAAGTTCCTCTGCATCCGGCTGCCACCTCGAAACCAAAAAAATCAATCCTTAGAACCTATCGTTACAACAATCCAACAGTAAAGTACAGAACTTCAGGCAGGTTGAGCCATGATGTCAGCGTATGCCGACGTATACTTAAAGGCGAACCAATCGGACCATGTTTTTCGTGCTAAATCAGATTTATTGTTAAGAGAAGAAGTAAGGTCCTCCATATGGTAAATATGATCAACTGCCTCCAGCCATTGGCGCAGCGAGGCAACCACCGTCTGTTTCCAGAATCGAGGTATGAAGGTATGATCCGATTGGTTCAGCCGTACAGTGCAACAGCACCACCCAGGGGTCATTTGGGGTTTCAAAACCTTGTATTTCCTTCATCCAGTGCAGAACACTTAACCAGAATGGACGAATGAGCGGGCAGAACCACCAAATGTGTGCATGTGAAGCATGTTCGCCACACCCCCGCCAGCAGAGTGGAGATGTCAGGGGGAAAACCTTGTGTAGCACCACCGGAGTGTAGTGCCATCTAGTCATTAGCTTGTAATTAACTTCAGCATATCTAGATGAAATGGAGTACGTATGAGCAAGCAGTAGAATAGTATCCCTCTGGGAGGGGGAGAGTTCCTTTTGAAGGTCCCTCTCCCACCTGAACATGAAGGCCGGGGTGCCATGAGTAGAAAGGGAGTACAACGCTTTATAAAAATAGGAGAGGGGCCTTTCCACTGGTCGGTCCTCGGCAAACGCCGATTCCACCAGAGTTAACTTTGTGTCGTCTCTGAGAGGTTGGGGTAGAGAACAGACAAAGGCTGTCAGTTGACGGTATTTCCACAACACCATAGGCGTCACCTCCGAAGAACCAACAACATCAGACAGAGGAGTTAATCCCGAAGGAGAAGCTACATGGTGAAGAAGCGTCGCAGCACCCAAGGACCAAGGTTGTTGGTGCGGAAGGGTGTTACCAGGGGGGAAGTATGCATGACCAGATAGCGGCATCAGGGGAGAGTTACAGGGCCATCCATGAGTCTTACTCAAAGCGTCCCATACCATTAGAGTGGAACGCGTCAGAGGAGACGTCATAGCGGATAGAGACCTGTACTTCCGGGGAATCCATACTTGAACATAAGGGTCCGCACCACACATGTGCTTATACATTTTGACTCCATATCTGGCACGCTTGCTGGGAAGAAATTGTTTGAAACCAAGGCAGCCAAAAAATGTAATCGGGGACTCATATACGCAGACGTATTGTTCAGGATTTAGAAGGCTGCAAAATTTTAGTTGAAGTGCTTTACAAGGGGCTGAATTTTGTGGAGCCGATTTATATTCAGAGTCGCCCTGAGGACGACAGAGTTCATTGTCGTTGAACTGCATAAATCGCAATATTTGCTCGTATCTAGCCCTGGCCATGGCAGCATTGAACATGGGCATATGATAAATTGGGTCAGTGGACCAATATGACCGCAACTCATTCTTTTTAGTAATGCCCATGTTTGGGGGATCGGCACAGAAAGGTCTTAAATTCAGGAACTGTGGTTTCCAGCCAAATTGGCAAGGGACAAATTTGGGTTTGCGACGATAACCTGATTAACATATAAATTGCTTTGGTCCACAATAGATCTTCCGTGAAAAACAGCCAAAAAAAACAAGGGATGTTAAATCTGTTTCCACCTGAATTCCCGGTTGCCTAGTGAATGAGGGAAGTATGGTCACTGCAGAATCTGTGGGCTAGGATTTGCAAGCGTATCAGGAAGGGCACTATGTGCCTAACTTTGTGCACTGGTGCCAGTGTAGTTTTTTTTCTTCTTTTTTTTTTACTCACAGTAGATGCTCTCCTTTTACGCTGCAACTGAAAAGAGCTCCAGCAGAGGAGATAGCTGTGCCTGTGTTTACACCCAACCCCCCCCCATAGCCGCGGGCGCGAATGGTACGTGATTTTCCGCAGCCATGCCGCCCTGTTACAGTATATGTACGTGGGGTGGTTAAAGTTGACCTGTACTGAAATCTTCATTTTTAAAGTAGGACTCGCAAAATATCAGAAAAAATCCCGATGGAGTCTCTGATCCTAGCGCACATTGGTATACACTAAATTTAGACTTGCCACTATACCACTAATTTTAATACGTTCAGTCGCAACTGGGTCCGCATGACAGCCAGGTAACTTTGAGGAGCGTAGCTGAGTAATGGCAGCCTCTTCTCTGATAGATTCCATGTCAAATCTAGGCCTCCTTTTTTTTTTGCACAGTTTCACTTTGTTTTTTTGGGGGATGATTTTAATATTTAAAACACTAAATTGCATTTCATTATTTTTTGACACTTTGCAGGTCGGTTTTGTTTTAATGTCTGTAGCAAAGTTTGTTTTCTTCATGAGCTGTTTTGCTACTTGATTGCTTTCTGTTCCTACAGGTTCCTGACTTACTGCCCAGCCAAGAGAATTAATTCAGAAGATGGGTTGAAGCATGAATATTTCCGAGAAACCCCCCTGCCAATCGATCCTTCCGTGTTCCCAACATGGCCAGCAAAAAGCGAACAGCAGAGGGTGAAACGCGGCACAAGTCCTCGTCCTCCTGAAGGAGGCCTGGGCTACAGCCAGTTGGTGGGTTCAGCTATTAATATTAAAACATGGAGTATTTTTTTTTCTTCCCCCAAATAGTTTTTATTAGTTGTCTCAAAAGGAAGTTCTAATATCAACCTTACTTTTATGTAATGAGCTTAACAAATGTTCTAGAAAACTCAGTTTTGTCAAAATGTTGGAAATTGTTCTTGTGTTCATTGAGAGATTACAATCTTACTTTTCAAAAGGGGTTGTACTCCTTTATGCTGAGCACTCTAGGTGCTAAATAGCTTCTGGCACATTGTAGCTCTCCTCGAGCTTAACCCTAGCCAACTGGATGTCTGCTAGTCCCCAGTTTACTGCATAACAGAACAAAGTGGGCTCTGACTACATCATTTTGCCAGAGAAAGGAAAAAGAAAAAAAGGGTAAAACCATAATAATGCTACATACCCTCATTGGTTATAAACAGAGCCTAGGGTAGTACTTGTAGACCAAGGGGTTGATTTACTAAAGGCTTAAATGGACTGTTCCTTTTTAAAGTGAAGTTGCAGTTTCCAAACTAATTTTCCCTACATCTTAGTGAATGAGGTGAAACTTTGCTAACTTTTATCATTCAATGATGTGCAAGCAAAATGCAGTATTTTCTTTTATTTTCCTTACATATTGGGTATTTGCAATGTGGAATTGCACCACATTCACTAAGCTCTGGAAAAGGTTCCCATGCAAAGTAAACAGACTATTTGCCTTTTATGAATCAACTTCCCAGTCACAAAGTAAAATTTTTACTTTTCGCAGACTCCTATGCTACATATTACGCCATAAGCTGTACCTTTTCAGCGTCTTTGTGTGATGCCACTTCTCTGTAACTGGTATATAAGCCAACGATTGGAGAGTGACTACTACCTTTTGGGGCTTCTCTCTTGGGTATATTGTTATCCGACTGATCCTATTTACCAAAAGTAAATTTATGAATACAAATATTTGATGTGGTAAAGCTGAGTTTAAGTGAAAATGCAACATTCTGCTATTATGAAGGTCCTAACTATTTGAGCATTTTCTTGAATGGTAAGACCAGTAGGGGGCGCTGTGCAATTTGGTTTCTGATTTTGTCCCAAGCTGAAAATATTTTGACAGACCTAAATAAGCCCATCATAAAAGTAAGTGTAGCGCTAAAAAAAAGAATAAAAGTTGAAAAAGACTATGTGAAAAAGTCTTATAATGAATATAGTGAAAACACCACAGGTGCTCATATAATCAGCTCTGCACAGTGTGGAGTATGTTGATTGAAGTATGTGAAACAATCCATATAGTCCAACTATAGATGACTGTGTGATCAACAATTGATAGGCGATCCACCACCAAGTAATAATATTGAGAGGCTTACCAGAAGGGTCAGACCCAAGTAAGTATACACTTATTAGGCCGATCAAGCTTAATGATACTGGTATCCAGAATCCAAATCGACTCCAATGTTGAATAGATCCATGAAACTCAAACAGCATTCATATAGATAATACTCAATGTGAAACCATTCAATAGGAAACCAGCCAGATGGTAATAGTGGACACTTCCAATAATGGTAATGAATTATCCAGGCAGTTCAGGATGTATGAAACAGGAAAAAAGAAAACAAAAAATAAGGAAACAAAAAATAAGCCCATGTTTCCTTCTCCTTTTTTATATCCATTTATTTTGAACAAATAACTACTTTTGTCAGTCATATTGAAGCTTTTTTTTCGTGCTGTAACTGAGGCATATGTGTGCACACTGACAGCCTGGACCCACGAGTAATCAAATCCAGATGTTTAATTCAGACGTTAATTTTCTCCAGGAAAAGATAATTGGGATTTGCAAGTAAAACATTCTTGCAGCTTTTTTCCCTTGTTGCATTCAATGTTCGGCCTTGCCATTACAAGCTGACTAGAAGTTCACAGGCTGGTCAGAGTATAGTTATGAATGTATATCATAACATTTTTGTCTAATATTTTTATTTATTTTTTAAACTTTCCTCTTCTCATTCAAGAAAAAGTTAGAACATTAGGCGCAATAACATTTGACATCTACATGCATAATAGAGGGATTGTAAATAATTACACTAAGATTGCATATGATCTTGATAATCCATACATCATTGACATGTAGAGACAGATCTAGAGGCTTTACAGCTGCCCTGGTCACTTCTACTGTATAAGATGATGCTCGCAGCTGATATTGCATCTTGTTTATATTACATTACTGCCCCACCTTAGTACTTCAGCAGTGGCAGCACGCAGATTAAACAGCACTGCATTCATCTGTTAATGGACCACATTTTTTGCTTTCACTGAGCAACATTTAGCCGGCGCCCAAAAAAGCTGATCACTCCTCATCTTCATACAAGGTCTCCCTTTACTCCAGTTTTATTAATTTTGTGTATGCTGTTCCCTTTTCCAGATTTTACTCTTTATTTTCTATTTCTAGGGAGATGATGACCTGAAAGACACCGGCTTTCACTTGACCACCACCAACCAGGGAGCATCGGCTGCTGGTCCTGGCTTTAGCCTCAAATTTTGAACCTGTCACAGTGAACAGAACTGTTTTTTTTCTTTAATGAGAGTTGTGGGCAGTTGTTAAACTTTTAGTACAAATGAACAATTTGCATACTGCACCTAACTCACAACAATGCAGACTGTTGCTTTCCAAAGCAGGAACATGAGACTTAAGCAAGGACTTGTAGTCTTATTTATTTTTCACACTTGTATATTTGTAGAATTAAAATGCAATTTTTAATGTTATAATCTGTTTTGCTGCTTACGTTTAATTTTGGATGTTATTTTCAAGTGCATGTGACCCAAGTCTGGTCATGCTTGTGTCCTTCCCTACCCTCTAAGCCCACTCGTTCTACATTTTCCAGTTCTAGTATGTAGCCTATCGAGGCTCCTTTCATATGGACTCTTTTGGCTCAGATGAGTCTGATGTCGCAAAATGCCAAAACAGTTGCAATGTCCAACCTGCGGCCCAAGATGGCTATAAATGCAACCCAAACATAATAATGTTGGTGTTTTTTTTTTTTTTTTTTGGGGACATTTTTGTAAAAATGCATTTACACTTGGTGAGCTTATGCAACTGAAGAAACATTTGACAGTGTTTCTTTGATGGACTTTTATATTTTTATCTTCCAGAGGAAAAATATCCCACTCTTTACAATCACACCTTATACATGTCACCAGTTTTTGTCAGAACCTATATTTGTGAGCAGCTATTTTCAAGGATGAACCAACGAAGGGCAGAATTGGAACCAAAATATCTGAATACTTTGAGAATTGTTACTGCATCCATTGAACCAGATATTGATGCGTTCGCTTATCAAAAGCACTGTCAAATATCGCCCTAGTTGTATGTGGCCCTCTTTTATTTTTATAATAAAAAATATTGCAAAAAAAAAAAAAGTTCTATTACTTGGGTACATGATTTATATTTGCGATTGTTAACTTGTTATCTGTTTTTTATGTTTTTGTGTAATTTATGTGTGGTCACAGATAATTCCTCTTCTTCCAATGTGGTCCAGGGAAGGTCTAAAGGTTTGATGCTTGTGATCTAAAGTACTAGTAGTATATTGTAATGTGAAATTCAGTTGCAGTTGGCATGTGTATCGGGTCAGCGGTAGTGGTTATGCTTAAGGTGTATTGCTAGACATTTTATTTTAGCTTTGGATGGAGTGTGGGAGTGTTAGAACCCATATCATGTAATGCCATTTTTTTTTTTTTGCTGAAACAGATTTGCCAATTTTTAGACCCCTGCCATATTTTTATGCTGTCTGTTAATGCTGGGGTAATTCACCTTTGTGGTCTGTCCTGGTTGCCCCTCGTCGCTTGAAAAGAAAGTGATAGTTCATCTCAAATTCTACAGCTGTCACTGCAACAAAAGTTGAAGAGAAGTCTTCCAACAAGGACACCTGCTCAGGTAATGTGTGTGGAGATTTCCTCCCACTTCCTGCTGTGTTTCTGTAACAGTAAGTTAAGGGTCAGTGGTTCAGACTGCAAAAAGAAAATGAATAGGGCTTTTAACCATTTTCTACTCTAATCAATACAAAAAAAGCTTTGGTTGGAGAGGAAGGTTGTCATATATGACATCAATATCCAAACCGACAGCTAGAAATTGTAAGGAAAAGGACAAACAACTTTAAATACACTGCCAGGCACTTTTAGTGTCATTGTATCCATGACCCCTGTCAGTAGTCGAGTGTACAATTCTCAGGGGGGGGCCAAGAACTCTTTTTACTGCCATCACTGCTTCGTGTTAGGCTAAATCTATATTGAAATTTTGACATCACTATTGCAAATGCCCCCCCCCCCCCCCCCCCCAAAAAAAAACATTGCCTGTGACCCCTAGTTAGACATATATTGTATGGTGGAAAATATATGTTGATCATTGTGGCATGTGCAATCAATGTGTGGACCATGCCCTCCTTTCACTAAAAACCACACCCACATCTGCAAGCTGATATGAAATCATCTTAAATTCATGAATTGAACATTTTGTGCTCTTACAATTAAGGTTTCTTAATCATACAGGATACAGTCATGATCGTAGGCTGTATGGTGAAGCACATAGTTGGGGACACTGGAAAACAAAGTTGTTAGGGATAGCCTGTATAACCCCTACTACGCTCAGCAATCCGTTTTTGCCAGTGTCCTTATGTGATTGAGGATCTCTCGTTGCTAAGAGCAGGTTTCTGGCAAATCATGCTGATGTTACTGTCAAAAGAACTGGAAAACACTGCTTTTTTCTGTTCATGGACGGACACAGCAGCATCTTGACATATGGGTATTATCCTCCTGTTGGGAGATTGACTAGGCAGAAAAAACAGCATGTTAAGTGTTAAAACACATCGTACAGTACAACCCAGGGGGCGGTCACCCTGGGTACATCCCCTCTCCCTGCATCTTGCAGCTCAGTTTTTTTTCTGCCTATCATAGGAGAAGAACATGGCTCCCTGTGGGCCCATGTGGCCTGGGGTTTTTTTTTCTGCACTTTTTGATCCTGAGATCTACTATCAACCGCCGACTGGGTGACAGGCTGGATCCTCGATCCTTGTAGTCCCCCCAGTTCGGCCATCAAGCGTGTGCCAGCCTTTTTAGCTATGCGCTGGGCCGTCCACGACATGCCCTGTTGCTCCAGAGGTGGTCGGTGAGCTATATGCTCCAGGGCTCACATATGACTGGGCTCTATGTTCGAGTCAGTGTGGGATGCCTTCAGCTGGTCATCGCAGGACGGGTAAGTAGCAGTCCCCCTGCTCCGGCAGGCGGGTACGGCTGGACAATCCTGGGGAGGTCGATAGAGAGTCCGTCCTGTTTTTTCCTCTCTCCCTTCCCTCCTCCTTAGGCTCGGGGAGCTAGGATGGCTGCGATTCGGGAATCCACCTGGGGGGTCATCTTAGGGCGGGGGGCTGCGCGGCGGATCCGCTCTCCTGGGGGTGTTCTCTGATGCTGTGTGGGGGGAGAAGCACTCTAGGAGGCCTAGGCAGCTGTACGGTACCTGGACAGGGTGGTGAGTCCTCTGGGGATCCCTTGTCTCTCTGCGGCAGCTAGGAGGGTGGTCCGTGTATCTTGCCTTGCGTCCCTAGGGGTGTTAGGTGGGTGGGTCAGCATGGCATCGGAACCGAATGCCTCTTCCCCCAGACATACCTGAATTTGCAACTAGTGTCCCTGCACCTGCTGTTTCTGTGGACGATATGGTGGCGGTCCTGGAGGCCTTTGTTGTCAGGGTGGAAGTGGCGCGTGGACAAAAAGGGGGTAAAAAGTGTCCCCTGCCTCTGCCATCTTCCAGGGATGCCTCTGATGCGAAATCGGGCCCAGCTACTGGTTCCGATGTGTCAGAGGATGCAGGCCTCGACCGCACGAACAGTGAAGATGACTCTGCATCGGGGTCGGCACATGATGGGGCGCTTGTAGGAGCACTTATCACTGAGGTGCGAGATAATTAAAAATGGAGGATACGGTGGAGACGTCAGATGTTGGTCCGTTTTGGATTCCATAAGCCGGCCCGTACTGCTAAGGTGTTTCCTTGTGTTCCTTATCTGGAAAAGCTTTTGTACAAGGACTGGGAATCGGCCACAAACGTTTTTTTTCTGCCCCAAAATGCGGTCTGTTAATCTTTTGAGGAGAATTTCCTGAAAAAATTGACTTCTCCCTCGTCAAATGTTCCTTGGCACCTGCCACTGCGTGAGGACCTTCTGTCGCCATGTCCCATGTTCATTCTGCTTTACAGTCGTTGGCTTTAACGGCATGGCTATTGAAAGCCAGGTGCTAAGGGACCAGGGTCTGTCGGACTTGTGGTCTCTTTCATGCTCCGGGCACGGAAGTCTACTTCCTGGAACGTTTACCATTGTACGTGGAAGGCTTACATCTCTTTGTGTGATAAGAGGCGGCATCCGCGTGCATATTTGATTTCCAGGATCTTGCTGTTTCTACAGCGTGTAGTGGACAATTAAGGGGCAGATTTCAGCCTTGGCTGTTTTCTTTCAGTGACCCTTTGCGGCGCACTCTTTAGGGCGTACGTTTGTGCTGGGGGTTTGTCATGTGGCCCCTCCGGTACGTCCTCCACTACCTCCGTGGGACTTGAATTTAGTTCTCTCGGTGCTTCAAAAGCCCCAGTTTGAGAACATTAGGGAGATTCCCTTATCGTCTCTCTCCCAGAAGGTGGCTTTTTTGGTGGCGATTTACATCAGTCAGGTGCGTTCTTAATTGTCAGCCTTGTCTTGCAAGGCTCCCTATTTGATTTTCCACAAGGTTGTTTTGGCTTTTCATCTTAATGAGGACATTGTTCTTCCAATCCCAAAGTAGATGCGTTGCATTCCTTGGACGTCGTCAAAGCTCTTCGGGTGTACCATTCTGCGACGGCTCCGTTCCAGGGGTGGGATTCACTGTTCATGTCGGTGACTGGTCCTAAGAAAGGTATGGCGGTCTCATCTAGGTGGATCAGGCCTATGCTCTAAAGGGGCAGGCGCATCCCTTACCGGTTACGGCGCATTAGACCAGGGCAATTGGTGCCTCTTGGGCCTTCCGCAATCAAGCGTCTGTTTCCCAGGTGTGTACGGTGGCAACCTGATCGTCCGTCCACACTTTCTCAAAATTTTACAAGGTTGATGTGAGTGCATCTTCAGATGCTTCCTTCGGCCGCAAGGTTTTGCAGATGGCTGTTTAAGGTTGCAACTCCTCCATTGAGGAGCTCTGGTTTGTTTGGGGTGAAGTTTATTTGCTGCTGTGTTTTCCCCCCGCTCGTTTTTGACACTACTTGGGGGCGTCCCATATGTCAAGTTGCTGCTGTGTCCATCCATGAACGGAAGAGAAAAAGATTTTTTTTACTCACCGTAAAATTAAATTTTTCTGAGTTCATGGCTGGACACATCACCCACCCCTCCTGAGCTGCAAGATGCAGGGAGAAGGGTTGTACCCAGGGGGGCCACCCCCTGGGCGGTACTCTACTGTGTGATGTGTTTTAACACTTAACATGCTGTTTTTTCTGCCTAGTCAATCTCCTAACAGGAGGGTAGTACCCATATGTCAAGATGCTGCTGTGTCCGTCCATGAACTCAAAGAATTGGATTTTACGGCGAGTACAAAAATCTTATTTTTGTCGTCTTCCAAGTCGGCCCTTGAGAGAAGAAGCTCCTCCTCACAATCAGGAAACACATTGCCATTTTTTCACTCCCCTTAAGAGGCGGTCCCTGGTCTGTCTTGGTGTTTCCTCCATCCGGAGGAGACAATGTTGCCAGAGGACCTGAGGGAGGGCTCCATCTCTCAGGGACTGACAGGGGCAGCAGATTGGTTTGTGCACAGGCTGCAGGCGACGGCATGGCACAGAAGGAGCGGTGAAGTCTCGGAACGGCAGGGGGTCAGTGGACTCACCGATGCCGTTTTGTTTAATCTCTTCTTTATTACATTTTTCTTTACATATACCAGTTAACATTTTAAATTTTTCATGCCTTAACACTTGAAAGGTAGCTCACTACATGCTATCTTCCTTTACTATATGGTGGTTTCTCTGAATCCTCCAAGAAAGAGAAATAAAATAAAAAATGGGGGGGGGGTGAGTGGCGGGCAAGAGTTGAGCGCAAAAGAGTGTTTGTGACTATAAAGAATGTGTCAATATATGTGTATTCCTAGTGCTATATAATTGTGACATTTATTATATTTCCTCTGTGCCTTTTTATATTTATCTGTGGTAAAGGGACTTTTTTTTTTTTTATATATATATATATATATATAAAATTGTTTGAGATGTTATATTTATATGTATGTGTCTTCTCATTTATAATCCCCCCCCCCCCCCCCCCCCCCCCAACAAGGGAAAAAGAGAGAGAGAGAGAGAGTAGAAAGGAAAAAAAAGGTTAGTGAGGAGGGCAGTTAACCACCTTGCCATATTCTTCAAGTGTCACAATCTCTACTTAGGCATATTAACAAAACATAAATAAAACATCCGTTTCCAAAATAAAAGCTGTGGATTGTTCCCCAGCTTCTTCTTCCTGTTTTTTTTTTTTTTTAGTTCCTATCTCCTTTTATGAACTTCATAAGGCTTTTGGTTTTATCCATCTATTTCTTGAATAAAAATAGTAGTGCTAGCGCAAGTGGTAAAGCATAACTTAGGATGTATAATAATGGGTAAGCACACAGTACACAAAGTGTGCTAAATCAGTGGTATCTGTGACAAAGCAAAAAAAAAAAAAAAGCAAAAACAACACAACAGTCCAACAAGGGTGCTATGTCCAAACCAAGTGCACTAAAGTCCTTAATGTGAACAGTGTGAAGGAGGGATGTCCACTAGTTGCAGAAAGGTGAGGAAAGGAAAGAGCCCCACCATACGGCACGTCTAGTCTCACAGAACTCTCACCTCCAGCCAGACATAACCAGCATGTAGGATATCCTTGGTATAGACAATCTCCCCCAGTGATGTTGTTTGTGGATCCCCACAGGTCAATGGAACGATGGATGTCTAAGTACTCAGGTATATTCACAGGACACAGATAAGGAGAATCCGGGAAAAGACAAAGGAAGCCTCCAATAGTGCGTTAACTTGATAGTCAGGGAGTTTTAATAAAACAAATGTACTTACAACAAAAAAAGATAAAATTGGCATCAAACAGCGGGATCGTAGCGCTTGCAGCACGTCACTCATCTGCCCGAAGGGAAGGACGGGCAGATGAGTGACGTGCTGCAAGCGCTACGATCCCGCTGTTTGATGCCAATTTTATCTTTTTTTGTTGTAAGTACATTTGTTTTATTAAAACTCCCTGACTATCAAGTTAACGCACTATTGGAGGCTTCCTTTGTCTTTTCCCGGATTCTCCTTATCTGTGTCCTGTGAATATACCTGAGTACTTAGACATCCATCGTTCCATTGACCTGTGGGGATCCACAAACAACATCACTGGGGGAGATTGTCTATACCAAGGATATCCTACATGCTGGTTATGTCTGGCTGGAGGTGAGAGTTCTGTGAGACTAGACGTGCCGTGTGGTGGGGCTCTTTCCTTTCCTCACCTTTCTGCAACTAGTGGACATCCCTCCTTCACACTGTTCACATTAAGGACTTTAGTGCACTTGGTTTGGACATAGCACCCTTGTTGGACTGTTGTGTTGTTTTTGCTTTTTTTTTTTTTTTGCTTTGTCACAGATACCACTGATTTAGCACACTTTGTGTACTGTGTGCTTACCCATTATTATACATCCTAAGTTATGCTTTACCACTTGCGCTAGCACTACTATTTTTATTCACTTATTACAAATGCTGTGTATGCATTTTTTGTGTTTGCTGCAGACTGTTATTGTTTAGAGATTTTTTTAGTAGCGCAGAAGTTCCACTTGATATAACATCTATTTCTTGGTTATGTTTTTCTCAGATTTCCCAGATTTTTTTAAATTTCTCCTGCTTGTGCCCGATGTCGTGTATCCATTTTTCTGCTCCTATTAACTACAGTGCCTTGCGAAAGTTTTCGGCCCCCTTGAACTTTGCAACCTTTTGCCACATTTCAGGCTTCAAACATAAAGATATAAAACTGTAATTTTTTTGTGAAGAATCAACAAGTGGGACACAATTATGAAGTGGAACGAAATTTATTGGATATTTCAAACTTTTTTAAACTGAAAAATTGGGCGTGCCATATTATTCAGCCCCCTTAAGTTAATACTTTGTACCCCCACCTTTTGCTGCGATTACGGCTGTAAGTCGCTTGGGGTATGTCTCTATCAGTTTTGCACATCGAGAGACTGAAATTTTTGCCCATTCCTCCTTGCAAAACAGCTTGAGCTCAGTGAGGTTGGATGGAGAGCGTTTGTGAACAGCAGTTTTTAGTACTTTCCACAGATTCTCGATTGGATTCAGGTCTGGACTTTGACTTGGCCAATCTAACACCTGGATATGTTTATTTGTGAAAAATTCCATTGTAGATTTTGCTTTATGTTTTGGATCATTGTCTTGTTGGAAGACAAATCTCCGTCCCAGTCTCAGGTCTTTTGCAGACTCCATCAGGTTTTCTTCCAGAATGGTCCTGTATTTGGCTTCATCTCAAAAATCTCAGCCGTGTACCCCAGCCTAAGCATATATCATGTGCTTTGATCAACACAAGATCGGCAGTAAAACACCGACTGGAAATCCATGATTTCATTCTACAATACGATTTAGACTGCCTCTATTACAGAGAGCTGGCTCACAGCCGACTGTAACACCATTCTAGGAGAACTGGTGCCAAAAAACTATCGTATTATAATTGAAAACAGAATAGGGCAAAGAGGAGGACTGGCTGTGATCCATAAGACTCATCTTGCGATCACTAAACCAGTCCTCCAAAACCCTCTTCCATTCATGGAAACCCTTACCCTGCAACTGCAAATAAACTCCCAGGAGACCATCCGGATTCTTCTCTGCTATAGACCACCTGGCCCAAAATCGCAGCTTCTTCCATCATTGACGGACTTTATCTCCACCTATACCCTCAACAGCAAACACCTCTTGCTGCTCGGGGACTTCAACCTCTGGGCCAACTCCCCACAAGACCCCGCTGCCGACGCCTGCATCGATCACCTTGAAGGATTAGGGCTACAACAACTAGTATGTGGGCCCACACATGCTTCAGGTCACACGCTCGATCTTATTTTCAGACAAGATCTGGAAATAAAAATCTTGGAAAATTAACCGTTGCCATGCAATTAAATTCATTATTTCAGATTTCCCACCCTTAACTAAAACATCAAATCCATTGACAGTACACTGGACTAGATGTCAGAAGAAGCTCCACTCGGAACTCTTCAAAACCACGTTAAGGAAAAAATCAATACAATTTAGCCGAACCAAACGGCTGAAGAAACACTGGATACCATAAATACAGCCCTATTACAGTCAGCCGACTTAATAGCGTCGAAACGCAAAACCCGCATTCGGAAAAATAACTCCAGCTGGTTCAACCACCAACTGGCGTTACTGAAGCAAGAGCGCAGAAGGGCGGAAGCCGCCTGGAAAAGCTCTTCAGATGAGAACCTCATCGTCTACAGAGCAACAACAAGGAAATACCACAAAGAAATCTTCAAAGCCAAAAAAAAACATTTATCTAAGGCTATCAACAGCGCCCTTAATCGCCCATGCGAACTCTTTAAGCTGGTCACTCAGACCATGAATCCAGGATGTCTTGAAGCCCCCAATTCGGGCTCACAAGAATTTTGCAATGAATTGTCGGATTACTTCATTAACAAAATCAAAGGAATCCGGCAAAGCATTGGGCAAAATAATTCCCCCCTCAACCCTCCCCGTAATTATCTGCACAACACCTGCAGTAATTCACCACAACCAGGTAGGTTCACGTTGGAACCTATCTCTATCAATGACACTAATAATATCATCGGTACTTTGCGTAAAAGCACCGCGCCGAATGATATTATCCCCACTAAACTGCTGAAGGAATGCGCCGACATCCTGGCACCTTCTATCACGCAGCTTATTAACCAATTTTTCAGGGAAGGCATAGTGCCCTCCCTATTGAAGGAAGGTATAATTCGACCCATTCTGAAGAAACCCAATCTGGACCTCAAGGATCCACTACACCGTCGTCCAATAACAGGCCTAAATGTACTCTCAAAGGTAATTGAAAAAGTAGTGATACAACAGCTGCAACAGCATCTAGATACCCACAACCTACTTGATCCATTTCAATCGGGATTCCGGCCTGGACACGGGACGGAAACCGCATTGCTCAAAATATGGGACGACGCTCTCGAGGCCGCAGACGAAGGAGAATCTTGTCTTCTGGTTCTGTTGGACCTAATCGCAGCCTTCGACACAGTAGACCACAAGCTTTCGACTCGGCTAGCTGAAGTAGCCAGAGTCGCAGAAGGCGGTTTATCTTGGTTCTCCTCTTTTTTTGGAAAACCGATCGCAAATAGTGGTTAGGACCTTTCATTTCTGAGAAACGCACATTATCATGCGGAGTCCCTCAAGGATCCCCCCTGTCACCGGTGTTCAACATCCATCTTCGCCCTCTTTTTGAGATTATTAGCAGCCAAAAACTGCTCTACCACTCATATGCAGATGACACGCAACTGTATTTTCGCATTTGCAATAAAAAGGATCACCACCTCAATCTAGAGACATGCCTCTCTTTGATAGAGGACTGGATGACAAAGAGTTATCTTAAACTCAACAGAGCGAAAACAGAACTTCTCCTGTTTCACGCCAAGCGTATGATTCAACCTGCAACAACCTGGACCCCCCCGCCCATTCTGGGCAAAATCATCACCCCTAGCGACAAAGTCAAAAGTCTTGTGGTCATCTTTGACTCCTACATGACAATGGACGCACAAATAGGGTCAGTAGTCAGCAGTTCTCATCATCTACTGCGCCTACTACTCAGATTTACTCCTTTTATTCCCAAGGAAGACATAGCAGTCGTGGTGGGAGCAATTGTAAACTCAAGATTGGACTATGCAAATGCCCTTTACCTCGGACTCCCCAAGTACCAAATCGCTCGTCTACAAGTCGTTCAAAATACGGCTGCTAGACTTGTGATGGGAAAAAAACCTTGGGAATCCATCTCACCTTCGCTGAGATCCCTTCACTGGTTACCAGTAAAAGACAGAATCACTTTTAAAGCTCTCTAACGCATAGATGTATCCATGGGAATGCTCCCCATTATCTATGCGAAAAAATAAAAGCTCATAATCCCAATCGCGTTCTGCGATCCACCAGTCAAAATCTACTCCAGATACCGAAAGCCAAGAACAAGTCCAAAGGAGAAAGGAGATTTGCGGTCCAAGGTCCCAGACTATGGAACGCTTTACCAACCAGCATTCGGTTGGAGGAGAACCACTTAGCGTTCAGGAGAAAGATCAAGACTCATCTCTTTTGATGCCAAAGGAGACAGGAACAACATGCGATTAAGGCGATTAAGTTTGCATGTGCTGCGCTATATAAGTTTTCATTCATTTATTCATCTATCTTCCCATCAATTTTAACCATCTTCCCTGTCCCTGCTGAAGAAAAGGCCCAAACCATGATGCTGCCACCACCATGTTTGACAGTGGGGATGGTGTGTTCAGGGTGATGAGCTGTGTTTGCTTTTATGCCAAACATAACGTTTTGCATTGTTGCCAAAAAGTTTGATTTTGGTTTCATCTGACCAGAGCACCTTCTTCCACATGTTTGGTGTGTCTCCCAGGTGGCTTGTGGCAAACTTTAAACAACATTTTTTATGGATATCTTTAAGGCCGCGTACACACGAGGGGATATGTCCGCTGAAAACGGTCCGATGGACCCTTTCAGCAGACATCTCCGCTCGTGTGTATGGGCTAGCGGACAGATTTCTCCACCCGACAGATTTCAAAGCATGCTTTGAAATCCGACCGGTGGGAATCTGTCCGCCCGACATGTCTGCTGGATAGTACACTTACCAGCAGACATGTCGTCCCCCACCGCCGCCGCCGAATGGATTCGGCGCATGCGCGGAAGTGTTTTACTTCCTGGTGCGGTGACGCGGCGGCGTCAACGTCACCGCCGTGTCACCGCGTCGTCGGACATATCTGATCGGACATATCCGATGGAAATGGTCCGCGGACCGTTTTCATCGGATATGTCCGATCGTGTGTACGAGGCCTAAGAAATGGCTTTCTTCTTGCCATTCTTCCATAAAGGCCAGATTTGTGCAGTATACGACTGATTGTTGTCCCATGGACAGAGTCTCCCCACCTCAGCTGTAGATCTCTGCAGTTCATCCAGAGTGATCATGGGCCTCTTGGCTGCATCTCTGATCAGTCTTCTCCTTGTATGAGCTGAAAGTTTAGAGGGACAGCCAGGTCTTCGTAGATTTTTTTATAGTGGTCTGATACTCCCATTTCAATATTATCGCTTGCACAGTGCTCCTTGGGATGTTTAAAGCTTGGGAAATCTTTTTGCATCCAAATCCGGCTTTAAACTTCTTCACAACAGTATCTCGGACCTGCCTGGTGTGTTCCTTGTTCTTCATGATGCTCTCTGCGCATTAAACGGACCTCTGAGACTATCACAGTGCAGGTGCATTTATACGGAGACTTGATTACACACAGGTGGAATATTTTTATCATCATTAGTCATTTAGGTCAAATTTGGATCATTCAGAGATCCTCACTGAACTTCTGGAGAGAGTTTGCTGCACTGAAAGTAAAGGGGCTGAATAATTTTGAATAGTTTGAAATATCCAATAAATTTCATTCTACTTCTTGATTGTGTCTCACTTGTTGTTGATTGTTCACAAAAAAATCGTATTATATCTTTGTTTGAAGCCTGAAATGTGGCAAAAGGTCGCAAAGTTCAAGGGGGTCGAATACTTTCGCAAGGCACTGTACTTCCCTTTTCCATTCTTGAAGGGTGGGACATGGTACTTCCTATACCTTGGTATAAATCTTTTGGCCGCATTTAATAAATGTGGTAAAATGCTATTTTTATAAGTTTTTACAGCTCTTGTGGTTCCATGGAACAGGAAGTATAACGGTGTAAACTATTGTTTCCTGAGAAATTGAGCTTGTGGATGTGGCATATGTAATTGTATTTTTTTTTATTATGATGTGGGAAATCTGCATCCTAGTTCTTTTTCCCATTCTTTGATAAAGTAAGGGGTTGTTTTATTCTGTTCACTACATATAATTTAATGAATGAATGAAAACTTATATAGCGCGGCACATGCAAACTAAATCGC
Source organism: Rana kukunoris (assembly GCA_029574335.1). NCBI lineage: Eukaryota > Metazoa > Chordata > Amphibia > Anura > Ranidae > Rana > Rana kukunoris. Next base: position 99,733,133 of record CM056058.1, on the reverse strand, counting down.
CTCTGGGCGCTTGTTGTTCCTGTCTCCTTTGGTATCAAAAGAGATGAGTCTTGATCTTTCTCCTGAATGCTGAGTGGTTCTCCTCCAACCGAATGCTGGTTGGTAAAGCGTTCCATAGTCTGGGACCTTGGACGGCAAATCTTCTTTCTCCTTTGGACTTGTATCTGGCCTTCGGTATCTGGAGCAGATTTTGGTTGGTGGATCGCAGAACGCGATTGGGATTGTGAGCTTTTATTTTCTCGCATAAATAATGGGGAGCATTCCCATGGATACATCTATGCGTAAGAAAGAGTGCTTTAAAAGTGATTCTGTCTTTTACTAGTAACCAATGAAGGGTTCTCAGTGAAGGTGAGATTGATTCCCAGGGTTTTTTCCCAGTTGCAAGTCTAGCGGCCTTATTCTGAACGACTTGTAGACGAGCAATTTGGTACTTAGGGAGTCCGAGGTAAAGGGCATTTGCATAATCCAATCTTGAGTTTACAATTGCTCCCACCACGACCGCTATATCTTCTTTGGGAATAAAAGGAGTCTGCGTAATTGGCGCAGCAGATGAGATCCGCTGACTACTGACCCTATTTGTGCGTCCATTGTCATGTAGGAGTCAAAGATGACCCCGAGACTTTGGCGCTAGGGGTGATGATTTTGCCCAGAATGGGCGGGGGTGTCCAGGTTGTTGCAGGTTGATTCATACGCTTTGTCATCCAGTCCTCTATCAAAGAGAGGCATGTCTCTAGATTGAGGTGGTGATCCTTTTTATGCAAGTTTTGCGTTTTGGTGCCACCCAGTCAGCTGACTGAAGTAGCGCCTTGTTGATGGTGTCAAGTGTTTCTGTGGCTGTATGTTTTTGTTGGATTGTTTTTATTTTGTTCCCTAGAGTTGTTTTAAAGCGTTCCGAGTGGAGCTTCTTCTGAGATCTAGTCCAGTGAGTTGTCACTGTTTTTTTTTAGTTTTTTTTGGCCTGACGTTGTTGGTGATTTTTGAATTTAATGGCATGGTGATCGGTTCATGATGGTGGCTCATTTTCCAAGACGTCAATTTCCAAATCCTGTTTGAAAATGAGATCGAGCATATGGCCTGAGGCATGAGTGGGGCCTAGTATTAGTTGCTGCAGACCTAATCCTTTCAGATGGTCGATGCAGGCGTTGGCGATGTGGTCCAGCGAGGAGTTGGCCCAGAGGTTGATATCCCCAAGCACCAAAAGGTGTTTGATGCTTAGGGTGTATGAGGAGATGAATTCTGTCAACGACGTGAGAAGGTGCGTTTTTGGGCCCGGTGGTCTATAGCAAAGTAGAATATGGACCATGTTTTGGGGATTTGGGGTTCCCATGAATGGAAGAGAGTTTTGAAGGACTGGTTTGGTGATTGAGAGGTGAGTCTTGTGGATCACCTCCAGGCCTCCCCCTCTTTGCCCCACTCTGTTCTGCATTTGAATGCGATAATTTGCTGGCACCAGTTCTCCCAGAATGGTGTTGCAGTCTGCTGTAAGCCAGCTTTCTCTGATTAAGAGGCAATCTAGATCATGTTGAAGGATGAAATCATAGATTTCTTTCCAATGTTTTACTGATGATCTTGTGTTAACCAAAGCGCATGATATGCGTTTGGGCTGGTGTACCTGCATGCAGTTTTTTACTGTTAATCATCGATTGATTCTTAACAGTTGCTTACTCTTTAGAGCTTTTTTGGTGACCGTTGGAAGTGTAGAGGCGAATGGTTTTAGTTCCCAGATGGTTTCTGCAGAGTATTTCAGATAACCCATGGTTGCAGAAAGACGCAGGGTAGTGATGATGATTATGGGGGTTTTGCCGACACTGAGAGGAAGAATATCCAAGTGAAACTGTCACTAGTTTAAGTCTTCCCTCCCCGAATTGGTCCAGAGGAACGCGAAATACCCCAGGCGTGCTGTGCCAATCTGCAGCGACTGGGGAAAAAAATTCCTTGACAATACATGACAATCGAATTGTCCTTCAAACAGATCCGGGATTTACTCCAAAGGTGACGTCAACTTTTCATAAATCCCAGGATATAGTCTTGCCTTTATTTTGCAGTTCACCAAATAACCGCAAAGAGCAGGAACCAAGTCTGCTGGATGTCAGAAGATGTCTACTTCAATACTTAAAAGTCACTAATGAATTCAGAACATCAGACGCTTTTATTTCTTCTATACGCAGGCCAACTAAAGAGTAAACAAACGTCCAAAATGACAATTGCCAGATGGCTTATGTCAACCATTAAGGAGGAACAAGAAGCTCGGCTGCAGAATTGGAGGTCGTTTGCATCCTTCCATGGGCAGAGCGGAGCATGTCGGCCGTATACATTCCGAGCGTAGAAAACTGGCAAGCAGACTACCTAAGTCGCCAGATGTTGGACCAAGGAGAATGGTCACTACACCACCTGGATGTGTTTCAGCTACTTTGCCGGAGATGGGGCACACCAGACAAGGATCTCCTGGCTCCTCGCCTCAATCAGAAGGTATTGAAGTTTGTGGCCAGGTCCAAGGATCTCTGGACGGATGTGTTGGTGGCTCTGAGGACAGCATCGGCTGATAAATGCTTTTCCCCTCGCTGGGGGAAACCGGAGACCGAGGGGATCCCGGTGATTCTAATTTCTCCAGATTGGCCTCGGCGCCCTTGGTACGCTGACCTTGTATGCCTGGTGGCGGATGTCCCTTGGCGACTGCACCAGGTCTCCAGTATCTGCAGTCCTTTGAAAGTTTTGGAACTACATTAACCATGATTCTCAACCACACTGCAGAGTGTATGAGCATCATGGGAAATGTAGTTGCAAAACATCTGGGGTGCCAAGGTTCACCATCACTGTACTAGGGTATATGAGTCTATCAATGTTTTGATGTGTTACTGCAATGTCATATCATAAGGACGATGTTCCCTCTTTTTTTTTTTATCTGTTTTTTCTATCTAAAGTTTTTTAAATATAAAATAGTATCATTTAAAAAATATATTATTTTTTTGTTCAGCTCTATTTATTTAAGATGGCAGACTGCAAAATATTTCTTTTTTTTTTTTAACATCAAAGGTTTATTAAAGGGGTGTTCCAGCCAAAAATGGTGTTTATTAAAAGTCAGCAGCTACAAAAAGTGTAGCTGCTGGCTTTTAATAAACACTCACTTACCTGCTCCTGCGTTTGCTCCTCTGCCCAGCTCTCCATCCTGTCTGTGGGCACCCAGCCGTGACAGCCTTCGGCTTACCCACTGCGCATGAGCCGTAGCACTCGCCGCTGATTGGAGAGGCGATCGCATGGGACCTGTCAGTGTCCCATGTGATCGCCTCTGGTGTAGGCGATTAAGCTTAATCGCCTAACCAGCCCCTCGGCGGAAGCAGGAAGTGGGACAGGAAGTCCCACTCCTACTGAAGCCCCCACTCCCTCCCCAAAAAATTACATGCCAAATGTGGCATGTATGGGGGTGAGGAGTGGATTAAGAAAGGGTAGTTTTTTTGGGTGGAACACCCCTTTAAAGAAAATGGTGCAGAACAAAGCAAAGCGTGGGCACATTACATATAGCCTTGTACTTAACAGTCAAATTAAAAGGGTTCAAATTCAACAGCAGTGGAGGTTCACATCTCTAGACATCTCTATCTTCGCATGTTACGTCTCGAGGGGCACATGGCGTGCAACAGATTTGGTACATTAAGTCAAAACAGTAATACAGAACATATCAGCACAACCATCTGCCGTGTAGCAAACCATTATACGACCGCCTTGACTGCAAACAACTGCAGGTAAGAGCAACCAACAGTTTAAAAGATACAGAAAAGAAAAGAGAGAAGATATGAAGAAAAAAGGGGGGGAGATGACGCACCCAGTAGGCGACTCCTGACAGATCAGAACCACAGGTTATTTTATCATCAGGTGGGTCCAGCCATATCCCAGTCATGGCTATATACAGTAGACGGACAGGTACCAGTATCACAGTTCATCTTCTCCAGTGCTTAACACATCAGTGAGTCAAATACGCTTGAGAATTTAAAGACAAACCACGGAGACCACGTATCAAGATACCTCTCAGCGTCCTCTGTGGTCTGAGCAAGGGTGTCTTCCATGTAACAGACCTCCGAGACATTTCTCAGCCAGTCCTGTATGGACGGGGGAGTGACACTCTTCCATCTGAGAGGTATTAAGGATTTGGCCGCATTCAATAAATGCTTTGTCAAAGATTGTTGGTATCGTTTAGGTGAGGAGTTAGTGACATGTAGCAGACAACATGCTGCAGAGAGGTCAAGTTTAGTCTCCGTGATCTGCCTCACCACCTCCCTAACCTTGTTCCAGAAGGGACTCAGAATCCTACACTCCCACCATATATGAATAAGGGTTCCCGTTTCCTCACCACACCGCCAACAAAGATCAGAGCAGTCCGGGTACCATCTTTTTAGTTTATCAGGCGTGGCGTACCAATGCGTCAAAAGCTTGTACGAGGTTTCCTGCATCTTGGTGCTAATTGAGCACTTGTGTGCCAGTTTGCAAGCTGTGGTCCACTGAGCGTCGGTAATATCCATACGCAGTGCACGTGACCAGGCCTGGCGAAATCTGTTTACATTATCAATACAGGAATTTTGTAGCCAAGCATAAGCAAGTGACGTCGCCTTGTTGCATTGGGAGCCCTCAATGCACACGGTCTCTAAATCTGTCTGTGTTCTAGAAAAGTCAGGTGCTCTGGATGTGTTGGTAGCATAACTACGGACCTGGAAATATGTCCACCAGCGGAGTCTCGGAAGGTCATTGTCTCTGATAGCAAGGAAGGTTTTGAACTGTCCCCTTCTAAAGCAGTCTCCCATCACAAGTGGGCGCCTATCCTCTGGCGTCGAAAGGGTGCCGTTCCCAAGACCTGGTGGAAAGTCAGGGTTATCTTTCACTGGGGACAAAGGTCCAAAGGTCGAAGTCAGATCAGTCTTATCGGCTATTTTATGGAACAGGCTGAGAGTGGTGCCAGTCAGGGGGTGTCCCTTAAGGTTTGCTGTCAGATTCTTCCAGGACGTCCAAGGGGAGAACCTCAATCGAGACTGATTTATAGAGTCTTCGAGTGAGACCCAATCCTTAGAGGAGCTATGACAGTGCCAGTCAATCACCCTGGTCAGGTGTGATGCTAGGTAATAATTGTAGAAATTTGGTAGACCCATCCCCCCTCGATCCTTTGGCCTAGTAAGCAGTGAGAGTTTGATTCTCGGTTTTTTATGATGCCATAGGAATTGCAGTAGGGCCGATTGCAAAATGTTAAAAAATTTCTGCGGGATCTTAATCGGAAGTGTCCTAAAAAGGTACAATAGTCGCGGGAGGACAGCCATCTTCAAGATCGCCGCCCTACCAAACCAAGAGAAGTATCTAGTATGCCAGTTCTGCAAGTCTTTCCTGATTTCTAGCAATAGTTTGGGGAAGTTACGTTCATAGGTGGACGACAGTCTCGGAGTCAGCCACGTGCCTAAGTATTTAAGTTCCGTCGTGACCCAACGGAAAGGGCAACCAGATCTGGTCCTATTCAGGGTATCCCCTGTAAGGGAGATGTTCATAGCTTCCGACTTATCAAGGTTAATTTTGAGATTAGATATAAAACCAAAGTGTGTAAAGTGTCGCATTAAGTTGGGCACCGTAGTATGAGGGTTGGACAAGAAAAAAAGAAGGTCGTCAGCATAGGCTGCGATCTTATATTCTGACCCTGCTACTTCAAATCCCATCACTGCTCTGTCCTTGTTCACCATCCTGATAAACGGCTCTAAAGATAAAATAAAAAGTAAGGGAGACAGCGGGCACCCCTGTCTCGTCCCATTCGCGATCTCAACTCCTTCAGATAGCGTACCGTTAATTTTCAATTTGGCCGTGGGGTTATCGTACAGGGCCGCAATCCAGGACATCATGTGCGCACCTAGTCCTATGTGCCTACAAGTTGCCAGCAAATAGTCCCAGGCGACCCTATCGAAGGCCTTCTCCGCATCTGTAGACAGGAGAAGGCCTCCTAGGTCCCGACCCCCTGCCTCATGTATTAAAAGCAGGGCCTTTATCACATTGTCCCTTGCCTCCCTGCCCGGCATGAAACCCACCTGTTCTGGGCCAATAAGAGCTGGGAGGAAAGGGCGTATTCTGTTTGCCAGTACTTTTGCAAGGATCTTAAGGTCTAAATTCAATAAAGATATAGGCCTGTAACTGGAGCAAGCGGCCGGGTCCTTCCCAGGTTTAGGGACAACCGAGATGTGCGCCGCCAGAAACTCAGATGGAACTGGTCTAGGGGAGGACAAAGAGTTTAATGCTTTCAGAAGAGGGACAGTCAGGTGTTCACGAAACGTCTTGTAATAGATAGCTGTATAGCCATCAGGGCCCGGACTTTTCCCTGTCTTGAGTTCTTTGATTGCTAGCGCAATCTCAGACTCCGAAATTGACTCTTCAAGTGGGGTCAGTATGTCATTTCCCAGTGTCGGGAGGCCGCTATCACGGAGGTAATCTTGAATAACTTGAAACCTGTCGGAACCTATACCAGAAGGGTTGTGTGGTTTCGGCAAATTATATAGTTTCGTGTAGAACTGATGGAAGTGAGCTGCAATGTCATTCGTCCTCACGTCTAGGGTCCCCTCCTGTGATCTAATCCCTGCTATATGATTAGCGGCACCAGCTTCCTTCAAAGCCCTAGCAAGGAACCTACCTGTCTTGTCCCCTGATTCATAGTATAGCTTTTTTCTAAAGAACAGGAGCCGTTTGGCCCTATCATTGAAAATTTGTTTTAACGTCCTTCGCGCTTCTAGTAAGTCCTCAGCAGACTCCACCGAAAGAGATTGCTTATGACGACTCTCCAGAGTGCGAATTTTGTCCGAGAGCTTCCTAACTGCCCGTTCTCGTTCTCTCTTTTTCTGCGCCCCCATTCGGATCAGTTCTCCTCTAAGGTGACACTTGTGGGCTAGCCACACCGTCATGGGATCCATGCCAGGCGTGGTGTTAAGCTGAAAGTATTCAACCATTTTAGTCGTTATCTGGGGGAGTAAGTCGGGGTCTGTCAGCAACGAAGAGTTTAACCTCCAAGTGTCTGATCTAGGGGGCATCATGCCCAGGTCAATTGATAGGGACACTGGAGCGTGGTCCGATAATGATTGGATACCAATGTGTGCACCCGTCACAACCTGGAGGTCCCTTTGAGTAACAAATAGGTAATCTAACCGGGAGTAGCGGTTGTGAGGGGCTGAGTGGAAGGTATAGTCCCTAGAGTCAGGATGAAGGAACCTCCAGGAATCCACCACAAGGAGGGAGTGTAGCAGCAATTTAATCTTTCTGAGGGCACGGTAAGTGATACAGGATTTCCCAGAGGAGGAATCCACCGCCGGGTCCAGAGGAAGATTAAAATCCCCTCCAAGTATGAGTATGCCCGTCGCGAAGCCCTTCAGTTCTCTAACTAACTTCTGGCAGAAAGTTACCTGCGATTTGTTGGGGAAGTACACATTAGCCAGAGTCACTATCTTGTCATGGTATGAACCTTTTAAAAAAACATAACGTCCGTCCGGGTCTGTCAAACATTCCGAGAGTGTGAATGGAGCGTTCTTACTAATCAGTGTCGTGACCCCTTTAGTTTTCGCTAAGTCATTAGTGGCGTGATATGCTGATGTGAAGAAGGAGTCAGTAAGTTTCTGTACCTGTCCAGTCTTAAAGTGGGTCTCCTGTAGGAATGCAAAATGTGGCTTACCCTTCTTTAACTCTCTAAGCACGGATGACCTCTTTTCGGGGACGTTCAAACCCCCAGCATTGTGCGAGATGACCGTAGGACATCTACCTAGGGAGGAATAAGCCATTTCCGTCACCTACGGAACAAGGTATAAAAGGAGAATCCTGTGATTAGCCTACAGGTAAATCGTATCCGGGGAGTCACCCCTGAGTCACGTCTGAGTTTCCCCAAAAGGGGATCTAGCTTCAGGTAGGGAAGAGTGAGCAGGTAGAAGAAGGGGAGAGAAAAGAAAAGAAGAAGAGGAAAAGAAAAGGAAAAAGAGCACGGTATGAAAAGAGAATGTGGCGGATACAGTGGGTACCACCACAGCAAGAGGGAGTTATTGAACACCAGTGGCGGAATTTACTCCCGTCAACTAAATAAGTAGTGTGCCAGAGTCGGGCAGACCCCCACTCTGGCAGACTGTGTGGTGACGTGGGAGGCCAGCAGCCAAAACACCAGACACACTAACAGCAAAACAAAGAAAAGAACAAAAAACAAAGCACAAAAAATAGTAAATCACTAAAATCTGTAAAAGTATCGCTGTGCACTTAGATAAGGAAATCGTGAGACACAGCCTCTTGATAGCTACAACATTCAGTAGGCCATCACAGATCAGGGACGATGTCAAACATTTTAAGACCATCAACCTGGTATCTTCTAGTATAGAATAAGTGAGGGTGGCGATGTGGCGGGGGAGGGAAGAGGAGGAGAGGACGGGGGGGGGGGGGGGGGTGGGAAGAGGTGGGGGGTGTAGGGGGAAGGGAAGAAGGGAGAGGAAGGAAGAGAAGGGGAGGGGGAGGGTCAGATACTTCTCCTGTTGCTTAAGAGAAAAATAGTCATTTATCTCGGTTAACTGCAGAAGGAACAGGGGGTAACATAGTCCCGCTTCAGCCATGACATCGTCATAGCAACAAGTCATATCGCCCAAGTGTGAAGTCAGCCACATGTTAGAACGTTAAAGATAGTCTATAGGATCGGGTCATGCAGAAACAGTTAAATCGGGAAGAAAGCCTCAATCAGACTTGCGCGACCTGGAAGGGGTGTCTCGGGTAGCTGCAGGGGTCCCCGCTTGTGAGCCGCTGCCTTGGCCATATCGCATTTTCTTGGGTACCTGCTTCTCCGGGGTAGAAAATGGGGATCCATTGCGGTTCCGGACCGGAGGCGGCAGGGCGAATTCCTGGTACCATTCCGGGAGCGTTATCAAGTCCATGTTCAGGGCTTCACAAAAAGCAGGAAGCTCAGAGGGGAAACGTAGTACATGTTGTTTGCCGGCTGTCGTAACTACTAGAGCAAAGGGGAAGCGCCACGTATATCGGATATCCCTCTCCCTGAGCTTATCCAGCAGGGGGCGGAGGGCCCTCCTATTCTTCAGTGTTATTTGAGAAAGGTCCTGGTAAAGCATGATGTGCGCGCCATTAAAAACGATACGGTCATTGCTCCTTGCCTTCCTCATAATCTCCTCCTTGAGGGGGTAGCTCGCCAAGCAACAAATAATGTCCCTAGGGGGTGCATTATCAGGACCCCTAGCCCTGAGGGCTCTATGAGCTCTGTCAAATTCAATAGCCGAATCTTCCTGCTGTTCCAAAAGGCTATTGAATACTCTTTGGAGAGCTGGAATGATTTGGTCCGTTTTAACAGTTTCGGGGACCCCCCTCACCCTAATATTGCTCCTCCTTCCCCTGTTATCAAGGTCTTCTAAGTGACGGTTCATCTCAATGAAATGTGTAGAGTGCGTTTCCACTACTTGGTCAAGTCTGGTTAATGCTCTGTCCCTCTGTTTGCCCCTGACCTCCACCTCATCCATCTTGTCTGAGAGAACAAGGAGGCTAGACTTAAGGTCGGTGAGCGCCGCAGAGAACGTGGCTTTTATGTCTGCAGCAAACCCAGACATGTCTGCATAAGTGAGGGGTTTGTTCAGGCGCGTTCGGCTCCTACCTGAATCCTCCACAGCAGATTGGGAATCCTCGCTGAAGTCGTCTTCGTCTGCCTGCGAGCGCGCCATTTTGTGGCTGGGCACGTTGTCCCGCTCTGCTGTCTTGAAGCCAAACAGATCCGGGATGCTGCGGCTAGTAGGAGCCGTGGAACTTCTGCGGGATCTAGTGTGGGGTGTCTGGTGAGACAGTTTTCCCATGGCCCGAGCTGAATGAGCTGATTTTATGCTGTTGGCTGTGTCTTTTCACGGAGCTCCGTCAGTGTGCCTGCATCTCGGTCGCTCGCCAGGCCACGCCTCGCAAAATATTTCTTATCACACGATGGGGGTTATTTACAAAAGGCAAATCCACTTTGCACTACAAGTGCAAAGTGCACTTGAAATTGCACTGAAACTATATCCAGGTATTATACCTGATCCTTTTACCACTGTGCCTACTTTATATTTTGCACTGATGTCGTTTTTTTTTCCTGTGTTTGAGTGTGTTGCCTGGTGTCTGTGGCCAGGTTGTCTTGTGGTTTTTTTGTGGGTTTTTCTGTTTTGTTGGTTTTGTCTTGAACCTAATAAAAATATCTTTAAAAAAATGCACTTAAAGTGCACTTGCAAGTGCAATCACTGTAAATCTGAGGGGTAGATCTGAAATGAGGGGAAGCTCTGATTTCATCATCCAATCATGTGCAAGCTACAATGCTGTTTTTTTATTTTACTTGCCTGTCCCCCTCGGATCTACAGCAACCGCACTAGTAGTGCAAAGTGGATTTGCCTTTAGTAAATAACCCCCTATATCCCTAAACCAGTTTTCGACATTGCATGAAATAGATGCCTTGTAAGTACCGTAATTGTTAGAATTCTTTCATATCTGTGAAGTTAGGTTCCCATTGAGCCAAATATTTCAGTGGCAATGGGTGAGACAAGGACAAGACTGTGTGGTCTTTTCAACAAGGCATAGTTGTTCGAAATGGTGACTCCTTATTGCTTGCATAAAAACTGCAGTCTGACGTAGTAGGTGGGATATATGAGCGTGCACTTGGGGTGGCCCCAGCAAGCTTTTTGCCAGTGTCCAATCACCTGAATGTAGCCTGTAGCCCCCCCCCCCCCCCGCTTCCTGGTTGAGAGAGGCACTGGTGATGTAACCCTTGCCTCACAGATGCCTTTTGGGAAGGCTACATTACTAGTGCCTTCCCCCTCCGATGATGTGGACTAATTCAAGGCAGAGGTCCAGTAAGTAAAGAGATGGCTTTATCTCCCACCCACTGTGAGAAGAATAAGGAAAATAAGCTATACAAAGGGGAACAAAAATGCAAATATCTATTAGTATCTGTTTGTATATTGCCATTACTACATATGTTTAACGTTGCCTGTGTTGTAGTTTTTAAGATGAGTAAAGTTCCTCTTTAAATGTGGTTATTTGCCATCCTATAGCATGTTTGATAGGGGCCCATCACAGATGTAGCAGTTGAAGGTGGGAAAATCGCGTGAGTATCTTCACCCTCTGGTAAGTAATATACACAAACATTCTTTCTTTGTTTCCTTTAGCTACAGATCTGTAATCTCTCACAGGCCTCTAAATGCTTGAAAGTAACTTTTATGACTTTAGAATGTATAAATCTGACTTGAATGACAAGCCCAACTGAGGCTGAGTCAATAGCAATAACTGATGAGTCTGTGCTGAGTATTATATCTTTCATCTCACAGGTCCACTGTAAGCCCACTAATTCCCCTCCTGACATGAGTTCACCTAGAAACCCCCATCCAGCTGTTTTATTTCGCTCCTCTGCTTTTACTTTTTTTTTTTTTTTTTGGCTGATGTTTTGAATACTGGCAATGTCCTTACTGACTTCAATGGAGCCCGGTTATGCTCTAGTATGGTTTAGTTCAGTGGTCTGCAAACTGCGGCCCAAGGGCCAGATGTGGCCCTTTGCTTGACTTTACCCGGCCCTTGGGGAACTATTCCTCCTACTGATACAAGACACTATTCTGCCATCCGACACCAAAAATGGAGCACCACAAATATTCTTCCCTAGGATTCCAACAATGGGGCACTATCCTCCCCACCTCCAATACCAAATGTGGTGATGTTTATTCCCACTGATGCCAGGACAATTTCTACTCCTGCTGGCCACAATCCGGCCCTCCTAAAGTCTGAAGGACAGTAAAGCGGCCCTTTGTTTAAAATGTTTGGAGACCCCTGGTTTAGTTTAATGTTTATGGAGCTAACTGAATAGGTGTGGTCAGTGCCAATGAAAATTTCCTCCTGTGGGTGTCGCACTGTGGTTAGCAAGTAACTGGGATAAAGCTTTTTAGGTCAGTTTAGGTTAAACTGGCTAGTGATTGGGTAACTCTAAATGTATACTTGTCTTCAACAATGTATATTACAGATTGATGGTTGTTGCTTTCTTTTATTGTTCAACAATGACATCATATAACTTGCCATTGCCAATTGTGGCATTTTTCTTAGTGTTGCATTACAATAATTTTTAACCCTGCATATAAATTCTTTTTGTTCAGTGCACATGTATATACACCAGATGGTCCCAACTACCACAAAAGTTGCACTGTTCTTGAAATTGTAATTTGAACTGTAGTTTGTGTTGTGTTTTCTTTATAAGGAAGGCGTATACTAAACTAAAGGCCTGGAAAAAAATCCTTTATTTACCCATATATTAAATATATTATTTATTATTATGCCAGATTTACATAAATCTACCGTACAATATATATAGCAAAAGCTCAAAATACTCTGTTACATAAGTTAATGTAGCACCATACAGATGAACTGAAAGTTAGGAATTGCTGAAGATCTCAAATTCTCTGCATTAGCAGAATTTGGGTGAACTCATGACTGACGTGCAGAGTGCAATCAAGTGCAAATCACCGTCCACATTTTAAATGCACATTTTGTTGCACTGCTTCTGGAGATTGGTTACACCTGTTTTTCTGTGTGCAATAGCACTAATGAACATTAAAAGAGTAGCCAAACTCCTAATCCTTTACAGTGCCTTGAAAAAGTATTCATAGCCCTTGAAATTTCCCTCATTTTGTCATGTTGCAGCTAAAAATATAAATGTATTTTGGGATTTGATGATAGACCAACACAAAGTGGCACATAATTGTGAAGTGGAAGGCACATGATCAAAAATGCACCCCACACTTTCACATATTTAGTTGTAAAAAAAAAATCTGAAAACCATTTATAATTTTCCTTCCAATTCAAAATTATGTGCCACTTTGTGTTGGTCCATCACATAAAATCCCAACAAAATACATTTACGTTTTTGTGTTGTAACATGACAAAATGTAGAAAAATTCAAGGGGTATGAATACTTTTTCAAGGCACTGTACATTTGCTGTAGCTTGCTTTCAGCTAAGTTGTCCCTGAACACATTATTAATAAACAAGTGATCACAAACAATAATGTAATATAAATGTGTAAGGAACGGTGTCTTAAATCAAGTCCCAAAAAATTTCTAATCCATATGGTTCTTCATCCTAGAGAAGTCTCTGTTATATGTTAATTTCATGCCTTCACAGAACTCTCACCTTAAAACCTTGAATAACCAGCTTCAAATTATAAAGGCATATTCAGCCTTCAAATGTGTCACTCCAGGATACTCTTACTGGTGTATTTACGACTTCCTGAAACCCATATGGTAAACCAGCATCCGGACTCCAAACACTAGGTTTTAAACTACTACCAAATATCTATAGGCTCCAGTTGGAATAGGAATCATGGAGAAAAAGAAAAAATGCCCTCCATAGTGTAATAAATTAAAATACAGGGGTATTTATTATAAATAAGTGTACTCTTGCATCAAAATCAGCTTTAACCACTTCCTTACTTGGGCACATATACCCCTTCCTGACCAGGTAAAATTTCAGCTTGTGGCACTACATCACTTTAACTGACAATTGCGCGGTCGTGCGACGTAGCTCCCAAACAAAATTGACGTCCCTTTTTCCCCACAAATAGAGCTTTCTTTTGGTGGTATTTGATCGCCTCTGCGGTTTTTATTTTTTTGTGCTATAAACAAAAATAGAGCGACAATTTTGAAAAAAAAAATTTTTTTTACTTGTTGTAATAAATAGCCCAATTAAAAAAAAAAAAAAAACATTTTTTCTCAGTCTAGGCGATACGTATTCTACATATTTTTGGTAAAAAAAAATGCAATAAGCGTCTGGTTTGCGCAAAAGTTATTGCAAAGTCGTACGGCCGTCGGGTAGTGGTTAAAATCGCATAAGCATAAAAACACGGCGTTTAAGTGCCTTCTGACTTCACTTCTGCATCTGTCTCTGGCCACGCCCTATGCATTACGTCACAACACGTGATTTCATCAGGGGTCTGCTACTAAGAAGTGTGACTGCTCGACAGTTCTTGCACCAGGATTATATTGATTCAGTGTGCTTCAATTTTAGTGACTGTCAATAAGTGGTTAAAGTATTTGTAAACCCATTAACTAAAATATCATCTATGCTGTAACATGGTATTTTCATATCAAAAGTAATTTTTTATTTTTTTCTGCAGCTTTAAATAAAATTATTGGTGCTCCTCCCATGTTTAGCGTGACAAAGGGCTGTCCCTGTCTCTTAACCACTTCTCTACCATATGACGTCCTGGACTTTAGGAGTGGGTTGTCTGAATGATGCCTGCAGCTACAGGCATCATTCAGATATCCTTCTTTTCAGGCGGCGTTTCTGAGCACCATAAGAATGATCATAGCGGTGGTTCCGTCCTCCCGCCGCCATCCGGTGCTTTTCCGGGCTCTCCCGCGCCATTGGGGGCCCGGAGAACGAATCGGCTGCCGCCGGATGAGGATAGGGATTTTCGGTGACCAGCCGGTCATCTCTATGACCGTCGGAGGCCCAGGCGTGACGTCATAACGCCCGGAAGTAAACAAAGCCGCAATCGCAGCTGAAAGCATGAGATCGGTGAATATTTTTTCCCGATCTCATGCTTTCCAGCCTGGAGGAGAGATGTTGGGTCTTATTGACCCTGCATTTCTTCATAAAGATGACCTGTCACTAACCATTCCTATTTTTTTTTTAAGTGTAAAAATAAATTATAATAAGTTGAATTAAAAAATGTATTATCCAAAGTTAAAACAAGGGCAGAAGATTTAATAGATAGAAAGTAAAAAAAAAGGACTGAAGGTCCGCTTTAATTGTTTGCTTGTTTTTGCCACCCTGACCTATGGGGCTGCTGAAAGAGACCACCGTTGGCTGTTTCAATACAGATTAGGCAGGCATGGTCCACTGTTGTAACCATCAGCAAACCCATCCTGAGAAATGCCATGCAGGTATTGCTGGAGCGCATGGATGTAGACAGGAAGTGGCTGTAAAAAAGCTGCAGGAAATCCGTACTGACATAAAAAGGATGAAGGAAAAAATGGTGAAACGGTATTCCATAAAAAACAAGGCATTTTCATATGATACACAGCTCTTTAGAAAACTGAATGCCCATTCATTCAGGGTTTACATCACCTTTAATTTATTCAGTAGCAAAAGGGACTTTTGCGAGTTTATAGCTTTGTGAATTTAGTCTCCATAGACATCAATGTAAATCGTTCTGGAATCACATTGATGGTTCACATATGTGCGAATTCCATCACACTACTCTCCACAAAAAAACAGGAAGTTGACACTTTTTTTTTTTTTTTTTTTTTTCATTATGATTTCATTGGCTAGAACATGAATCACAGCTATGTGTCCAACTCCTGAAATTCACAGTAAAATCGCACCTCACACAGAAGGATAAAAAACTTAACAAATTTTCAGCGCAGCAGTGTGAACCACGCCTTAATCACCATGTAGTCATAATACACTGGAAGAATTAGGATGAAAATCATGTAAAGAACTTCTATATGAATTTAAAGACAACTTGGCTCAAAGCAAGCTACCGATTTAAAGTCCAAATTATCGCTTGCAGTGGAACTGTGCCCTTGCAACTTGTTTTGTATAGGGAAGAGGAGAAACGGTTATATCCAAACCCCCCCCAGGCAGATAGCGACCCCCACACTCCAGCAGTGGGCTTCCCTTGCTGTCATCACATCCAGTGCAAGGCTATGAACCCTACTTTTTTCTTGACAAGGTCAGGACTCTAGACTGCTGGAAGGTAGGGCAGAATAAGCTGTGGAGACGGGTCGGGGGGAAGCAAGGATCAGGTAATCAAAACAAGTAATTAACCCTTGCAGGGCTGGCACAGCCCCACTACAAAGGATTTTTTTTAATTTTTTTGGTTGCCCGGAATTGGGCTTTAAGCAGAAACTATATTTAATGTATTCAAGAGCAGTATACAAAAGCCATAGTAAAATACACGGTTCATCTCCAGCCTGCACAGAATTGTACCCACAAAGGTTTCTACAGAGTTGTAAAATTTACACCTTGTCAACTAAACCTAAATCTTTTTTGTGCCTCTTCAAGAATGGGTTGAACCAATTACAGAGGAACATTTTGGTAGCTCATAGTTAAAGTGGAATTAAATCTAAAAACTAAAACTCATCAAATTGCACCTTACCAATTCTTAGATGTGATCTCTGCATTTGTTTTTTTTAATTTACCTTTATTTTCATCTGGTGATGCAGCCAGTTAAACTTTCTTTAAAGCGGTTGTATAGTCAAATTTTCAACTTTTACCTACAGGCAAGTCTATAATAAGGCTTAACCTGTAGGTAAAAAAAATATGTTCTAAACCTTTACGGTTTAGGAGATATTCCCCTCGCAATTAGCTGTTGACTGCAGACGCCGGACCTTGCCGGAAAGAAGACTACCGCGGAAGCCAGTGACAACAACGCGGCTCCAGCTCCAGCAACTGACATCGCTGGGGCCGCGATACCCGGAAGACACGTCGAGGGAAAATGTGATCTCCCTCTGCGTGGACCTGCAGAGATACCGACACCTCGTTCTAAGGTAAGTATTTCATAATGTTGAGACACACCTATTAACACTGATAGCAGTGCTTACAATGATCAGCTTTTATTCATTTATGTAAAACTGTTTGCTGTAACTGCTTAGCTTAAAGTGTTAGCTGGAGTATAGCTCAATTTGTTAGTCAAATCCATCTAAAGCTGGCTACACATACTACAATTTTTAGATTTACCAACACCATATAATATGAGGTTAAACCTAAACACTTTCAAATTGTATGCAATCAGACAGGCCCTTGCACTACATAGTTAAAGGTAAAAAAAAAAAAATTACATCTTACATTAAAGTGCTGACTTCTTACCTCTTCTCCCATGCAGCCAGCAAGTAGAGAAGCGGGGTAAGGGTCTGCAAATGACTTCTTACCAGGCGGGGCCTCTAGTAATTTGCGGGGCCCTAAGCGGCTTACATAGTGAGCCTATAGGGCGGATCGGCACTGCTGCCAGCGCAACGTTCCAGTGTGAAAGCCCTCAGGTTTTCACACTGGGTATAAAGGAGAGGCTCTTTCAGGGCACTTTGCAGGCGCTATTTTTAGCGCAATAGCGCTTCAGTGTTAAAACGGTCTTAGACGGCACTGTGCAAAGTAACAGTCTCCAACTCACAGAATGTCAGGTAATTGTACCAGTTGTAAGTGAAAATACACTAAAGCTAATTCACGCTGTGTGCGGCATAATGTGTTTTTGTGCATCGAGGCAGCCCAACATCTATGCCTTTCTGCGCCATTTGTTTTTCAATTATCTGCACCAAAATCACAGATGGTTCCCATGTGAATTGCAGTGTGCTGGATAGTAGGTAAATACACATGCTACTCAAATTGAATGGCACCACACTTGGTTCCGCACATTAGGGCACTTTTACACTGATCTGTAGCAAAAAAAAAAATGCATATGTGTTTTTGTTGCTTTTTTACCAGTATTTGCTGTGTTTTTTTCACAGGACATGCTACTCAAAAACATGTTTTCTATGCATTCCGGTTGTGAGGTACATTTTTGGTGCTGCGTTTTTTTTCCCACCACACAAAACCTGCATCAAATATTTTATCAAAGGATTTTACTAAATGTAGTGGACTTACAACGAAAGCCTGAGCCCAGGTTCATGTTGAGGCAATTTGGCATGCCATTTGACATGTCAAATGACATGCCAAATCAGCGGCTTTTGCCAGCAATGGCACCGTCTGAAACTGTTCAGCTGAACGCGCACAATTTCTAACCCGCTTCAATGTGAGGCTCAATGTGCTTTTCATAACGCATTTACCGCAATGCATTTGCACGAATAGGTCCTTGATGATTATTAATACATAACTGAATTTTTTTTTTAACCTGACTAAAGTTCAGTTCCCTTTACAAAACCTACATTTTAAAGTTGGACAATGAGATAATGCTATTTGTAAAAAAAATATTTGATGCTTGTCCTGCTCATGTAAGCCAGTATAGGCTGTTAGTTTCCATTGTGGCTTAAGGGAACTGTCTAAAGGCTACAAGAGAACATTCTACATTGGCTGATTGGAAGAAATGTTCCTTTTGCAACCCAATTCTCTAATTCTTTCACCCATTGGCTGGTAATGTGAATGCAAGAGCAAGAATGGTTCTTCAGATGACTTTTTATTATTATGCAGTATATTGACAGTTCCCACTTGGCCACAAATTAAAGATTTTGCATTGGCCACAAGTTCTTGAAAAGCTTTTAGAGGTAAAAGATCAAATGTAAATTAGTAAAAGTACTGATTTGGGAAAAAGGTAATTTGGTATGGAGCCATATTGAAATATGTGCTGACTGGCAGTCATGATGCACCAGTCTCGATTGTATTTGTGCTTGTAGCATTCCTATAAAGTCACACTATCTATCTCTCTGTGTGCATGTTCATCTCTGATTTGTTTAGTGCAAAGTAACCAAGGTTTAAGCCACCCCGCTGGACTCGACAATGCAAGAATAGCCTGGACATGACCTCCAGGCACTGGGTTCTGCATAAGGCACTTTGCAGATTCACTTCTGGTAACAAGTTGCTTGAGGAGTGCTTTCCGGGTCCAATCTGTTGGCAGTGCATTCGCACTGTATCAGTCTAGAAGTCCTGGTGGTTGTCTCATTTGCCCAGTTTTACTTCATACCTCTACAATACAACATTCTGTTCCTTGGGCCTGTTAGACCAGGGAGGAGCCCTGAGCACCTTTTTCAGTGCAGGTGACATGGTCATTGGAGGAATCTCATCTCCCAAGCAACATCCTGGCGCTTTGGCTAAATTGGTTGTCCCTGTCATTTTGGATCATCTTGCTGGAGAGTCATCCGATCAGTGAGACAATGTCACAGCAGTGGTGTATAGCGACAATTGGGAAGGGACCAGAAGTCTTGCCATGGCAAGAAAGGTAAATCAGATCCTGTGCTGGCAATACTTCATGTTCCAGGCCTGTCTGCCATTTATATTCCAGTACAGAGAGTGGGAAAGCAGGACCTGGAGGAGTGGTCCCTACATCTGGAGGTTTTCCAGGATCTGTGTCACAGGTCGGGGATGCTGGATGTTGATCTCCTTGCTGCCAATTTAAAAAACAAACTTCCCCAGAAACTCTCGCCCTTCTCTGCATTGCAGGATAAAATAGAGGGCATCCTAGTGATTTTTGTTGCCCTGGACTGGCCCAGGCTGGGTTTGAGGGCTCTACTGGATCTTCTGTCCAAGGATTAAATTACCATTCTGTTTCACGCTCACTGGCCTCAACAGCATAGCTATTAAAGCTCAGGTTCTGGAATTTCTGAATCTGAGATTTCTGCAATGATAAAAAATTGTATTCTCTCCTTGCCACAGCTGGATCTAGACCAGCATTTGCCTTTTGGATCAGTTTTCTTCGTATTTTGGAGACCGTCAGCCTCTAATTCCTTAATTAAGACATTTGTACAGGGAGTCTCTTGTGTTGCTCCCCCTGTTCATTCTCTTGTCACTCTGTGGGATCTGGATTTTGTTTTATGCTTCGGAAAACGCTATTTGAACCCATATGCTTCAAGGAACTCTATTTGGTTTGCATAGCGACAAGATGGTGTTGAGGCCTAGGACTTCCTTTTTACCTATGGTAGTTTCTGACTTTCACGTCAACCAGGACTTCATTCCCCCATCCCTCTGGTTCCAGTTCACTGAAAGAAAAAATTCCCCTTGTCTCAATTTGGTTCAGATTGCGAGAGTCTATCTCTCAGCCACTGCTTCTTTTAGAAAGAATTTTTTTTTTTGTCATCTCGGATCGTCATGTTATACCATCTCTAGGTGCACTGACATACCATTATCTAAACTTCTAGTCAAGACAGGCTCTGCTAGATCTGCGAGTGCTTGGGCTTTTTGGCATCAAACAGCCGCTTCTTAGATTTGCAAGGCTGCCACCTGGTCCCCTGTTCACCCATTCTCCAAGTTCTACCAGGTAAAAGTGCGAGTTTTATCTGATGTCCTTTAGATTGGTTTCTCAACCTTTTTCCAGTTGGGGTGCCCCAGTCCAAGGCTTGGTTCACATTACTGTATGTCGCAGAACATGCACAAAATTGTGCTTGTTCCTGACACACAAATGCTCTGATCTTTAGGGGTGGCATTATTTTTTATGGTACCCCACACGTTGGAAAACGTGGGGTGCTTTAGGTGCAGTGCAATTTAAAAACCACAACATTTTTGTGGATAGGGAAGCCCATTGAAATTAATGGGCTGCCTTACACACAGCCACACAGATGTGAACCAGGGGCTTGCTCACATGTCACGTTGGAGGGGCAGCAAAACCACATGGTTGAGCTGTTTTTACCACCCCCAACTTCTCCCCCTTTAGCTGCAGAGGCAGCAGCTGGGGGTGTACATATGCTGTGGTTCCAGCTGGAGCTACACCCAGGGTGAATGGGGCTGTACTGCAACCACCCCCAACTGTTGCAGTGTAGTGATGCTGCATTTATGGGCTTAAAACAGGTGGTGAGGAGGCAACAAAATGCCTCTGAAAAGCGATCTGTGCATGGATTGCTTTTCAGCGGAGCAGCAGTTCTTGCCGCTATCACAAACAAGGCCTACAAAATCAGTTCTGATGGTACAGGAATGGGGGTGGGGACAGGATTAAAAGTAACCTACACACACACACTCGCATACAAATGTATAAAGCCCTTTTAAAACGAATCTAGCTTCTAGCAAAGTATCTTTCCAGTTTCCTCATTCAGCTAGGAACTGCACTGTAGGGGGAAGCGGAGAGCACAGCACAATTCCGCGGCACACCAGAGAACCTCTGGGCCTAAAAAAAACTATTTTGCGTTTTTATATTGTGTGTTTTGCTTAGAACATGCGCTGGTAGGGCTCAGAGCCTAATACAATTGACATTCTTATGCAGATTAACCACTTGCTTACTGGGCACTTACACCCCCCTCCTGCCCAGGTAAAATTTCAGCTTCCGGCACTGCGTCGCTTTAACTGACAATTGCACGGTCGTGCGACGTGGCTCCCAAACAAAATGTACGTCCTTTTTTCCCCACAAGTAGAGCTTTTCTTTTGGTGGTATTTGATCGCCTGTGCGGTTTTTATTTTTTGCGCTATAAACAAAAAAGAGCGACAATTTTGAAGAAAAATACAATATTTTTTACTTGTTGCTATAATAAATATCCCAATTAAAAAAAAAAAAAAATTTTCTCGGTTTAGGGCGATACGTATTCTTCTACATATTTTTGTTAAAAAAAAAAATGGCAATAAGCGACTGGTTTGCGCAAAAGTTATAGCGCTTACAAAATAGGGGAGAGAATTTATTATTTTTTTTTTTTTTTTTTTACTAGAAATGGCGCCGATCTGCAATTTTTATTGGTACTGCGACGTTATGGCGGACACATCGGACACTTTTGACAAATTTTTGGCGCCATTCACACTTATACTGCGATCAGTGCTATAAATATGCACTAATTACAGTATAAATGTGACTGGCATTGAAGGGGTTAACACTAGGGGGTGAGGAAGGGGTTAATTGTGTATCCTAGGTGTGTTCTAACTGTGGGGGGAGGGGGGGGTGACTGATCTGTGTCCCTATGTAGGAAGGAACACAGAACGGGCTCCTCCTCTCCAGAGACAGGACGCTGTCTCTGTGTAAAACGGCAATGAGAGATGATCTATGAGAGATCATCTCTCATTCGCCGACAGATCGCATCGCAAACGGCCACTCTGATTGGCCGTTCGCCGCGATTGGCCGTGTCCAAGGGACACGGACAACACAGGGCTTCCCCGCAGCGCGCTCTACAGCACGCGCTGGGAACGCCTGAATGAAATGCCGTCAAATGACGGCATGTTGGATATTCAGGCCCGCGCTGTTGCCGTCATCCGACGGTAGCGCGGGCCTGAAGTGGTTAATACTAAAGAGGGCATTAGAGGTAGTAGCTCCTGTGGACCATTTTTAGGCCTTTGTACATTCGGACTTCAGCATGTGAAAGAACAATGGGTGCTGCAAGCGTAACAATATCTTTTCAAAGTTTTCAGCAAGATTTGTAGCCTTTGTTGAATTCTTTAAATTAAACTTTAATTCCAGCAAAGGGTTGTTTGACCCCAATAGGAGGCTTTCAGCGAGATTCAAGAATGCCTGCTAGCAGCTTGTTAAAACGACGATCAGCAAGCCCATTAAGGTCTGTGTTTTAAACTCCACAATATTACTTTCCAGGCTTCGACAAAGCTTTTTGAAACTGTCTGAAAGCTTTGCAAATGTCTTGTTAAGTATTTTTGCACACACTGTCCTACAAGCTAAAGCCCAAATGTACAATGTCTTAAGTGCAGAACTTGCCAAGTAGAAAGACACTGCTGCTATTCAACAGTGTTGCACAGCTCTGGGACATTAAAGCAGCATGCTCTGAAACCACTGGCAGTAAAACAGAGTTGGAGAACGTTGAATTGTGCCAAATTGCAGTTTTGATTGGTACCTGTTTCCGCAACAAGTGGCGGGGGGGTTGGTTCAACCCTAAATACATCAGTTTTAACATGCCTGCTCGACAGGCATGACTGAAAATGTAGGTAAAGAATACTTTTCACAGAGTTTAACACTTTCCTTCTTTCACTTTTCAAATCTGTCGAACAAGAAGAAAGGAAAAATTATACTTTGGAGCTGAACACATTTTCCTATCAAATTCCAGGATTTATTAGATATATTATTAAGAAACACATCTTGTGGTATAAATAACACTTGTAGTTTAGTCTCATGACAAACCAATTGGTGAACTTATTCAGTAAGGAAAGAAGTGGTAACCCACAGCAACTAATCCATATTAATTTTCTATCTTCGGAAATCTAGTTGCTATAAGTGACCGCATTCCATCTCCTCTTTGAACTTCCATACTAAATAGACATTTTGGAGTTTAAAATGTTGATCATAATGCTGTACAAAAATACTACTAAATCCACCCCAGCAAGGGGTTTTGTACCTCCCTAGCAATTAGACATGTTTAAGGGGTAAAATGTGCAAAGCTCAAAAATACAATGATTCCGCAGTAGACAGATTCTATCACCACCATACCCAGCCAAGTTCAGAGATTCGGACGCTCTTGTAATTAGACAAGGCACGTGGCTAGTTGCAAAGAAATGGTGGTGCCTCCTTTTAATCGGTGGAACTGTTGGTCCCCCGTAGTCCAAATCTGCATTTAACTACAAGAGTTCTCACAATGGTACTCTTATATTCCAGGAATACGTTGTCAGCACTCGGTCCCTCTTCCTCACAATGCAGGTGTAGAGGCCTTCATTGATTGCATTGGCAATTATACTCATGTGGTCATCATTTAGGGACAGATATCCAGGATAGGAGTATTCCAGGAGCTCGTTATCTTTGTACCAGCTGCAGGGATAGAATAATCTTTACTAGAGTGAGCATCATCAATGGAAACTTAGTGATTGTAAACAATCGCCTTGTAAAACAACACATTCAGTTTAAAATAGAAATGAAAGGCAGAGATTTTGTATCGATATAAAAAAAAAAGTTATTTATATATATTTTTTTATAAGTGATCACAGATCCTCTGTTCTCAGCTGCATAAGACCCCTTTCACACTGAGGCAGTTTTCAGGCTTTTTAGCGCTAGAAATAGCACCTGAAAACTGCCGTCCCTTTATTTCTGCCTAATAAAAACCTGTGTAGTGCATTTTTTTATTGACACTTTTTCCCCCCAGGTAAATGGGTAGGGGTACGATGTACCCCATACTCATTCACATAAGGTGGTGGGCAGGGATCTGGGGGCCCCCTTATTAAAGGGGGCTTCCAGATTCCAAAAAGCCCCCCACCCACAGACCCCGACAACCGATGGCCAGGGTTGTCGGTAAGAGGCCCTTGTCCTCATCAACATGGGGACAAGGCAGGGCCGTCTTACTGAGCGGGCACAGCCCGGGGGCCCCACGATCACCAGGGGCCCCAGCAGAGCTGGACATCAGAACTGGACAAATAGCACTAGCCGGGGCCCCAGGGGAGTGTCAGTTGGTGCGCTGAATGAGTAATGTGCTGTGGATGTTCCGTGAGCGGAGGAAGGTGTTTCTGGTGCTGTGGAGATACCAGCTAACTAAGGCTCTACACAGCACCAGAAAGTTCAGAAACACATTCAGTCGCTCGCGGAACATCCGCAGCACACCTAGGAATGTGCAGGAAACCTGTAGCTTTTCCTCTCCTCCCCCTCCTTTCATGGCTGCTGAGCCGCTCCATCTGATTCCTCACTGCTCAATGTGCATGCAGTGACAAGCGGCTCGGGAGGTGTGGCAGTCCTGGAAGGGATCCTCACGCTGCTTCGTCCCCTTCTCCCGCCCCTCTCTCCCTGCATGTCTGTAAAGGGGATGAGGGGGCGCCGGGGGAAGGAAGATTAAAGAGTCAAAGACTATAAGAATAAGAGAAGTCACTGACTGAGAGCCCCCGGGGACTATTCAAGTAAGTGAGCACTGTGACAGACCCTCTCCCCCCTTCCTTCTCCTCACCTTCCTTCTCCCTCGCCTTCCCTCTCTCCCCCACCTCCCCCTCCTTCTCCCTTGCCTTCCTTCTCTCCCTTGCCTTCCTTCTCCCCCCCACCTCCCCCCTTTCCTTCTCCCCCCTCCCCTTCCTTCTCCCTCGCCTTCCCTCTCTCCCCCATCTCCTGCACCTCCCCCTTCTCTCCCCCCTTTCCTTCTCCCAGGCATGTGGCCTGGTACGGTTCAGGAGGGGGAGGGTGTTCGCTCGTCCCCACCCCCTTTCCTGACTGGCCGGGCTGCATGCTCAGATAAGGGTCTAATATGGATTTTGGGGGACCCCCACTCCGTTTTGTCGGCGTAGGGGGTCCCCCTTAAAATCCAGACCCAGATCCCGATTTGCTCTTGGAGGGGGTACCCATGCCGGTTTTTATTTAAAATGTTGGCGTGGAGTTCCCCCTCAAGATCATCGGAACACAAGTCGCATGCCAAAGTCGGAGCATGCAAGACGGCGTTCCGACTTTGATCTGACTTCAATGATATTCAATGGGCTAAAGTAGGATCAAAGTGGGACCAAAGTAGTGCAGGGAGCATTTTCAAAGTCGGATCAGTTAAGATGGTTCCCATAGGCAAACATTGTTTTTCACACGTCATGCGACATGAGCTCCCAATGTCGGAGCGTTTGTCACACCAGTGTGTGAACCCGGCCTTAGAGTACTTTCACACTCACATTGCCAGGACGATAGCCACACTTTACTGTCTTTTTGCATAGCAAAGCAGCGCTTTGCCGGAGGTTCGGCGGCACTGCCCATTGATTTCAATAGCGCTGCAAAGAAGATGCTGGCAGGACTTTTATTTTTACTCCCTGCCAGCACTCAGGCTTTCACACTGGGATTGCAGTTGAGGTTTTTTACAGTGCCTGAAAAATGCCTCCAGTGTGAAAGGGGTCTTGGCGTGCATTCCAGCCACTTGTGTCAGACATAGAAAGCGGGGACAATGGAGGATGCAAATTTGTTTACAAATGACCGATTACTTCTTTCGGACACATTTGTAATCTTCTTTGGAATAAGAAGATATTGTTAGTAGAGTAGGTATTTTTATTCTGTTGTCCAATTTAAATATGCATCAATGTCATAGCGGCTTACCATGAGCAACTACAGCCATACAATAACCAAAATATTTTATTGCCATTTCTGATTGGGGTTCATAATATACTTACTAAACTTTCCCTTTTTTGTGGATAATTTTTTTCCCACATCGGAAGGTCATGTTTCTGCCTTCTGGAACCAGACGAACTTTGGTTCTGGGTGGTATTGGTGTTGGCACTCGTGTAGGAAATGGAAAATCTACATTAAACATTAAAATATTAGATACATTCTAGAAAATCTCCCTGGTCCCAGACTGCTAAGGTTGCCCAGTGAAACGATTCTCAAACTTTTTCTGTCCCCGTTCTCGATCATTATAATTTATATGATATAGTATACAGGTTGCAATAATAAAGACATATCCTATATAGAATATTGGTTCACCCACCTAAAATTATGTGTTCACACCTGCAGACAACCTGCTGCGGTGCCTTTTTCTTTTCCCTAATCCCACCCACTAATGGACAAGCTGCATAACATGTGTCACATGAAATTGGATGTTACTTTTTTTAATGCATTTTTTCAGGCGCTCCCTTTGAAGTCTGTTGAGGGCAAAAATGCCTGTAACTCATATGAAGCTAATGTACTTTTTGAGCTACAAGCCTCAAATTACATTATGCCCAGATGTGAACAGGCTTAATAGAAAACCATGAGATTTTTTATGTTGCACATTTTGGAGCTTCAATCTACAAAACACTCAGGTTTAAATAGGACCTTAGAGGTTAGCTACTTGATTATAAGTCTTTTTTTTTTTTTTATCTTTTCTGGGAGATCATAGACAAGTTTATTAAAAATTACCTTTCCATTTCTGTTCTTTTAAACTGTCAAAACAATAATAATCTTCCGCTACTTGTGTATATATAGCAATAATGGGGGCATGATGTACACTGCATACAGAATTACCTACCAAATCAAAATTTTTACACTTCATTGGCTTACTTCTTTCTCTTTTTTTTTTTTGCAAAACTAGGACTGTAATTATAGTACAGTCCCTCCCATTTTGCACTCTAACTTCCTTTAGTTTGGGGAGAGGCCTTTCTCAGTATCGCTAAACCACAATCAAGTCTTGAATTTTAATAATGGAGGGGATTTCTCACCATCGACTACCTGGTAGATTGCCACCTGCTGGAGATTTATTTCTAGACCTCGGTAGTGACACTTTTCTCTTTTTTTTTCACTTTAATGAGACTCCTACCTAAATCTATTCTAATGTAAAATGTGCAATTTCAAAAAACATCTAGATATGTGGGTTCTGTTTATTAAAGTTTTTGACCAATGAATTATTTATGCTGCCCACAGGATCCTACACCTCCTTTAATATATAAATGTATCCACAAAACTAAAATGGTTACCGTAACAGAAATCACAGCTGTATGGGCAATACTTCTTCATAGGTTTCCTTCTGGACTCACAATACCCTTTCTGTGCCCAGCTAGCACATACCAGATATCTGTCCCTGCACCCTGAAATATAAGGAGGAATATGTTCGTAGATTATATTAGTTTATTCATGATTATCTGTCCCAGAACAAACATTTTGACAATGTAAAAATATGTTTGGCATGTTTATTGTGTTTTCTCAAGTAAAAAAAAACATTATTAGAGAAATATGGAAAACACAAGCTGCCCTATGCTGACTTATTACCTTTCATAATTTGAGTCCCGATACAAAATAAATATGCATGTAGCGAGGTCCTGGGACCCCCGAGGCCTAATGGTGACCTCCAGGGTTAGGGACAGCTGACATTCTTCTGTGTAGAGTGGGTTACAAGGCATGCTGGGTATTATGCAAGGTGCATTAATGGGTGCTAGACACTTCTTGAATGCCAAGTTCACCCCCAAACTTTTTCATGGCTTGGTGGGAAGAGGATGTTGTCTATGCCCTAAAGAGACCAGGGCTAGTTCTCTGGGCTAGGTACATCGATGATATCCTCCTCCTATTGAAGGGTGATCAGAACTCTCTGGATGCCTCATGACTGCTCAATCATAATGACAGGGGTATCCTCTTGAGGCTAGTCTTACCACCATACATTTTCTTGAGCTATTAGATACATTCTAGAAAATCTTAAGCACTAATTTTTAGTGCGAAACGCGTCAGCTGTTTTACTCCCGTGTTGTGTGCTGTGACTTGTAGTGCAGTTTTCCTTCTTTTTTTTAAAATTAAGACAACAATCAAGGTTTTTTGAAATGCGGCTGTCCATATTTTCTTTTTCCATTTGATAAATTTTGTTGATATTGAGATATCAGTAATAGATCAGCGTTTAGATTTCAAAATTTATTTTAAACCCACCAACTGGAATGGTTACATTACGGTCAAAAGTTGTCAACACACACAGTGGCTTAAGTCGGTTCCACAAAGCCAATTCTTAAAACTGCAACAGAACTGTACGAAGACAGCTAATTTCTCTTCTCATTCTCAAATCTTGAAAAGTAGATTCCTGGAGAAGTGCTACAGATCCACTGATCTCGACATAGAGATCAATGGGGCCTCTTTGATGGACAGGAGCTGATCGTCCCAAGCCTGTCTTGGATAATAAGTTCAAGTGGTCTTTTTTCATTATTCTATTCAATTTAGACAGATTGAAGAGATAATCAGTAAACACTGGAGAATCCTTCGGAGTGATAGGTATCTGGGTTCGGTGAATCCAGAACATGCTGGTGTCATATAGAGTGGCTCAGTCAATACAGGGACAAATTGCGCCCAATGTGATTCACCCCCCCTAAAACTATTTACTCCGCCCCCACAAGATTTCCGAGTGAGGGGAAATTACAAAAATAAAAAGTATTATCCAGGCAAAAAATAGAGCTACAGTACTGACATTCAAATACAGTAAACTTGGGGCATATTTATTAAGAATTGAGTGTGATATTCACCAAACATTCACTGCAGGTAAATCACTGTAATTTAAAACACATTCACATACAGTGCATGTTTGGTGAATGTCACCTATTGGTTTATACATGTACATAAGTGTGTAAAAGAAAATATGCTTAACCCACCATATAGGCTGTAGATCCCCCACATGTCATCCTGGGAAATAATCTTCTTCCCAGTCAGCGTGGCATTAATATGCATCAGAGCTTCTCTGTTCAGAGAGTGCATTAATCCCAAAGAGTGTCCGATCTCATGTGCTGCTACATGTACCAGATCTGTCAGCCACACTCCTAGAAAGACACAAGTTAGTTACTCCACATCGCCTCCATTGTAAAATATCAGTCTCTTGCTCTCTACTCCGCGCCCCCCCCCCCCACTCACTGAAGCGCTGGACTGTGGAGGGGGCAGGAGCGGTCAGCTTAGGCTCTCAGCAGCTCGCTGAGAGGCTGAGCCAAGTTCCTAGTCTAAGCATGTGAGCTGGTCGTCTGGACCTGCTCTGTGACATCAGCCGACAGTGGGCTTCAGTCCGCTGTCTGCTGAAAATGGGTCAAAAGAGTCCAATACAAACTACACTTCTGTGTATCACAGGAGAAGTGCAGCCAAACAAGCTTTGGCTGTACTTCTCCTTTAAGCCAGGCCTACCAGTGGAACATTTGGGGTTAAAGCAAACCTGACCCTGTCACAGAGACACAAAAAAACAAAGCTGCCTAGAAAAGTAGTTGTTTAATACTTACCTGTCCCACTATCTGCTTGCACAGAGTGTTTGGCGGTGGCATTGATGGAGAAAGGAACGCTTCAAAGGGTGAGTAGAAGTCTCTTACAGACAGACATAATAATAAAATTAAGTTTACAGTTGTGCTCATAAGTTTACATACCCTGGCAGAATTAGATTTCTTGGCCATTTTTCAGAAAATATGAATAACACAAAAACGTTGCTGTCACTCATGGTTAGTGTTTGGCTGAAGACATTTATTGTTAATCAACTGTTTACTCTTTTTAAATCATAATCACAACAAAAACTCAAACTACCCAAATGACCCTGATCAAACGCTTACATACCCCAGTTTTTAATACCGTGTATTGCCCCCTTTATCAATGACAGCTTGAAGTCTTTTGTGTTTTTTTTTTTTTTTTAAATGAGGCTCTTTGTCTTCTCAGATAGTAAAGCTGCCCATTCCTCTTGGCAAAAAGCCTCCAGTTTCTGTAAATTGGGCTGTCTTGCATGAACTGCACGTTTGAGATCCCCCCAGAGTGGCTCAATGATATTGAGGTCAGGAGAGTGAGAATGGCCACTCCAGAACCTTCACTTTATTCTGCTGTAGCCAATGACAGGTCTTACTTGGCCTTGTGTTTTGGATCATTGTAATGTTGGAATATCCAAGTACGTCCCATGCGCAGCTTCCTGGCTGATGAATGCAAATGTTCCTCCACTATTTTTTTATAACATACTGCATTCATCTTGACCAAATTTCCTGTGCCTTTGTAGCTCACACATCCCCAAAACATCAGTGATCCACCTCAGTGTTTCACAGTAGGAATAGTGTACCTTTCATTATAGGCCTCGTTGACTCCTCTCCAAATGTATTGTTTATGGTTGTGTCCAAAAAGCTACGTTTTGTTCTCATCACTCCAAATGACTTTGTGCCAGAAGGTTTGAGGCTTGTGTCTGTGTTGTTTGTAAGCGGGATACTTTGTGGCATTTGCATAGTAATGGCTTTCATTTGGCGACTCGACCATGCAGCCCATCTTTCTTCAAGTGCCTCCATATTATGCATCTTGAAACAGCCACACCACATGTTTTCAGAGAGTCCTGTATTTTATCTAAAGTTATTTGTGGGTTTTCCTTTGCATCCTGAACAATTTTTCTGGCGGTTGTGGCTGAAATTTTAGTTGGTCTACCTGACCATGGTTTGGTTTTAACAGTTAATTTTCCACTTTTTAATTAGAGTTTCAACACTGCTGATTGGCATTCTTAATTCCTTGGATTTCTTTGTATATCCCTTTTCTGTTTTATACAGTTCAACTACCTTTTCCTGCAGATCCTTTGACAATTCTTTTGGTTTCCCCATGACTCACAGGTGAGGATGGTTACCCTTTAATAGCCATTCTGTTTTGTGTCAACTTGTGTGCATGCCATCAGGCCAAAATTCCCAGGGTATGTAAACTTTTGATCAGGGTCATTTGGATAGTTTCTGTTGTAATTATGATTTAAAAAAAGTAAATGGCTTCAGCCAAACACTAACCACAAGTAAAATAATTTTTTTTTTTTTTTGTGTTTTCATTCATATTCTCTGAAAATTGACCAAGAAATCATAAATTCTGCCAGGGTATAAACTTATGAGCACAACTGTATATGCAGGATCTTGCTGGCATGATCTATGCTTCGTAATTGTGCATATACATGCGTAAAATTCTTCATTCTCTTTTAGCTGCCAGTGTTTTAATCCACAAGTATATGCCTGTACGTGCTTGCATATACATGTGTATATGTGTAAATTAATGAACCTAAACCTAACATTTTCTGTTTTTATTTTACAGCTCCATGCATTATTGCACTAAGGATCTTTAAGCAGCTGTGTGTATTATCTTGGATGTACACGGCTACAGACGCATAATTTTTTTTACCCATGTGCAAGAGGCCTAAGTGTGCCAGCAAGAAACTCGCTTTAAAGTAGCCCATACATTATACAGTTTTTTCATTCAACCAGCAGATTGAACGAGAAAACCTGATCCAATTCCCCTATCCACAAATTTGAGGTGGATGGGGAAATAATTTCCACTGATCTATTGTATTCTGACAGCAGGGAGACTTCCCCGCCGTCAGGATTTGCCGAACAGTTCTGCTGGTAGCATTGATAACACAGCATTTTTCCAACAGGCTGGTTGTACGGAAGTCGGCCTGTGGATCAACTTCTGTAAGGGTGCATATACATGGATTGAAATTCGACCAGTCCCTGATGAAACTGCTGAATTTTGATCATCCATGTATGGCTGGCTTAGACATCCTATAGTCTATCAATATGTTTGCTTTTAGATGTTTGGCGATAGAGCAAATGATCTTATGTTCGTAGTGGCAATCTGCCATTAAGCGAGTAACAATGGGGCAAATTATAAAACTTGGCTTGTGTACCCCCTGCCCCAAGATAACTAGTGCCAGCCACTCACTACGTCCTGTTCCACTGACATAAATATGAAAGTATATGAGCACATGGCTGTGTTTAGAATATCTGCTACACTGAAAGCATACTGTATATTCCACAGGTCTATAGGCAGCTTCAAGCCTAAAAAACATTTTTCTAGTTTTAAGCAGAGCGAAAAAAGTGTTGGAATCTCTCCATACATTAGATTGTTGTCTGGGGAGATTTATTTTAACGGGTGCCAGACAGATATTGTATAGGCATACTATTTACAGAGCCTTGAAAAAGTATTCATAACCCTTGGAATTTTCCACATTTTGTCATGTTACAATCAAAAACGTACATGTATTTTATTGGGATTGTATGTGATAGACCAACACAAAGTGGCACATAATTCTGAAGTGGAAGGAAAATTATAAATGGTTTTCCAAATTTTTTACAAATAAATATCTATAACGTGTGGCGTGCATTTGTATTCAGCCCCCTTTACTTTGATACCCCTAACTACAATCTAGTGGAACCAATTGCCTTCAGATATGTAACCTAATTGGTAAATAGAGTCCACTTGTGTGCAATTTATTCTCAGTATAAATACAGCTGTTTTGTGGAGCCTTTAGAGGTTTGTTAGAGAACCTTAGTGAACAAACGGCACCAAGAAGGCCACGGAACACACCAGACAGGTCAGGGATAAAGTTGTGGAGACGTTTAAAAAATATCCCAAGCTTCGAACATCTCACAGAGCACTGTTCCATCCATCATCTGAAAATGGAAAGAGTATGGCACAGCGGTGTCAGAGCTCAGCAGCCCTGATATATCGGAGTCAGGGTACAGAGGGAAGGGTATAGCCAGGCAGGATCAGACATGCATTTCAGGTGTTACAGGGGGCCAAATTACACAACACAAGCACTGTGCTGTAAACATGCTTTAAGGGAACAGGATTTGTTTTTTGGGGTTAAACACTTTGAGATGACATCTGGATCTATCACACTCGCGCAATACAGATTTCACAATAGTATTCCAGCTAGTAAAACCACAAAGAACAGTGATGACTCCAACAAAGCATTATTCTGTCTTTTGTAAACATCCTGTGCATATCTGACCTACTTTTCATATTACGTGCGTGTGACTGTACTTCCACCTGGATCTAATACTAATTCTCCCTGCATGCTAACCCAGAACCCAAAGGTTAAACTCATCAATTTTTTCCTCAATTCTTCTTATGTTAATTTTTAGTTGCTCAGCTCCCAATTTCTTTCTTTTTTTTTTCAAATCAGAAATGTCAAATAATTATCACATAGGGAGGAGCAATGGAAAGGTCCCTTCATGTTGTCTACTAAGTTATTAGCTGTAGTTGTTTTCTTTATCGTACATCACGGGACACAGAGCTGCATAGTAATAACTATGTGGGTTATTTTCCACCATCAGGTGCTGGACACTGGTGTAATCAATTAAACAGGAAGTTCCCTCCCTATATAACCCCTCCCATACTGGGAGCTCCTCAGTTTTTTTCATCAGTGTCTAAGGTGTTGGTCACGAGTGAACATGTGCTCTTAGGAGCTCCACTGGAGGGATCCATGCTGGATGTAAAAAGCCTCCATAAATCCGGATCTGTCCAAAGTGCTTCATAGCCAAAGTGGACGGTACCTGGGCCTCGGTGGAAGAACAAGGTTTGGCCTATAACGCCTCTCTTATTGAGGGCTGGACTATTCCATGGCTAAGTGCTTCTGATGCCAGGGTGCTCTATAGGTCCAGGGGAGTTGGTGTTCCTACTTATGGACCCCGGTCCCTGAAGGTCTTTTGGCAATACCCACGGTGAAGGGTGAAGATTGGGCCTCTTGCTTATGCAATACCCTGCAGCGTGGAAAAGGTAAGTGGGGGGCCTGCGGGACTTGGTCCGACAGTAGGTCCTCCAGTTTATTCGGGGTCTATGGGTGGCCTGTTATGCTGATGTGCAGAGGCAATGTTGACCACTATGTCTAAGTTAGACAGGATGGCTGCTATTCCCCATATGGTTATCCCCTGGCTGATCCTACATTTCTACTGCATGGTTGATTGTTAAGTTAAGCTGTTACTTGTCGGTTTCTCTTCTTTCAGCCTGGGTTAATTAGCTGAGTCCTGAATTAGTGCTCCTACCTGGGGCGGTCACCCCCTTCCTCCTCGCTGGTCTCCGAGCGCGCGTTTTGGGGGGAGGGGTGGGATACGTTGTGACGCCCACCCGGAAGCAGACAGCCAGTGAGTTGAAAGCTCAGCAGTGTCAGTCTGCAGGTGGGACATACTCCTGTATCTCTGAGCACTTTTGATGGTGTGGACTCAGCAGAGAGCAGTCTCCTCCAGCGAAGACTCCCCTTAACCCCGAACACTCGGTTCCTCAGTGGGGTGTGTTGGATTAGCCCTGTAGCCCAGCAACAGTGATTTAGTAACTGTCCAGACTAGGAGGACTCAGGGGTTACCCTTAGAGTGATCCTTTCCTTGTCTGATTGGTGGGTGTCCCGATAAGCAGTCCTTCTAGACCGGGACATGGCTCCTAAGGGGCCTGGGATGGCGAAAACCGCCAAAAAAAAAAAGGATGCACAAGCCGCGGCACGCGGCCCTCTCCCCCCCCCCCCCGGTGTTCCCGTACGAAGGGAAGCTGGTCTATGGGGTCACAGCAAGGAACAGTTCCTTACCTTTTGCCTTTTTTCTTAAGGTGCTAGGGAAGATGCTGGCTTCATTCAACACAGTTCCCTATGCTAACTTTTATTCAGGGCTGATATAAACATTTTTCTGTTGACCTAGCATTATCCAAGGGGTCGGGTCCCAGTGATATGCTGGAATTTCTGTTGGTGGTTCTTAACTAAGAAGGGATTGCCAGGCCTGGAAAAGACCACGGCCCAGGGAAAGTAGTCAAGCTCCAGGTGAGCCTTATCCGTCAGCTAGAGCTACCGATGGGGCATCTGGCTTAAGGCTTGTACGTTTAGGTGGCAGGATTGTTCTGTCAGAGTTCAATCAGACAATGCCACACTAGTGATTTACTACTTCTACCAAGGAGGAGCTTGTGCCATGCCTATTGACAATTGTCATTTTATGGAATTGGCAGGCGATTTGCTGGAGCCGTCAACAATTGTCTCCAGGAGAATGACCTCTACGCCCCGACCTTTTTTTTCTGGCTAAAGCCACAGAAGGGGTATCCTGTACTTTTAGGTATTGGTGTCCAGGTTCAACAAGAAATTTAACAGCTTGGGTCAAGGACAAGGGATCCACCCGCATGCGGGACAGAGGTGTTAGTTATCCAGGAGGACCAGTTGTCACTGGTTTGTCTCTCCCCCCAGTGCCGCGACTTTTTTGGCTTCTATGCAACGTCAGAGGCGAACGGAAGCCGGCCTGATTTCTCCGGCATAACCCAGATGACCTCACTGTGCAGAAGCAGTAGTGGCGGTAGTGGAGGACCCAGGGTCCCTTACATCTTGTCCAGGCCTACTTCACAGAGGGTATTGGGTCTAGTGTTGTCGGCTTACAAGGTCAGTACCTTGGGCCGATGCACCATATTTCCCTTTATCCTTTAACAGGGGAATTGGTGTTCTTAGTTGTGGTAGCCTCCAAGTGAGTTTCAGTATTGGCAACTTTCTTGGCATAAAGCCATACTTAATTTGTTTTACAGGTAGGGTGATGTTGATGTTAATCCTCACCCAGCCTTGTTCACTAGAAGTGTTCGTACCTTCCCCTTTTTCAAAACCTTGTTTCACGGAAGGAGGAGTTATTGCTTTTCTCTCAATGAGATGAGAGCAGTTAAATATCTATCTGAAGTTTTCAGATATAGAAGGCTGACGTGTTTATTGTACTGCCAGAAGACCCTAGTGTGGGCAGGCAGTATTCAAATCAGCTATTAAGAGGGTTACTCTCTCTTGTTAGAGTAAGAATGGCAAGGCCTATCTGAAGCGACTGCTCGGATACGGAAGACTGATGTTTGCGCTACCAGGAGGCCCCAGGATAGGGCAGGCAGCGTCTAATTCAACTGTGTTCAGTGTTGATTCATCAGGTTTTTATTCAGGCTTGTGGTTTAAAGAGTGGGATTCCCCCTGCTTCTTGTTGGGGTACACCCTACCAGGATAGTAAGCGCTTTATGCACGATGCATTACTAAGCCTTTATGACTCAGATTTGCAAGGCCGCAACTTCGTCGTCTGTGCGTACGTTCACTAATTCCTATCAGGTGAACAAAGGATGCAGCCTCTTGGCGCAGTATGCTGCAAGCAGCGTTATAGCTCCTCATGTATGAGGGCGGTCTGCGTTGTTGGTCTCCCTCCCCTCAGTAGGCATTGCTATGGGACATCCCACATAGTTATTACTATGCAGCTCTGTGTCCCGTGATGTACGATAAAGAAAATAGGATTTTTATAACGGCTTACCTGTAAAATCCTTTTCTTGGTGTACATCACGGGACACAGAGCTCCCGCCCCTCTTGTTTGGGGATATTGGGACACTTATTGCTTTGCTACAAAAACTGAGGAGCTCCCAGTATGGGAGGGGTTAAATAGGGAGGGAACTTCCTGTTTAATTGATTACACCAGTGTCCAGCACCTGATGGTGGAATATAACCCACATAGTTATTACTATGCAGCTCTGTGTCCCGTGATGTACTCCAAGAAAAGGATTTTACAGGTAAGCTGTTATAAAAATCCTATTTTTTCTCTCAACTTGGGGTGTAGGGAGGTCTGTCAATCACTCTCTTCACTTTTGATTTTTAGGAAACCCTATTTGTAGTTTATAGGAACTTTGGATGCTTCCAATTGAAGGGCATATTTTGCAAAGCCAAGCAAATCAACCTGGCTAATGTGGTGGTAATGCCAGTGAGCCTAGGTCATAAACAGATTGGCTACCTTTAAACATAAGAAAGTGCTCACTTGAGAACTATCGATTGATTGCTTCATAATCAATACTGATCGTCTATGCTAAGATGACCACTCTCTAAAAATATCACAAACATTCTGATATCAAAATTATGCTTCCAAGTAGAAAAATTACACATGGAAATCACCCTTTATGTAGAAATGGATAAAGTGAAGTTCTCAACTGGGTTAAGCTCATACCTTTCTTCCAGCTGAACCTGGTGTTCCCCACAATCCAGTATTCACTATCATCAAAATGAATTTCCCCAGTCTTTGGAAAGTAGGCATGTGCCAACTCCCCAGTTGTTCCATCGAAGCAGTAGTGGACGGTTGACTCCAGGCAGTCTGTGTGATTTATACCATAGAAACCTGGTACAAGGAAAGCAATTAGGTCTTATCAATGTATTACTCAAGAATTGTCTGTGCTGCTCAATGAGATCTACCCCTTCCCTTGTATAGTGCAGTGGGGGCTTTTATAACATCCCACTTCCCAGGAAAAGGTCAAAGAATTATGCTGTGGCAGTTTTTTTCCTAGGTAAAAGGCTAATAGTTTCCCAACTTCATTTGTTGGGAACCACCAAAAGGTCATGTTTTAAACAGAACTTGCCACACGCAAAGGTTCTTTAAACCAAGATAATGAAAGTAAATGAAGAAAACTTGAATGGCAGAAATTAAATTCAGTGAAATTTGCATATCAACGCAATCAACAGATCTACAATATTGTAGAAGCTTCACAAAAATCTTGACTTTTCATGTAAAAGTCAAATGTGTCACTGTGCCTTCCCAGCTCCCAAGACTCTGTTAGTCACCTTAGTTATTTTTTTTTGCTTTTTTTTTTTTTTTTTACATATTACCTTATTTTTGCTTTTTAAGAAAACCCCTCTTCTCTCCAACCTGCCATCCCGTGTCCTGCCGTCCCTTACTTGTCATCCTACCTTCTCTCTACCATCCTTTTGGCAAATTTCTGTGACTGCTTATATTTTACCCAGACTTTTCATTTCAGTTTAAACCCCACTTCTCAAACCTCCCCGTTAAACCTTAGTTATTCCATATTATAAATATTTATTTTACATAGCCAGTTCCTTACCGAGGGGCTCTCGGGATCCTTCCACTGTCTAGGGATCAAACTTTTCATTGCGTTTTAGGAAGTGGGGAAGTAGGGTTCTCGTATACTGTTTGATTGACATTCTAGCCCCATGGAACAGGCATACCCACAGTACCCTCTGGTATTTTAATTCCGGTAATTTCTTCTATTACTAATATTACTTCAGTCCAGTATGTTTTAATTTTTGGGCATGACCACCATAAACGGGACATAGTTCCTAATTCCGAGCAGCCCCTCCAACATAATTTGGAGGTTTCCCTTTGATGTACTATGACTGGTGTATGTACTATGACAGCGTGCAAGGCATTTATAATTAATTTCTGTCAAACTACAATTGGTTGATGTAGCACGTATCAGCTTTAATATTTTCCCAACATCTATCTCAATGTCATCTGTTCCCAACTCCACTTCCCATTTTTTATTATACGGTGGGGGCCCCACTATTCTTAGAACATTCAAAATTGTATAAATCGTGGAGATCCCTCCCTTTCCACCTGTCCCTAAGCACAAAAGCTCTTGGTTAGAATTGGCTAAATTGATCAAATGGAAAGCTTGAGTGTTAGTAAAGATAGGACCAAGCTCAAATTTTTACAGGAAATATGTATATAACTTCAGATGCCTCTCTAAATCCATTGATCATTCTGACATGCAGTTTTACTTAGTTGGAATTGTTCATCTTCCAGGCAGATCATTTAGGAGCACAGGTAAACTTGTTTCTAAAATTTCCAAAGACAAGCTATTAACTATTTTACTTTTTGTCGGGTTTTTATTGTCTGTGGTCACAAATTTTCCTCCCCTACACTCCCTGTCCTTGTGACTTCTGTACAAAAATAGGAGGGCTGCGGTTGTCACCTGAGCAGGAAGGCACGGAAAACAATAAAAGGTTTTCAGAAAAACATAGTCTAGATTTAGAAAATGCATTTGATCGCCTCGGTTGGCCTTTCTTGTTTGCCACATTACGTCATATAGGATTCAGAGGGACTTTTTTTACAAGCACTTCAACACCTATATCTCAGTCCAACGTCTCAGGGGAAAACTCCTTATACCCTCTCTTCTTTACGAGTAACTAATGGTACCTGTCAGGACTGTCTGCTCTCTCCTTTATTATGTGCATATTATGTGTTGAGCCTCTAGCTGCATCTATCCATAGAAGCTTTGACATTCATGGCATATCGGTCAGAGGTAGGAAACTCAAAATCTCACTGTTCGCGGATGATATTATTCTTGCCCTGACTCATAGTGAACTGACGGTGGCCTACCGTCTGGTGCGTATTTTCCCACAAATATGCTCTTAAATCTGAAGCGTCACTGCTGACCTCCTTTCTCTATAATCCCAAAGTGCCCGACGGCCTCCCATTTCTGATGTCCTATCCTTGGGTGTCAAGGAACTTATTCCATTTTGACCATTTGGTGGATCCTAGGTTTCATAAACTTTTGCCATTTACTGAACTTCAGGATAAATTTGATCTGCCTCGCCAGGTGTTTTATGGATACCAGCAGATTTGCCATTATGCCCAAACCATAACTCCAACTTTGCAATTTTCCTCTCCATCCGCCTTTGAACGTCTGATCCTAGAAGGTACCGCACATGAAGGGTCTGATTTCTGTCATTTACCTGATGTTGAATGCTTACTCCATACAAGATCAAGGTCAACACTCCTACATGCTCTGATGGGACTGGGTACTTGATGGGGAAATCCCTCTGGAGGAATGGCATGTGATCTGATCTTTTATTTTAATTTTATTTTATTTCAAACCGGTTTAAGTTTGTTTTGCGCCAACATAGTCTCTTTTTTGTCTTAGCTGTCCCTGACAATGTGCATTAGATGTGCTCTCTTGTCTGGCATCTTGATACATTTGATACATTGTGCTTTTTTCCTTCTTGCCCCTTTATATCCCTCACATCATAGGTCACATCATATGGCAATACCTTGTGAATAATCCGTACTTTTAATGACCCAGGACATATTTCCACTACAACCGACCAAGCAATTTTCCTGGTCTCCATCTGAGACCTATATATCTACCTTCGAACTTACCGGTTAGTAGTCACTTATATACTTGGCAATTAGTGTTTAAGCATATATATGTACACACTATTTCTTTCTCGTACATCACGGGACACAGAGTGGCATATTCATTACTATGTGGGTTATATGGAGTACCTTCAGGTGTGGACACTGGCAATCTCAAACAGGAAGTCCCCTCCCTATATAACCCCCTCCCCTAGAGGGAGTCCCTCAGTTTTTTCGCCAGTGTCTTAGGTGTTGGTCACGGAATAGCTTTGCTCCACATCCTTGGGATTAAGGGCGGGCTAACCGGATCTGTCCAAGGAGCCTCAGTGCCAAAGTGGACAGTACCCGGGCCCCAAACCGTGGGGTTTTGCCTATAATGCTCCTCTTTGGAGGGCTGGACCCTGGGCCCAGGACTTGGAGTTTGTAAAAACCATAAGTTCCTGTTTGCCAGGGTGCTATATAGGTCCAGGACAGTGGGTACCTTCATAGGACCCCAGGGCCTGAAGGTCTACTACGCTACCCACGGAGATGGGAGAAGATTGGATCAGTTTGCTGGACAAACATCCTGCAGCATGGAGCAGGTAAGGGGGAGCCTGCGGGACTTGGTTCGACAGCAGGCTCTCCGGGGTAACCTAAAAGGGGGGATAGCCTAAGTATGCTCTGCATGGGCAACCTTGCTCACTATGTCTGAGAGAGACAGGATGACACCCTTTCTCCCCCATCACTAGGTTCCCCTGTCTAAGAATGTGTTGCTAGCTAACCTGCTGCTTTCTTCCTAGGGCTAGTAAGGATCCCTAGGGGCCTTTTGGAGAGTCCTACCTGGCCGGGGGTTTGAATCTGCCGCCTGTTTCTGCAGTCCTGGATCTCCAGCAGCGCGGCTCCTCCATGTTCCTCCTGTTTCCGGCATACGCGCGTGCGCGCGCACGTCTTATAGACGTTTTTCGCGCCGTTCAGACAGGAGGGCGGGGGGGGCGTGCCTGCGGCGTCATACAGGGGCGCGCCTTGTGCTGTTATAGATCAGCAGGCATTGTCAGTGCTCAGTCTGAGGCTGATTTTCAGAAGGAGAGGACGCAGAGCGGCAGAACAGTGACTCCCGGTGGCGGAAGAGGGGTAGTACATGCTGGACTTTGTTCCAATGCCTTTTTTGTTAAGCCAAGAAATTCCCCTTTTTGCAGCAGGTTGGAGGCTGGCAAACTAAGTTTGGGGTCACTGTATGTTTTAAAAAAGAAAATATATATAATATATATTAAAAAAAAAAAGAGAAAAACATACGGGATCCCATCAGTTTTTGGGCATTAGTGATCTATTGTCCCCTAAGCTCTGGTTTTGTACTCCTGGCCACTACAGTCTGTTGTGTGGGCGGAGTCCCTCGATTTTGTATTATGGCTTCCAAAGGTTCGGGGTCAAAGGGTACAAAAAAGACCAAAAAACAAAGGGGTTCCCCTTCTGATTCTGATGATATGCCGATACTTTCCCCGCAACTTATTAACATAAAGAGCGCCTTGGATGAGCCATTAGGGGGATCTGGTGCGGAGGCTGGCCCAGATCAGCCCAGCCCTGTGTTTATCACAGAGGAGATGCTAGCCGTATCCCTAGGGGGGCTAGAAGAGAGAATAGCAGCATTGATCGCTAGAGCTATTCCTGGTAAGAAACGGGTTAGATCCCCATCACCAAGAGGTGTATCCTCAGATGCTGAGATTCTCTCTCCGGAGGAATTGGAATCACAGGAGGATCAACTAGACCTGAACCAAGAGGGTTCAGGGATTGAGGGATCTGCCTCTGAGGAACCATTTTCAGACTCCCAGACAGAAAGACTGTGGGTACAGTCTTTGACGGACATGGTCCGCTCGGCATTTAGTTTACCATTGCCAGAGCCTCAGGTTCCTCCGGTATCCTCTCTGGGCTCTTTGAAAGCTCCGTTAAGCAACGCAGTTTTTCCGGTCCATCCTCTTTTGGAGGAATTGATCTTTCGGGATTGGGTACGGCCGGACAGGATTTTTCTGCCACCGAAAAGATTTGCG
The DNA here is from genome assembly GCA_029574335.1 of Rana kukunoris. Classification (NCBI taxonomy): domain Eukaryota; kingdom Metazoa; phylum Chordata; class Amphibia; order Anura; family Ranidae; genus Rana; species Rana kukunoris. Next base: position 99,691,549 of record CM056058.1, on the reverse strand, counting down.
GTCATTTACCCCATGGAGGAAAAAAAAAAAAAATTCTCCAAGAGGTGGAGGCTCCCAGTAGTGGATGCAGCCATCTCATGTGTGAATAAATCACTAACTTGCCCGGTGGAAAACATACATATGTTTAAAGATCCGGTTGATAAAAGGTTAGAGACACTTTTAAAAGCATCCTTTGCTACGGCAGGAGCAGTGGTGCAGCCAGCTGTGGCTGCGATTGGTGTTTGTCAGGCGTTAAAAGACCAGACAAAGGAAATGTTAAAGGACATGCCTACCCAACAAGCAGAAGAGTTTTCTGACATTCCCAGAGCTCTGTGTTTTGCTGTAGATGCTATAAAAGATTCCATCCAGCAGGCCTCTCGTTTATCACTATTTTTGGTGCACATGAGAAGGCTCTTATGGTTGAAGAACTGGGCGGCGGAGCCCCCATGCAAAAATCTTCTGGCAGGGTTTCCCTTCCATGGAGGACGACTCTTCGGAGAGGATCTGGATAAATATATTCAGACTATTTCAAATGGCAAGAGTACCCTTTTACCGGTCAAAAAGACATTCCGGGGTCCTACATTTAAAAGGCAGCTCTTTCCTGTCTCGGGGCCCTCAAATTCCAGGCAGTATCGACAGCCGCCTGCACGATCCAACGTTAACAGTAGATCGCAGGGACAGGCCCCTGGGGGTAAGAGGCCATGGTATCGCAAGCCGACAAAGACAGCCCCTAAGTCTGCCTTATGAAGGGGCGCCCCCACTCTCGCGGGTGGGGGGAAGGCTTAGTTTCTTCTCAGAAGTTTGGGAAGCCAAGATCCCCGACAAATGGGTCCGGGCATCTGTAACCACAGGTTACAGACTGGAGTTTCTAAGGTATCCTCCGCCTCATTTTCAAGAATCAAGGCTACCAAGGGATCCAGCAAGGAAGGCCTCAATGCTGGCAGCTTTGGATCACCTGCTTTGCCAGGACGTAATAATAGAGGTGCCAGCCCAAGAGCAAGGGCTAGGTTTCTATTTCAATCTCTTTGTCATACCAAAGCCCAACGGCGATGTCAGGCCAATCTTGGACCTAAAGAGGTTAAACGGTTACCTAAGGGTTCGTTCCTTCCGGATGGAATCCATCCGGTCAGCAGCCGCCGCGCTTCAGAAGGACGATTTTCTGGCCTCCATAGACATAAAGGATGCTTACCTTCATGTACCAATCTTTCAGTTGCATCAAAGATTTTTACGCTTCGCGGTGGGGCAGCGACACTTCCAATTCAGGGCGCTCCCTTTCGGGCTGGCCACGGCCCCCCGGGTATTCACGAAGATCCTAGCCCCAGTTCTGGCCAATTTAAGGATCCAGGGGGTCACAGTCCTAGCATACTTGGACGACCTTTTAATCATAGATCATTCACGGCCGGGTCTGCAAAAGGCAGTAAACCTCACGGTTCGGTACCTCGAAGAATTCGGCTGGGTCCTAAACCGGGGAAAATCAGCGTTCCAGCCTACAAAGCAGTTGGAATACCTCGGCATGAGGTTAGACACAGAAGAGCAAAGGGTGTTCCTGCCCCTGGTAAAGATCGAAGCTATCAAGGGGTTGGTTCAGTTGGTTCTAAACAAGAAAAAACCAACTATTCGCCTGTGTATGCGAGTACTAGGCAAGCTAGTGGCCACGTTCGAGGCAGTACCATACGCTCAGATCCACACTCGCGTCCTACAGGCAGCCATTCTAGCAGCCTGGGGCAAGAGGGCACATGCCTTAGAGTCCCCTTTGACGCTATCATCAAGGGTCCGACAAAGCCTGGCCTGGTGGTTGAACCCCCAGAATCTTCTAAAGGGAAAATCCTTCAGCCCTGTTGTCTGGAAGGTAGTTACCACAGACGCCAGGCTGGGGGGCGGTCTTCGAGGGGTTCTCTCGCCAGGGAACTTGGGTGAAAGCAGAGAGGCAGCTCCCCATCAATATCTTGGAGATCAGAGCTGCTCGCCTAGCCCTTCTGGCATGGACCTCCAGATTAAAGGGGTTCCCGGTGAGAATCCAGTCAGACAATGCCACGGCGGTGGCATACATAAACCACCAAGGGGGAACCAGGAGTCAGGCCGCTCAGAGGGAGGTGAGCTTGATTTTTCAGTGGGCAGAGGTTCATGTACCCTGCATTTCAGCGATATTCATTCCCGGAGTGGACAACCTGCAGGCAGACTTCTTAAGTCGCCAGAGTCTGTTGCCAGGGGAGTGGTCTCTACATCCCCAGGTCTTTCAGACAATCTGCCAGAGGTGGGGAATGCCAGACGTAGATATAATGGCATCCAGGTTCAACAAGAAACTAGACAGGTTCGTGTCTCGAGCGAGGGATCCTATGGCCTGCGGAACCGATGCGTTGGTTTGCCCTTGGCATCAATTCAAACTTCTATATGCATTCCCTCCACTACAGTTACTCCCTCGCCTGTTGCGCAAGATCAGAGTGGAGCACAAGCCAGTCATTCTAGTAGCTCCGGCTTGGCCCCGGAGGACTTGGTACTCACTAGTCCTGAAGATGGCAGTGGGAGACCCTTGGACTCTTCCTCTACAACCAGACCTACTCTCACAAGGCCCGATCCTCCACCCTACATTACAACGTCTAAATTTGATGGCCTGGAGGCTGAATCCCTGATTCTCAGGGGTAGAGGTCTGTCTAGGCAGGTAATTCCTACCCTGATTAGGGCTAGAAAGCCGGCCTCCAGGGTGATTTATTACAGGGTGTGGAGGAACTACGTAGGCTGGTGTGAATCCAAAAGATGGAATTCCCGCAAATATACCATTGATAGGGTGTTAAGTTTTCTCCAGCTAGGAGTGGATAAAGGCCTGGCATTAAGCACAATCAAGGGACAGATTTCAGCTCTGTCAGTGTGGTTTCAGAGGCCGCTGGCCACCCACTCGCTGGTAAAGACCTTCATACAGGGGGTCTTGCGTATTAATCCTCCTGTCAAGTCACCAATTTGTCCATGGGACTTAAATCTTGTCCTGTCCACTCTACAGAAACAACCCTTTGAGCCGTTGGCTGAGATTCCTTTAGTTTTACTGACAAGAAAGTTGGTTTTCTTGGTCGCCATAGTTTCGGCCAGGAGTGTGTCAGAATTAGCAGCCTTATCGTGTAAGGAACCATATCTCGTTCTACATAAGGACAGGGCAGTTCTCCGGCCCCATCCTTCCTTTCTACCAAAGGTTATATCCAAATTTCACTTGAACCAGGATTTGGTACTTCCATCCTTCTTTCCAAAACCCACATCTAGAAAGGAGGGGTTGCTGCATACCTTGGATATTGTCCGGGCCATGAAGGCCTATCTTAAAGCTACAGAAAAGATCCGGAAAACAGATGTGTTGTTCGTTCTACCAGATGGCCCCAAGAAGGGGCAGGCAGCTGCAAAATCCACCATCTCGAGATGGATTAGACAATTAATCATTCAAGCCTACGGTTTGAAGAGGTTGCCTCCTCCTTTGTCGGTAAAGGCCCATTCTACCAGGGCCATGGGCGCCTCCTGGGCAGCACACCATCAGATCTCTATGGCTCAGATATGCAAGGCAGCGACGTGGTCATCAGTCCACACGTTTACAAAGTTTTATCAACTAGACGTGAGAAGGAATGCAGATTCTGCCTTTGGACAGGCAGTACTACAGGCTGCAGTTTGAGATCCTCGGGATCAGAAGCACCCTTGGTTGTAAAAAGAAAAAAAAAAAAAAAAAAAGTTTTTTCTTGACTAAGTTGGAATTATTATTATTATTTGAGTTTACCTCTAAATTGAATCCTTCTTTGGAAGATGTCTCCCTCCCCTCATTAAAGCATTGCTTTCGGACATCCCACATAGTAATGAATATGCCGCTCTGTGTCCCGTGATGTACGAGAAAGAAAAAGGGATTTTTAAATACAGCTTACCTGTAAAATCCTTTTCTTGGAGTACATCACGGGACACAGAGCTCCCACCCCTCTTTTGGGTGACCATTTTGGGAGGCATACTGCTTGCTACAAAACTGAGGGACTCCCTCTAGGGGAGGGGGTTATATAGGGAGGGGACTTCCTGTTTGAGATTGCCAGTGTCCACACCTGAAGGTACTCCATATAACCCACATAGTAATGAATATGCCGCTCTGTGTCCCGTGATGTACTCCAAGAAAAGGATTTTACAGGTAAGCTGTATTTAAAAATCCCTTTTTTTGAGTCCAGACCCATACACACAGGGCTAGTCCTGGTACCACTCCAGACACGGCGGGAGTCATGATGAGGATTAAAATGGTGGTTACTTATATGTACTTTTCTCTATATGTAAAAAAATGGCGTAAATGAATGTTTTAACTACACATGTGTCTGTCATGAATTTTGCATTTATGCTTTTTTCTTTTATTTATTTTAGACGGTACAGCGACACTTTGTGCACCGCCCTCGCCCTGATGAAGAGGCGATACTCTGTCTAGAAAAAAGCCTTGAAACGTTGGCATCCCTGTCTATACCCATTAGACAGTTTTGAGGGCTTCTCCTGTTGCTCCTTTGTCACGTGTACACGTATATACAATTTTGATTGTCTTGTCTCACCATGTATAATGTGAGGTACCGTTGTTAACTGTCCCCCCCACGTCGCGCTCTCTTGTTCTTTAGTGGTCATTTGGGAATTTTTTGTAACCTATGCTGTTAACAAACCCTTTTTTTGATACGTTGTTCGAATGAGCAACATTATTTAAACCAATACATTTTGAATACTTTTGATACTTACTTGTTGACTAATGTAGTCTTATACTCGAACCCGCCTCACACACTTAAAGTCCCACCGAGGAAACACACCCCCTTCGGGGGTATAGCAATTGTGATCTGATCTCAGGCTGCTAATGGCTCCCTGTGTACTCTCTATAAGGAAAACACATATAAAATTCTCTACTTTTGGTACCTGACCCCAGATGTACTCTACGCCATCTATCCTACTAGTTGTTGGTGTTGCCACAGAGATAGGGGTATGCTCTTCCATATCTATTGGAGCCTTCCGCTGACTACCCCTTTTTGGCACTCAGTACAACTACTGGGTTGCCTCTTTGAGGTATCTATCCCAATGACACCTACATTTTTCCTGTTGGACCTATCCCCAATGTCTAAACCCTACAAGAAGCTTCTGCACTATATCCTTATGTCTGCGTGCTGTCTTATAGCTCTTAATTTGAAAAAATGCTCCCCTCCTTCCTCAGATGCCTTGTATGCTAGGATTAAAGATGTGGAGTTTATGGAGAAACTGCTAGAATACAGGACAGACTGGAGGTTCACAATTGTGTTTGGGAATTATGGTATACCCAGAAGGGCCCACTCTGAGACCCCCCCCCCCCCCCTTTTTCCCACTCTTTGACTCTTCTTTGCGTTTCTCTCCTTTTCTTTTTACCTTTTTCTTTTTATGCTTCTTCCTGAAATATTATATTATTTCTTCTCTTAATAAATATATCCTGCACTATAATGTTCTAAAAGTTTTATAGTTTTAACTGAGAACCTGCTACTTAAATTGTTTTGAGAATTTTTCAGCTTGGATATTGCAGTTGCCACTGTTGTGGCTGTTTCAAAATGTCCTTCCTGCATTATGAGTGCTCTTTACTTGTTTTAAAAATAGTGCTCATATTCTTGAATGTTCTTTTTATTTGTTTTTGGAATGAATTATTAATAACATTTATTTAAAAAAACTAAACAAAATGAAAACAAAATTTTGTAAAATAAAAAAAGTTTGTCATTAAAAACTGTTGTTTTGTTATATTCAATAAATAAATATTGAAATAAAAAAATCCCTACTTTTGATTGTATACTACTACAGGGCATTTGTTTTTTAACCTCTTGATACCCGCCCGCCGTCATTTGACGGCGGGAGGGATACCCTATTGTCCTGACAGGACGTCATATGTAGTCCTGTCACTTTAAAGGGGTAATTCCCCCAAAAACCTTTTTTTAACATTGATTGAGGCTCGTTATGTCAAGGGGAATCGGGTGTTTTTTTATTAGAAACGAAGCAGTACTTACCGTTTTACAGATGCATCGTCTCCGTCGCTTCTGGGTATGATCGTCGGGTCTGGGCGTGCCTATTTGATTGACAGGCTTCCGACGGTCGGATACATCGCGTCACGAGTAGCCAAAAGAAGCCGAGTGACGGTGCGGCTCTATACTGCGCCTGCGCACCGTCGTTCGGCTACTTTCGGAAAATCGTGACGCGATCTATCCGACCTCGGAAGCCTGTCAATCAAATAGGAACGCCTAGACCCGGAGACCATACCCGGAAGCGTCGGAGACGATGCATCTGTAAAACGGTAAGTACGGCTTCATTTCTAAAAAAAAAAACACCCGATTCCCCTTGACAAAACGAGCCTCAATCAATGTTAAAAAAAAAGGTTTTTGGGGGAACTACCCCTTTAAGCTGTTAGGGGGCGCGCGCACCTGTCGAATCACTTAGAACACAGTGTGTGTCCCCGGCGGCCACGATTGCCGCCGGGCACACGCGATTGCCGACAATTGAGCTGGGACGTGGAGCTCTGTGTGTAAACACAGAGCTCCACGTCCCTGTCAGTGAGAGAGGAGACCGATGCTGTGTCCCTTGTACATAGGGACACAATCGGTCACCTCACCCAGTCAGTCCCCTCCCCCCACAGTTGGAACACAATGTAGGAGAAACATTTAACCCCTTCCCCGCCCCCTAGTGGTTAACCTCTTCCCTGCCAGTTACATTTATACAGTAATCAATGCATATTTATAGCATTGTTCACTGTATAAATGTAAATGGTCCCAAAAATGTGTCAAAAGTGTCCGATGTGTCCGCTATGATGTCCCAGTCCCGAAAAAAAAATCGCAGATCGCCACCATTTCTAGTAAAAACATAAATAAAAAAATAAATCCTGGTACAAAGCGATCCCTATCACAGATATCCCAGCACACCGCTCTCACATCCTAGACCCTAGACGGATTGATGAGAACTGCAGGATTTGGGGGAGGGTAGGGAGCTACCCCGGTTAGACTATATGGCTTAGGGTCAGAATTTACTCCCTTGTTGAACCTGTTTTCCTTTCATCGCAGATAGAATGTTATTTAGGTATGGTTGAGAAATGACGTAGTGATGACTTCAGCAAACGATGTCTCAATATTTAAGGATATGTAACAAAATGTATTGATTTCCTGATATGTTCTTTAAATTGTACTGACTTTATTCAGAAAATAAACTTAAACTTGAAAAAAAAAAAAAAAAAAAATCCTAATTATGTCCCCTATTTTGTAGGCAATAACTTTTGTGCAAACCAGTCACTATACGGTTTTTGCGATTTTATTTTTTTATTTTTTTTACCAAAAATATGTAGAAGAATACGTATCGGCCTTTTTTTTTTTTAAATGGGATATTTATTATAGCAAAAACCAAAAAATATTGTGTCTTTTTTCAAAATTGTCGCTACTTTTTTGTTTATAGCGCAACAAATAAAAACCGCACGGGCGATCAAATACCACCAAAAGAAAGCTCTATTTGTGGGGAAAAAAAGGACATCAATTTTGTTTGGCGCAGTGCCGGAAGCTAAAATTTTGTCTGGGCAGGAAGGTGCACAGTAGGCAAGTGGTTAATATGCTTTACTATATAAAAATTGTCTTTACCTGACCTTGACATGTTGAAAACCTGTTCTTCTCTTGTTATATATAATTTAAAAATGTCAGAAGTTCTAACCCTTTGCCATTATACTACAAAAATGTAGTGTCCCTATTAGGCCGCGTACACACGAGGAGACATATTCGATGAAAACGGTCCAACAAACCGTTTTTTCATCGGACATGTCTTCTGGGATGTTTTGGTTTGATCTTTGTACACACGATCAAACCAAAATCCCCGCGGACAGACAGCACGGTGACGTTGACGCCGCCACGTCACCGAACCAGGAAGTAAAATACTTCCACGCATGCGTCGAATACATTCGACGCATGCGGGAGATTTCGGTCCGCTGGTTAGGCGTACTAACCAGCGGACATATCCGACAGACGGCTTTCCAGCAGACAAGTTTTAAAGCATGCTTTAAAACTTTTTTTTCTGCTGGAAACCTGTCTGCTAGCCCGTACACACGATCGAATATGTCCGCTGAAACTAGTTTCAGCAGATATATTCGATCGTGTGTACGGGGCCTTAGAGATTTACTATTACTTCCTCTCTCTTTTAAGGCCTCGTACACACGATCAAATCTGTCCGCTGGAAACGGTCCGCTGGACCGTTTCAGCAGACAGATTCGATCGTGTGTACGGCCGAGCAGACAGATTTGTCCACCCGACAGATTTCAAAGCATGCTTTGAAATCTATCGGGTGGGAATCTGTCCGCCCGACATGTCTGCTGGTTAGTAAACTTACCAGCAGACATGTCGTCCCGCACCGCCGCCGCACCGCCGCCGAATGGATTCGGCGCATGCGCGGAAGTGTTTTACTTCCTGGTGCGGTGACGTGGCGGCGTCAACGTCACCGACACGTCAGCGCGCCGTCTGCTGGCGGGGATTTAGGTTTGCTCGTGTGTACACGCGAGCAAACCAAAATCCCAGCAGACAGATTTGTTCAAATCTGTCGGACGGACAGATTTGAACAAATCTGTCCGCTCGTGTGTATGGGGCCTTAGGGACACAGATGATATTCAAGGCTCTAATCCTATGTTAAATCCTAAGTTAAAGCGGAGTTCCAACCACAATTGGCATTTTTTAAATGCATGTCCTTTCATCATGCCTTTTTATTCATATAAATCCGGTCACTTACTATTTTACAATGATGACACACATTTCCCAGGAGCATTAGAGGGAGATGATGTCAGAATCCTAGGTGATTCCAAGGGCAGTTTTTGTGGGACCGCATAGCAACAGGAATTTCCAGATGAGTAAAAAAAAAAAAAAAGTATATTTTTTATTTTTTAGGTCTAATAAGCACAATAATGAAAAAAAAAAATTGGGATGGAAACTCCACTTTAAATAAATGGTTGGATGACATATACAATGCCGATGTAACTGAGATAAAGTTTGAAAGTCTACTCTGTTTTATATAACACTTCACATAAATTCAGAATCCTTTTACAGTGTTGCTGGATAGAATGGCAGCCTATTTTTACATTTTGTTCCTGTGAGCCTTGAACTCACGAGGTACAGAGAGCAGTGCTTCGAATTTTATGTTTAAACTCATTCAGTGGCACAGACTGACTGGGGCAGATTCACAAAACAATTACGCCTGTCTAACTGGGGTTAGACAGGAGTAATTTCAAATTTCGCGCGGCGTATCACTAGTTTGAATCCTCAAACCATGATACGCCGGCTTCGGGCTTCGATCCGAGAGGCTTACGTCTTCGTAAGCCTTCGGATCTACGCTGCCATCTATTTGCGGCCGCTGGGAGGAGTTCGCGTCGTTTTGGTGCGTCGGGATATGCAAATGTGTTTTTACGGGGATTCACGAACATACGAGCGGGCGTCGCAATCGTTTTCGTCTATTTTTTTATACGTAATGTTAGAGCAGCTTTTTGCTGCTCTAACTTTACGTAGCCCATGTTAAGTATGGCCGTCGTTCCCGCTTCGAATTTATTTAAATTTTTATTTTGTTTACGTAACTCGTCGGGACGTGGATCGGCCGTAAAGTACGCTACATAAACAACGAATGACGTCACGACGTGATTTCGCGCAATGCACGGCGGGAAATTTGCGAACGGAGCATGCGCAGATCGATCGCCGCGGGAACGCGCCTAATTTAAATGTTTCACGCCCCCTACTCGCGCAGATGGATTGCGACGGGAGAAATACACTACGCCGCCGTCGTTTACTGGACAAAATCTACCTGAATTCCACGTAGAGCAAGGTAAAAAACGGCGGCGTAGTGTATTTCTGATACGCTACGCTAAGCAAAATGTCTGTGAATCTGCCCCACTGTCTCTAGTTCTCGTTCGCAATATTGTTCTTCTGCAATAGGCTGCGCTCCTAACTAAGCCACTATAGTAACCAGCATTCATATGTTCTCAAGCACCATTAAAAGGGGCCTGGTGCTGCCTGGTTCCTGGCACCAACCTTATTGTGAGCCCTCTTCATCAGTAACTCACCAATCTTCAGATCGCTTTCTTGGTCAGCAGGGACTTCTTTGAAGTAGAAGGGAGTCACATCACTCCACATACGGAAGGCGGATGCTATGCCCTTTCTTGTTTCACTCTCATTAATTAGATTTCTTGGAAATGAGACAATTCTGTCAGGAACAAAATTTATGTTAAAGACAATCTGAGCCAATGCTGTGCAACCAAGGACCAATTGCCAGGCCCATATTGGGGGGGGGGGGGGATGTAGCAGCTACAATACCTAATTCCTAACTCTGAGTACTTTACAAGAAGAATGTTGGTCCTGGTTATGAAGTGTGGCAGGAGTGTACAATGAAAATTATTCATCAGGCTTATTTTACTAGGCAGCAATGGAAATACTTAATTTAGGAACTGTAAAGAACATTTAATGCCATCCAGGCAAGAGATGACACGTTATCTTAAGTGGATTTTCCACTCTATTATATTTACATTGGATGTTATGATTATCCTGCTGCATCTGTTGTGAATCACTGCAGCTGTTATCACTCCCCAGATATACAGCAGACGCCAAATACTTCCAACAGGGGGGATATTTTACACACGGTGCTTTATGTCAGGCATGGCAACATTATCTGCCTGTATACAAGTATATTCTGGCATGTTTAAAAAAAACAAGGTCAGGTTTTAGGCTCGGTTCACACTGGTGCGATGCGAGAACCCTGCAAATCCACTGCAGGTTCCCGCATCGCACACGACTCGCAGGCAGTTCATACTGCCATATGCAAACTGCTGGAAGTGTCAATACAAAGTTAATGACACCCCCAAATCAGTTCACATATCGCAGTGCGAACTGTCAACACCCATGCGATCCGATTCTGGTGCGGACCAAAAAGAGGGTCCTGTGTGAGTTTGGTCTGAATGCGATGCAAATTCAGCCATACTCTGTGTATGCATGAGCTCATCCTTAATTGCCAACAAGGGTTTTGCCACCAAGTACTAAGTCATGTTTTGCGAAGGGGTCAAATACTTTTTTCCCCTCACTGTACCCTTTAGATAAAAAAAAAAAAAAGCCGCCGCCACCATCAGATCATTCCCCACAGGTATTAAATTTTGTACCACATCCCCCTCCCTTTAGATTGTAAAGGCTCCGTGAGCAGGTCCCTCCTATTCCTTCTGTATTGAACTGTATTTTAATTGTACTGTCTCCCTTTATATTGTAAAGCGCTGCACAAACTGTTGGCGCTGTATAATATCGATATAGTAATAATATTCTTAAATGGATAAATATAAATATTGGTTATCAGTATTTTTTACTTGCAGACAGTAGGTGGCAACATATCTGCAAATTATCTATTCTCTAATGGCTGTTTTTCATAGCAGTTGCAAAAAAAAGAAAAGACAACCACATTGATAAGTATTTTTTTGGTTAACGAAAACAAAAAAGTTAATTTAATTGACCCAAATTTAATACAGTGTACTGTTACAGTGTATGTATACAACACAAGTGACTTCTATTATTTGCTCTTGGCCTGTAATGCCGTGTACACACGATCGGTCCAAACCGATGAAAATGGACTGAAGTCCAGTTTCATCAGTCCAAACCGACCGTGTGTATGGCCCATCGGTCCGTCGTTCGTCGGACCAAAGTTTTAAAACTTGCTTTAAAATCGGACCGATGGACGCCTGACCATCAGTCCAAACCGATGGTTAGTACGCAAAAGCATCGGTCCAAAAACCCGCACATCCTCAGAATCAAGTCGACGCATGCTTGGAAGCATTGAACTTCATTTTTTTCAGCACGTTGTTGTGTTTTTCGTCCCCGCGTACTGACACGATCGGTTTTTGAACTGATGTTGTGTACGCACATCAGACCATCAGTCTGTGAACCGATGAAAACGGTCCGTCGGACCATTCTCATTGGGTTGGACCGATCGTGTGTACGCGGCCTTAGATATACCATTAAAGATGTTTAGTTAGATCTGCTAAATAAGTTGAAAAAATACCTGGTGATTCGGCACGATATCTTCTGAGCTGATAACTTTCTGAGTTCTAGGCCTCTGCTGACTGTTAGCAGTTAACACTGTTCCCAGTTATCTCTGTGAGCTACAAAGCACCTCCAATTTTATAAAATAGTCTTCTTTGAGGATAACATGGCTGCTCCTCATATGTACAGAATGAAAAGCGAGCTTGTCAACCTAGAACATGAAGTGGTTGATTTACTAAAACTAGAGAGAGCAAAATCTGGTTCAGCTCATAGAGACTAACCGGCTTCTTTTTTTTTTGTCAAAGCCTAACTGAACAAGCTTAAAAAAGCTGATTGCCTACCATGCACAACTGCGCCAGATTTTGGACTCCAGTTTTAGTAAATCCACCCCCAAGTGTGTTACTGACAGGACTACCAGGTGAAAAAAAAGTAAAATTTAAACCCCCAAAAAACAGTCCATATGTTTAGATTGGTTTTTGGGCGTAGACACACTTTAAGTGAATACATATTGGAAGTATTCAAAGGTTTTTTATGTTATTTTGATCACAGAGTACATTTTCTGTATGGAACAATAACTGCTTCATACCTGTATGTCAAATTGAAATGGTCCCATTTGAGCAGGCCAGGAGTCAGGGTGTACCGTTTTGTCCTCAGATGATATGGAAGTCGAAGAGATGGTATTGGAGCAACCACAGAGTCTACCTTGGAGAGAGCAGAAAGTGTTACAGAAGCAACTACTTTGATTTGACCACTGAAGTAACAGCAAGCACAGGTACAACCACCACAAGGTGTGACTATTATTGTCCTGAAACTGGATCAGAAGTCACTGAAGACCACAACATTGACATAAATGTATAAAAGAAGCAGCATAAACTCACCCTATATACATCATGGTATGAAATGAGAATATTACTCACAACTCATTGAACCATTGAAGCTCCCTTATGCAAATGAATGAAAGAGAAGAATAATAATATTGCTGAACTTGTCTACCTGACCCTATTTTTCATAAAACATAATAATTGGCCTAATCTTCTACTTTAACAGATCATACACCTAGGCTCTTGGTCACAAGAAAAGCACTGGAAGGACCTCCAGGAGAAGTAAGTATTTTTCAGCCCAGCAAGATTGTTAATTCGGCTTGAAGTTAATGTTTCATTACAGATGTGCTTTAAATAGAATTCCATAGAAATAATACATTTATTATTAATAATAATAATTAATAATTTAATTCCATTGAAATAAATGTTAGCATAATAGATATTTTATTTAATATGAAAGATGTATACAATACTTCAAACAATCAATGAACTACGGCAGTGGCAGAACCACCAGGGTCGCAAGAGGCACAATTGTGGCTGGGCCATGGAGTTCCCACTGTGGGGGGGGCGCAAAAGCCTGGAATGTGGCTTCTGTGTTGCTAAGCAGAAAGTGGCTACATGCTCATCACGCTGCCCAGACCCAGCACTGACCGCTTGCCCCCTTCCACAAATGGGAGAGGAGAAAGCAAGATCTGCTCCTCCTCCTCCTCCTCCTGCCCCTCTCCTCCTATGTGTGCCTTCAGCCCCGCCCACATGCTATAGAGAACAATGGGTGGTCCGATTGGTTCACTTGTGTAAAAGGACCCATACAGTACAAGTGGAAATTGTGCAGATTGTAAAGTAATGAGCTCTGAGAACCCTGATTAAAGGTGAATGGTCAGAATGATTGATATTAGGGGCTCCAGTTATCAGAGACCCCCTTATATCAGAGTTACCCTTTAGACCAGAGTCTGCAGTGTTCCCCTTAACTTTAGAGTTATCACTGTCTAGAGTTCTCCCTTATATCAGAGTCTGCAGAGTTTCCCCTTTCAGTGAAAGGGAACTCTGCGAGTTTAGATGTAAAGAGGCAACTCTGTGGGCTCTAATGTAAGGGGGGGACTCTTGTGATTAAATATATACAATTAAAATTGTTATTTAACCACTTGCTTACTGGGCACATATACCCCCTTCCTGCCCAGGCGAAATTTCAGCTTTCGGCGCTGTTACGCTTTAAATGAAAATTGCGACGTGGCTCCCAAACAACATTTTTTTCCCACAAATAGAGCTTACTTTTGGTAGTATTTGATCACCTCTGCGGTTTTTATTTTTTACGCTAGAAACAAAAAATAGAGTGACAATTTTGAAAAAAACACAATATTTTTTTACTTTTTGCAATAATATCCCAATTTAAAAAAAATATATATTTTTTTTCTCAGTTTAGGCCGATACATATTCTTCTACACGATCCGTATTCTTTGGTTAAAAAAAAAAATCACAATAAGCTTATAGTGATTGGTTTACGCAAAAGTTATAGTGGCTACAAAATAGAGGATAGAGTTCTGACTTTTTATTATTATTATTATTATTTTTTACTAGTAATGGCGGCGATTTGTGATTTTTGTCAGGACATCGATATTATAGCGGACACATCGGACACTTTTGACACATTTTTGGGACCATTCACATTTATACAGCGAACAGTGCTATAATATGCATTGATTACTGTATAAATGTGACTGTCAGGGAAGGGGTTAACACTAGGGGGCGAGGAAGGGGTTAAATATCTACCCTGGAAGTGATTCTTACTATGGGGGAGGTGACTAATCTGTGTCCCTATGTACAAGGGACACAGCATCGGTCTCCTCTCTCCCTGACAGGAGACACACAGAGCTCCACGTCCCTGCTCTGTCACTGCCGATCGTGGGTACCTGGCAGAAATCACGGCCGCCAGGCATGCACATCAGCATCTCGGTGACACACAGGGCGCGCGCGGCCGGGCAGAGGACCCGAGGCTGTAAAAAGACATTGTAGAGCCACCTTGTGGCCGTCTTTTTACAATGGCCTGGGTCTGAAGTAATTAATCACAAAATATATATATATATAGTGTATGTTACAAATATTATTTGCTGTGCACAAATATTATTTGCTGTGCACTGCTAAAGTTTTCGGGTTTGGCTTGAAGAAAAGATGGCAACTCTACCCAAGATAGCAGGAAGAGGTCTTGCTGCAGGACCATAATTAAGGGCCCAGCAATGGGAGAAAAAGGGCCCTAGGGACCAGAGGTCAGGGGTGCCCTTCATTGTTTCTTGAACTGGGGCCCTGCAGGTTCTAGTTATACCTCTAAACCACGAGAATGTGTTACTAAAGGTGAACTTATCTTTTAAACTGGAACTACATATAAACAAATTGCTGTGCGGTTTTTAGCTTATTGTAATACTAGTTATCAGAACGCCTCTCCTAGTGCCAAAATTCTGAGTGGAGACCCCTGGATTCTAATCACAATAAGGGACATCTGCATGAGCCGACAAACACGATCTCAATAGTAATTGCATTTTGCATACAAATGCCACATAACGTAACACCACCAAAATCACTTTATGTGGATGTGGGCCTCACATTTGCATGTCTTCTGCAAAGAACAACTAACATTTAACATCTCATTGTGGGCGTACAGGAAAGTGTTTGTTTTACTGGGATTTGGTTGTGATTTATCCTGGCAGCCTTATGTTTATTCCAGCCTTGGGAATTATCCCATGCTTGCTAAAGTGGTGATGTTGGAGCCTAGAGTTTTATTAAGGGAATTCGTGACTCAGCACAAAGTCTCAAACCTCGATCGAACTGTACAAAGGAAAAGCGCTATGGCTAAAGTGTGCTTCTGATTAATGCAAGCTCATGTATTTTACATGTTATGATACCCTTAATATTATTTGCAAGCTGTGGGCGTACTTATCAGGAATTCCAAATTACAGATCTAGAGATAGAGATTTAGTACAGCTGGGGGAAAAAAAAGTAAATCCAGCTAGTAGACCTATTTCTTCAGCGGATTTTATCATAAACATAAGTCTGAGTAGGGCTGCTTGAAAGAACCACTGAACCAAGCATTGGATAACTGGACATTTTGCCTAGGTTGTGATACAGTGGCCGAAAGGGGCAAGAGGGCCAATCAGGGCATACAGAGGGAAGAGATGTTCGGGTTTTCTTTGTTTCTGTTATAACATTTTGCAAATATTTTTTTAAATTTAGGCCAAAATGTATATTGCTACATTACTTTGGTGAAAATACCCAAATCATTGTATAGTATTTAGTCTGTAGGAAAGTTATAGATACGCCGCCGTAAGTACAAATGTGCGCCGTCGTATCTTTGCGCCGATTCCCAAATCTAGATACATTGAAAAATAAGGCTAAATAAAAATAAAGCCGCCCAACGTAACTTGCCTACGCCAGCATATCCTGGGCGCATAGTTACGCTGGATGCATCTGGCGTTCCCATTTTAAATATTCAAATGAGTAAGATACGCCGATTCACAAACGTACTTGCGCCCAGCGCATGTTTCAAGTGATTTGGTGAAGGGTTACATCTGGCGTAAAGTTATTCCTCATATAGGAGGCGCAACCCATGCAAAGGTATGAACCAGGGAACGAACGCCGTAGATTTTTACGTCGTTTAAGTAGTACGTGAATAGGGCTGTGCGTAGGTTACGTTCACGTCGTAGGCAGTGTTTTGACGTATCTTAGCCATTTCGACGTGACTGTGAGCATGCGCACTGGGATGCGTCCAAGATACGACGCATGCGCAGTTTGTTTTTTGAAGCTCAGCCCATCATTTGCATGGGGTCACACTTCATTTAAATGTTACACGCCCACTTCCAGCCCACTTCCACCTACTTTGACCTACGTCGGTCTACGCCCTTTTCCTGACTTGCCGGGCTGCATGCTCAGATAAGGGTCTGATATGGATTTTGGGGGGACCCCGTGCAGTTTTTTTTTTTACATTTTGGCATGGGGTTTTCCCTTGCTCAAAGAGCCTGGTATTGTCAGGATCAAAGCCGGATCCCATTCATTGAAGTCGAATGGAAGTCAGACATGAAGTCACAGAGCAAAGTCGTATGCACAGTTGTACTACTGTTGCGTCGTATCAGTTGGAGCCCAGCCTAAAGCTTGGATCACAAAACTGGCTGCGTTCTTGAGCAGATAAGAGTTAGGCTACATCCACACTAGCCTGGATGGTACAATGCAGCTTTTTACTGTAAAGGCTAGTGCAGTGTTGGTTTTGGCAGGGAGCAGTGCAATTCATGCTTCATTGCATTGTGCTGCTTGTTTTTTTTTCTTTTTGTTTACAACGTTATTTAAAGTGTCATGTAGTGACCCTTTGTTCATATCGCTTCACAGCAGCAGTGTGTTGTACTTCTGTGCACTGAAATGCGGTTCCACTCAGTGCAGTGTAAAAAAAATGCAGATCTGCTGCATTTTTCTGCACCACAGTGCATCGCACCAGTGTAATGGAGATTTTGCTCTATTTTCACCCTTCCCCTTTTTTTATTTTTTTATTATTCTGAACAGCTGCCCTTCTCTGATTAGAGAACTACACATGAGAAATTACATCATGCATTTAAAATGCTGATGTCATAAGACAGTAAGGGCTCTTTCACATGGGAGGCTGAGGTAGGGGGACAAACCCACCCTCCAGCCACCCACCTAAATTCTAAACATTACAGCTGGACAGGGCTGTGCGCCTTTCATGACTGGAGTCTTTTGCCCTTTGAGGTCACTGTAAGTGCACCACAAGTGCGAGTCAAAAGCTTGGCTTGGGATTGCAGTGCGATTTTTAAAGCGGAGTTCCACCCTTAAAACCACTTTGTTTCATCCCATCCAGCATACTGGCGTCAGCGCCAGTATGCTGTTTTTTTTTTTTTTTTTTTAATCCATGTACTTACTGTATAATAGATCATTTAATTTCGGGCGCACCGCGGTAGGTTGCCGCTATAAGGCGTCACGCCTTCCGGAAACAGCCGATTAGCGTTCGGCTCTTCTCGGCGCCTGCGCACAGACCCAGGAGCTGACTGCGCAGGCGCTGTAAATAGCCGGTCCTAGTTCGGCTTTTTTCGAAGGGCGTGACGCGGCTATATACGGCGCCTGCGCAGTCAGCTTCTGGGTCTGTGCGCAGGCGCCGAGAAGAGCCGAACGCTAATCGGCTGTTTCCGGAAGGCGTGACGCCTTATAGCGGCGACATACCGCGGTACGCCCAAAATTAAATGATCTATTATACAGTAAGTACATGGATTAAAAAAAAAAAACAGCATACTGGCGCTGACGCCAGTATGCTGGATGGGATGAAACAAGGTGGTTTTAAGGGTGGAACTCCACTTTAATACAGAATCTACCTGGGGGGAGGGGGGAACAGACATTTAGGAGGCGGCCATATTACATCTTGAATGCCTGCCAGTTGCTGTTTTACTGCCTTTTAATCAATTAAGGACCGCCTCCTGCACATATATGTCAATCAGAATGGCACGGCTGGGCACAAGCACGTACCTGTACATCCTCTTTAGGTGGGTCGCGGGCCGGTCCTAAGTTCCGTGACCGCAGCCGCAGGACCCGCGGACCCGATCGCCACCGGAGTCCCGCAATCGGTCCCCAGAGCTGAAGAACGGGAAGAGGTGTGTGTAAACACACCTTCCCTGTTCTTCGTTGTGGAGCTGTCATTGATAGTCTGTTCCCTGATATAGGGAAAGGCGATCAATGATGTCACACGTCCAGCCCTGCCCCCCTACAGTTAGAAACACATATGAGGCCACACTTAACCCCTTCAGCGCCCCTAGTGGTTAACTCCCAAACTGCAATTGTCATTTTCACAGTAAACAATGCATTTTTATAGCATTTTTTGCTGTGAAAATGACAATGGTCCCAAAAATGTGTCAAAATTGTCTGATGTGTCCACCATAATGTCGCAGTCACGAAAAAAATCGCTGATCCCCGCCATTGGTACTAAAAAAAAAAAATGCAATAAAACTATCCCCTATTTTGTAATAGATACATTTTGCGCAAACCAAACGATATACGCTTATTGCGATTTATTTTTTTACCAAAATTAGGTAGAAGAATACATATCGGCCTAAACTGAGGAAAAAAAAACGTTTTTATATATTTTTTGGGGGATATTTTTTATAGCAAAAAGTAAAAAATATTGATTTTTTTTTTCAAAATTGTCGCTCTATTTTTGTTTATAGCGCAAAAAATAAAAACTGCAGAGGTGATCAAATACCACCAAAAGAAAGCTCTATTTGTAGGAAAAAAAGGACGGCAATTTTGTTTGGGAGCCACGTCGCAATTGTCTGTTAAAGTAACGCAGTGCCGAATTGCAAAAAGGGGCCTGGTCATTTACCTGCATATTGGTCCGGGTCTTAAGTGGTTAAAGACAATCCACTGTGAATTGCTTTTCAGGGGCGATAAGCACTGCTTCTAATGTGAAAGAGTCCTCATATTTTTCCTGCACATTATTAATATTATTATACAGGATTTATATAGCGCCAGCAGTTTACACAGTCCTTTCAAATAAATAACTTACTGGCTGTAATTCCTGTTTATGGCTTCTTCTATGTTCAACAGTTTGTAAATTTTATTAAATTCATAGTTTACCATGTCCCTTATTTAAAAAAGTTCCTGAGCAAAAACTTTCCATTGCCCAAGGCAACTACAATTTTCTTCTCACTTTCTAGTAAGACACTGAGAATGTATCTGAACATCTGGGTAAGGAAGGACGATTCTTAAAACATTTTAATTCTTGAGGCCCTGAGTGAGAATCCTGTCTGGAAGATCTTGTCCACACCCAACAAAGTCTTACATAGAATAGATAATTGTTGTGTGTGAACAAGACTGCAGCTGTGGTCAAATTGGCCTTTTTAATATGTTAAATAATTGCTGCCAGTTTGCAGAAAATTTGACTTTGACATGGATCAGCTATTTATACAACTGGCCAAGCTGCTGTTCTATAAACATATCATGGATACTTCTGTCCTGTACCATTACGTAATGTGAAAACAGACACCACATTGCAACTAATGAGCACTGACTGAAATCAAGAGGCTGCAGTGAGATTCCAGGCCTAAAAATCCATATTTATTCACTCATTTAGCTGATGAACACAAAACATATTCCTCATTTGAGTAGTCCCCAGGAATCAAACATTGAACATACAGCATGTCCTTTTGCATAATTTTCACACACTGCACTGGCCCCCTCCAATCACTTACACATGAAGGGCCAGATTTAGCAAGCATTTACATCGGCGTATCTCCAGATACGCCGCCGTAATTTTAAATGTGCGCCGTTGTATCTTTACGCCGATTCTCAAAGCGAGATACGCCGAAAAATAGCCTTGCTCCGCCCGACATAACTCGCCTACGCCGGCGTATTGTGGGCGCATAGTTACGCTGGACGCATTTGGCGTTCCCATTAGAAATATGCAAATGAGGGAGATACGCCGATTTACGAACGTAGATACGCCCGGCCGCTTCATATACGCGCCTTGTGTAAGGCTTACGTCCGGCGTAAAGTTACCCCTGCTATATGAGGCGCAGCTAATGCAAAAGTATGGGCCAGGGAACGACACCGTTGAATTTTACATCGTTTACGCAGTACGGGAATAGGGCTGGGCGTAGGTTACATTCACACGTTGTAGGCATTGCGCGCCAACGTTACTTAGGGATTTTTTTTATGTGATTCTGAGCATGCGCGCGCATGCCCAGTTTGAGCGGCCATTCATTGGCATGGGGTCATGCTTAATTTAAATACATGACGCCCACCTCCTTCCTTCTTTGAATTAGGCGGGCTTACGCCGGCCCATTTACGCTACACCGCCATAACATAGGGAGCAAGTGCTTTGTGAATACAGCACTTGCCTCTCTAAGTTGCGGCGGCGTAGCGTAAAGAAGATACGCTACCCTGCTCTAAAGATACGCAAATGTATCTGAATCTGGCCAGAAGACTCCCTTTCAGAAGGAAAACAAATCTTCATCCATCACCTGACCAGGTAACAAACCATAGATAGTAAAAGTTTTGCCAATATCCTATTATACCTTCAATAGCATTTTAGACACACATTACAAAACGATTAAAAAAAATTATGACAACTATAAGGATCCCAGAAGTAACCTAAATGGGTTTTTACTCTAGTTATGGTGGTAAATAAAGCAATCGCATGAAATTTCAAAGCAAGAGCCACACATAAATCTCAAAAGAACATCTGTTAAAATGTCCATCTCTCCCACATAGCACAAATTTTCAGTGTCTTTATAGGCAAAAAGTACTTTTGCAATAGGTATACACTTCTGTGTGCATCTAGCAAGTTCAATTTTAATGTCTGGGTCTCTCTAAATAGCTTCAGGTCTAACAATACAGAGGTTCACAATGGTCAGAAAGGATCCACTAATTTGAAACCTACCCACCTTTTTCCTATCCATTTATACATGTTGCAAGTGGGATTTAATTAGTTTAGAGTAACCGGTATGGGTCCAAATGACCAATTAGTAAGGTTGGGAAGCTCTTAATGTTCTGTGTAATGGCCTCCAAATTCCACTGTTGACCTGGCTCTTGTGGACTGATAAGTGGATGAATTCCATAAACCCCAGAAGGAATGCCTGCTGATCTGGGCTATTTGCCAGGGAAATGTTTGTAAAAGTCTGCCTTTTGTGAGCGAAGGCCCCTACATACTGCAAAAGGCTTTGTTGCAAACTATGACTTGTATAACTAGTATAACTGTAAATGTCCAATTTGGATAGACATTGCATTTGTTACTTGCAGTCTTTGCCACTTATTGCCTGGAATTGAATGACATTTCTATTTGTGATTGTAGGACAGTGGATATTTACATTGTGAGGCTGCAATTGTTCAAGACTTAGACAAAAGCTTAACTGCCAAAATGGACTGTGACCTTGATTGTGCCTGGCTTTTTCTTTTTTTTTTTTTTTTTTTTTAACCCACTTGCGTATCTTTGTGCAGGGCATTTACTATGAAACATTTTTTTTTGGAAAAGTTTACAGCAGAGGTCTCCAAACTTTCTAAAGAAGGGGTCAGTTACACACTGGGTGGTCCAAGCCTGAGTAGCCGGACCCCATAGGTGCTGATGAGAATTGTGGTTTTGTCTGTCACCCTGCATTCACTCTCAGGCACTCTGAGGCATAAAGCAGTAAGTGAACTGACATCATTGATGTCAGTGGAAGGAATACTGCCCCATTTTTGGTGTTAATGGCAGGCATAATGCCTCAAGGACCGGATAAAGGCAAGCAAAGGGCCGCAGTTTGAAGACCACTGGTCTAGAGTATATCTTCAGTGGTCTTCAAACTGTGCTCCCTCCAGCCATCTGCGATAGGCCAAGGTCATTGTGTGGAAATACATTTTAAATTAACCTCTCTCATTAGATTTCTTTAACTGATTGCCGACCGCCCGCCGTCATATTACTGCGGGACGGTGGCACTGCTGGGCGAGAGCACGTAGCTCTACGTCCTATCTTTTTCGGCCACTAGGGGGCGTGCGCGCCGGCGGCCAACGCCCGCCGCACGCCCCCGAGTCCCGTGCCCGGCGGGCGCGATCGCCGCCGGGCACGCGCGCGTGTTCGTTACAGAGCGGGGAATGGGAGGTATGTGTGTAAACATATTCCTCTCGTTCCTGTCAGCGGGGGAAACGCTGATCTCCCGTTCATACAATGTATGAACGGAAGATCAGTAATTCCCCCTAGTGAGTCAACCCCCCCCCCCCAATACAGTTAGAACACACCAGGAACATACTTAACCCCTTCCCTGCCCCCTAGTGTTAACCCCTTCACTGCCAATGGCATTTTTATAGTAATCCAATGCATTTTTATAGCATTGATCTCTATAAAAATGCCAATGGTCCCAAAAATGTGTCAAAAGTGTCCGATGTGTCCGCAATAATATCGCAGTACCGAAAAAAAACGCTGATCGCCGCCATTACTAGTAAAAAAAAAATATTAATAAAAAAGCCATAAAACTACCCCTTTTTTGTAAACGCTATAAATTTTGCGCTAACCAATCAAACGCTAATTGCGATTTTTTTTTAACGAAAAATATGTAGAAGAATACGTATCGGCCTAAACTGAGGAAAAAAAAAGTTTTTTTATTTCTTTTTTGGGGATATCTATTATAGCAAAATGTAAAAAATATTGAATTTTTTTCAAAATAGTCGCTCTATTTTTGTTTATAGCGCAAAAAATTAAAACCGCAGAGATGATCAAATACCACCAAAAGAAAGCTCTATTTGTGGGAAAAAAAGGACGCCAATTTTGTTTGGGAGCCACGTCGCACGATCGCACAATTGTCAGTTAAAGCGACGCAGTGCCAAATCACAAAAAGTGCTCTGGTCTTTGGACAGCAATATGGTCCGGGGCTAAAGTGGTTAAACTGGTCACGGTAAGCCCAAGTCTTTAAAATGTATTATTTAAAAAGCCTCAATATCAAGCATACGTCCCAACTTCCCCACTTCCTGTGGGACTGTCCCAGAGTTTTATCTAAATCCCAGCTTCCCGTGGATCCACCACATGTCCTGGTGTTTGGTGCTAAAGATTATTCAATCTTTTTCAATGATGGTTAAAAACAATACTCATATGGAGTGCTGCATATTATGTTTGAAGTGGAGTGAAACGATGTTGGCCACACACACTCGCCACAGCAAAGTTTCAGTTCACTTCTGTCAGAGTGACGTATCTTTGCCATGGACTCTGTGTTAGAGGCAGCGTCAACCTGGTCCCACAATTGTGGCATCACTGACCCTACGCTCCCCTCATCCAAGCGACACCAGCTTGTTACTATGGAAATCTGGAGCATCATGTGGGACCAGGCTGGTTCCGTAGACTTACATGAACCAGACCTGCATTTGCCCACATAGACATCTTGCCACCTGATTATGGATGATGACAGAAGTGTAACTCAACATAGGGTTCAAAATTAAAAAAATTATCCTTTGTGCAGAAGTTTAAACCCCCCCCCCCCCCCTCCAAAAAAAAGCAAGTCTTAAGTATCACTTTAACTTCCAGTATTTGTCACTGGCTTCCTAAAAGAGGCCCAAAATATCATTAGTTACCTTATTAAAACATTTAAAGGGGATGTAAAAGAATAAATTTTTTCCTTATTTCTTCTAAGAAATCCTCACTTCCTGCTCTTATGTCTGTAACTACACACATTAATGCAAGGCTTTCTCCCTGGTGTATAGTGTTGTGCTCTCCCCCTCCCTTGGACTACAGGAGAGTCAGGATGCCCATTAACACACAGCTCCTTTCTCTATCTGCAGCATAGAGAGCGTCCTGACTCTCCTTTATTCCAGGGGAGGGGTCGAGCACGACACTCCACAGCAGGGAGAAAGCCTTACATTACTGTGTGGAGTTACAGACAGAAGAACAGGAAGTGAGGATTTCTCAGAAGAAATAAAGACATTTACAAGCAAAATCGAAGGATAAGGTAAGTGAAGGAGGACTGCAATAAGGTAAAGGAAGCTGTTACGGTCACCACCGTTTACGATATATATTCCATCGCCCCAACCACGACAGCTTAGCCGACACTCTGACAATCCCTGTAGACATGATCCATTCCCCAGAATTAAGACGAGACAAGCTCTGTTCTCTCTGAGTCAAATGTATGAATGAACAAATGCTTTAATGATTTGCTCTTATATACAGGACAGCCATGTTACAGTTATCAAAGAAACTCTCCACCCCCTCATCACACAGTAGGGGCTTCAATCACATTATTTTAGTTAATGACATTCAGCGGAGTTAATTACTACACCTGACAAGTCACATCTATTATCAATAGAATTCACACAAAACAGCATCACACAATGAGTTCCCCTCAATCCAAATCTTAGGCCCTGTACACGCGATCAGACATGACTGATGAAACTGATATGCAGACCAGTTTCATCGGACCAGTTTGATGGTGTGTACAGCCCATTGGACCGTTGTCCGTCAGACCAAAGTTTTAAAACGTGCTTTAAAACCTGTCTGATGGACACCTGTCCGTCGGACAGGTTTGATGGTTAGTACACAAAAGCATCGGACCAAAAACCCGCGCATGCTCAGAATCAAGTCGACGCATGCTTGGAAGCATTGAACTTCGTTTTTTCATCACGTCTGGTCTGATCGGATTTTGGTCCGATGGTGTGTATGCACATCAGACAAGTTCAGAGTTGTCTGATGAAAACAGTCCGTCAGACAAGTCTCATCAGACATGTCTGATCGTGTGTACAGGGCCTTATACAGACGTTCTGACTCTGCGACAAACTGAAACATAATTGACGTGCTAACCCACTCAATTAACACCTCAAAGTTAGACACCTGACCATTAGTACAATAGACACAACACAGTATTCAATCAGGTAACCTTAATTAGCATTTCAACAGCCTGTTGCACAGAGGAATGAGTCACTATTGACCAGTTGTGGGTCAACATTAACCAAACTGTAATATTCCAATATATCCTGCAATACATGACTTATCATTAATGTCCCATCTTATATAATCCGAGATATAATTTCTCAGCCACCCCATGTCCCTATTGAATATAGGGTGACCCTAGACATAAGTCATTGGTGACCCTGGCACAGGAGCACCCCGCATCCCTCAAAAGTCTCTGGGTGTCGTGGGCCATTCTGTTACAAAAGCCATTTAGGATTTTTTTTTTTTTTACCTTTACAATCCCTTTAAAGAAGTTTCTTTGAGTATTTGGATGCTGGTAATAAAGTGCCACCTTTTCAACTTGAGTATTCTGCAATTCAGAATAAGTGTGTTCTTGCTTGCCTGCCCTTCTAATGACTTTGTTTATTACCCAGAGTGCCATGTTCTCCCAGTATAGCCATTGCCTCTTGATAAAGTGAAATCCATTGACATGTAATTATTTTGGTAATTTCTGTGTAGCAATTGTTCCTTCACGCTCTGGTCTGGATCTCTCACTGAATCCCACCACTGCCAGCCAGTGTCAAAGATCACAATATTAGAGCCGTTGACGTCAATTTGACAGCCATGCTGGTGTAGGTGTGTGTCCCTGAATGCACACTGTCTGTTTGGGGACATTCACCAGCACCTACATGACTATTAAATTAGGCCAGCAGCCCAATTGACATGAATGGGACTGACTGTAGGTGGATGCATGCTACACCTGTGTACATTTAAAGTGTTATTAAACGTATTCACTATATCTGGTCTCCATCAGTAAACAGAACATGGAAATGCAAATTTTTGTAAATATTAACTGATAAATACCTTTTTTCATCAGCAGTATATAGCATCCTTGTGAATTCTATCAGTTCCTAGTAAAGCTTGTAGGAGGAGTTTTTGTTCTTCGCTTATCCTCTGTCTGGACAGTGCTGATTGGCCTGTGCTGATCACATGCACCCTCCCAAGAAAAAGAAAAAAACTCTCTAGCAATACACACTAAACTGAGCATGTGCAGCTCATCCCCTGTCTCTGTAAATATCAGGTTATTCTTTGGAGACAGTGGGAGAAGAGGAGGATCAGAGAAACAGGATCAAACAGCTTTTATACACAGTGGATAGCACTTTCGCCTAGCAGCAAAAAGGGGTCGCTGGTTCGAATCCCAACCACGACACTGCCTGCATGTTTTCCCTATGCCTGCGTTGGTTTCCTCCGGGTATTCGAGTTTACACCAATACTCCAAAGATATGTTGGTAGGTTAATAGATCCTGTCTAAATTGGCCCTAGAATGTCTATGTAAGTTAGGGACCATAGATTGTAAGCTCTTTGAGGGTAGAGACTGATGTGAATGTACAATGTATATGAAAAGCGCTATATAAGTACCCGAAATAAATAAATTAAATAAATGCAAAGTATTAACCAATTAGGTTCCACAGTGAGTATAACAACCATGCTTTACTGTATATGCAAACTGATTTTACTGTTGTGGGTTTAGTAACACTTTAAGTATAACTGTGTAAATGTGGCCTAACGATTATATAAAGCTCTATTTAGATTTGCATGGTATAGTCTTCACTATAGATATTGGTAATACAGTTCAAAGATACAGATCTTGCAGAACATTGGGACATAATAGCTGCATTAAAAGGACACCTTATGTATCAATTCTTGTTCCAGATCAGGAACACAACAACTAGTAAAGGAAGGCTGAATATGTTAACGTCTGTGCAGGGGCAGACTGACAACTCATTGGGCCCCCGGGCAATAGGAGATTATGGGGCCCCCAGGCAATGGGGCCACATATGGGGCCACATAGTTTACACACACACACACAGTATACATACGCACATAATACACATACACACACTGAAAAGGTACTTGGAGAGGCGGGGCAGCTATAATCTTGGGATTTTTAGACCAAAGGGATGTCGGTAAGGGACATTTCAGGGACAGATGTAAAAAAAAAACAGATTTTTACATACTGTCCCTGTCCCTAGTGGCATGGGGTCCTCGGGCAGTGCCCGAATGGTCAGTCCGCCCCTGCGCCTGTGCATGCACATGTCAGCATGAGGAAGTTTTCATTCTGAATCTGACAAATTCGACTTAGGCTTGCTTTACACCTATGTGTATAGGTGTGAAGGAGGCCTTAATGTTTCGACATTGTGCACAAGGCCCAGAAGTGGCTAAGGGTAAAAAAAAGAGTATTTATATTTTGATTACATTATTTAAGAATGTTTACAGGGCCCCTAGAAGGAATCACCTAGGACAAGATTCCATATTTACAGCCTGGCAATGGAAAGAAGTAGAAAACTTACAGACAGCTGAATTTACAATGTCAACAGTGGGTGCAGCTAAACCCCTCTGGGCCCTGGTGCCAGATGCAAACCAATGCCCCAGCTTATCTCACTTTATCAATTAAACATACATACCAAGCACACATAAGATTTGCACAATAAAGTTAACATGTGAGCAAGACAAAGTTGTCTGTACTTCGCAAGTACAGTTTATCGAGAGCTTGGCAAATGAGGTGAAGCTTCACTTTGCAAAGAATACTCAATCATATGCAAGGCATTAAAAAAAAAAAAAAAAAATTGCACAGTCAGGGCCGCTATCAGGGGGGTACAGGCAAGTACACCTGTAAGGGGCCCGGAGGTCCCCCAGGGCCCTGGATGGCAACCCCCTTTGTTTTATAAATTTTTTATTAAAAAAATATATTTTTTAATATTTTTATTTTATTTTTTATTAAAGGGCCAATTTTTTTTTTAGGGGTCCAGAGGTCCCCAGGGCCCCGGAGATACTCAGGGGCCCAGAGATACTCAGGGCCCCAGATGACAACCCCCCTTTTTTTATATTTTCTAATTAAAACATTTTTTTATATTTTTTAATTCTATTTTTTATATATCTATATATATATAACATATTATTATTATTATAAAAAAATGTTTATTTTATTTCTTTTTTTATATATTTATTAAAGGGTCCCCAGGGCCCCATGTGGCAAACCCCCTTTTTTATATATATTTTTATAAATGTTTATTTTTTATTTTTGTTTATATATTTATTTATTTATTTATTTTTTATTAAAGGTCCCAGAGGTCCCCAGGGCCCTGGATGGCAACCTCCATTTTTTTTTATAAATGTTTATTTTTATTTTTTTATATATTTTTTATTTGTTTTTTATTTAAGGGCCTAGAGGTTTCTTTTATATATTTTTATTAAAGGGCCCAGAGGTCCCGGATGGCAACCTCCCTTTTTTTGTAATTTCTTTTCATTAAAAAAAAAAATATTAAAGGGCCCAGAGTCCCCCAGGGCCCCAGATGGTAACCCCCCTTTTTTTATATATTTTTTTTAATTCTTTTTTTGTAAAGGGCCCCCCCACTTCTCAATTCGTGGCAGCACCCCCGCTTCTCAATCTCAGGCGGCAGCACCCCCCCCCCCGGTTCTCTGCTCCAGGGAGCCCATGCCTGAAGCTGTGTAAGGGGCCCCATAATTCCTGTGCACAGTCTATTTGCCTTTAGTAAATCAATCCCAGTAACTGCTTTTTCATAAACACACATCCGACCCGCTCTGATCCGCCAAAGTATGACGGAGGAAAAACCTACTTTTCCTTCCGTCTATCGGATCGGATGAACACGGACAGACGGTCCGTGTTCATCCGATCCCCCCATAGGGGAGAGCGCCGAAAAGACAGGGCGGTCCCTGCACAGTGTGCGGAGACCGCCCTGTCTTCTGTCAGCTCAGCGGAGATCAACGGAGCGATCCCCGCTGAGCAAACGGGGGTGCACGGGGCGGATCATTACTGATCCGCCCCATGTGAAAGAGCCCTTAGGCTTCCATTGGTTTAAAAATTAGGGAAAATAAACAATCATTGGCTAATTAGGGTCACAATGGAGATCCCCATGGACTACAGGCTTGGATGTCAAAACATGATTATAATTGCACCTGTATTTTTGTTTTTTTATATACTTTGTAAATAAACCTTTAATAAAAACTATTGAAACATAATTGCACCTGTATCTAAGGACAAATTAGCCCAAATCTAGGTTTCTGCAAAGAGTGCAGAGTACGTTGTTATTTACGATCTTTTGCCTGTTTTAAACTACAATGCATTTTAGTCATTTACTAAAATGCATTGTAGTGCCTTGCAATAAAAAAATAAAAATCAAGTATATGTTTACATTGTTTCATGATTTTCCAGGATCATAAAATGCAAAAATAGGAGGTAAATGTGAGCACAATCACACATTGCAGAGACAGTTTTTTTGCTGCACACACATTTCTCATTGTTCTATAGGGGGTTATTTACGAAAAGGAAAATCCACTTTGCACTACAAGTGCAAACTACAAGTGCAGTCACTGTAAATCTGAGGGGTAGATCTGAAATGAGGGGAAGTTCTGCTGATTTTATCATCCAATCATGTGCAAGCTAAAATGTTTTTTTTTTTTCCTTGCATGTCCCCCTCAGGTCTAGAGTGACTGCACTTCCAAGTGCACTTTTAGTGCAATGTGGATTTTCCTTTAGTAAATAACCCTCATGAGATTGTATAGGAAATCAGACACTCATGATTTACATCATGTGCTGAACATGTGTGAGATTGATTCTAAAAAGTTTTGTAAAGCAGTCATACTTGCTGACTATGCAGATGAGTAACAAAATATTTATGCCAAGATCTGTTTTTTTTTTCTTTCAGGTCTCTTTTTGGGACTCATTTTTTATGGCTTTTACACACTACAGGTATATTGTGATTCAGTATTGAATTATGCTGCAATGATCTTTCTTATGCATTGGGGCATGCTCTATATCACCACAGTCCATTTATTTTAAATAGATTTTCCAACACAGGAGTAAATTTATTTTTTTGTTTAAAATGCATGGCAGGCCATACACAACTTGTGCTAAAGTATGCAGCGAGTGATTTGGGCCCCTAGGGTGTCATAGGATATGCGTTTAAAGCCCAATTCTTTTTTTATTGTTTTGAGGGTGGATGTTGGAGGGTTCTTGTCCTGGTGACATAGAGCGAGATGGTCCTCCTTGCTGTCCATTGCGTTCCATTAGACATGGCACTTCAAGCTCTGATGGCCAAGAGTTTCATTGATGCCCAGATCAGTTTAATTCTAAATATTGCATAATTATCACTGGCCCACAAACATTTGGTTTTTCATATGTCTTCATAATGTGACTCTCTTATATTTGTTTCATTTGGGATTGGAGCATAGACTTGCAAGTACCCATCCCATAAGAATTGCATGAATACTGAATTAGCAGGGTTTGTTCAATTCTCTAATTGCCATTTGGGAACATGAATTTTCTTGCCTGTTACAGAAAATTGGACAGTTTTTATGCCTTTTTTAAAAAAAAACAGACAGTATGTATACTAAACAGATGAATCGCAAATCAATCTGGGGAAACTGACAGTTTTATTACTGTCTTGTGGCACAAGAAGACCTGTGTGGGAAAATCTTGCCATTGGGCTCTCCAAGAAATACAAGAATCTGAGGTTAATTCAGCTCCATGACTGTCTGAAACTGAAATATTGGTGCTTTCAAACAGTAATATTTCTTTATGAGGTAATATCCAGCATACCACAAAGTGGACCATATAATTACCACATTAGACCTTATATACACATACACCAACGACAGCACTTTGTGGATTCTTCTGTATTAAAAGTACTACTTGGCCTTCAGTGAAAAATGTTAAAAATATATGCGATACTCCCTAGAGCACAGGTGTCAAACACAAGGCCCGCGGGCTGAATCCGGCCCTCCAGGCCATTTCATGTGGCCCACTCACCTCTACTGCAGCTCCCGCCCTTCTCTGGTCCTACTCCAGACCCTAACTTTCTGCTTTCAAGCAATGCATCAGCTTCTTTTCCAACCACAGCATAAGGAAAGGGGGGTTCACTGTGATGTAAGGGAGAGTGGGGACTCAACTTCTGATGGTGGATTGGCTCTTAACATCTAATGTAAAGGGGAGGGGATGTGCTGGACATTTAATTTTACAGATACAACCGGCCCTTTTGAGGGCAATCAGAATGCTGATGCGGCCCACAATGAAATTGAGTTTGACACCCCTGCCCTAGAGCATTTCATGAAATGCACAGGAGCTGCAACTTTGGTCTGTATTGATGATTAGCACTACCCCCATTTGAGCCGCTAATTAGGATGGCTCCTCTGTTCCTTGCCTTAACCTTTTCCAAAAAAAAAATTCAGCCCCTCTAACACACTAGGTTTAGTGTACAAACATACAATATCACAGAAAATACTGATATCAGCAATAGGCAAATAGCCCTCTCACCAGTCCTTGGGATGCTGCAGTGACCGCTTGCTGTGGAATGGTCGGGGGGGGGGGGGTTCTCAGTCTCTCCCTGAAGGCGTGCCTTGAGCAGTGGTGGCAAGCAGAGGATGAGTTGATGGTTCCGTCTTCCTTTGGCAGCAGTGCAGGTGCTGCGATGTGGGCTGTGCTGCGCTGTCCCCGGGTGTTCTTACTCCCAGTTTCAGGCTCGGATCTCTGCTGTATGGTCTCCTGCTGGCAGGTGAATATTCAAACAGAGATGCCCTCTCTATAACTCACTCGTAACCAAGAGGAAGAATATACTACAAAAGTGCATTTGGGGATCTGTAGTGTAAGGAGTCAATTGGCCCCAATATATGGCTGCCATCTCAAAGTTCCAATCCCAGGATTCTCAGCACTCTGCATAAAACTCTATGGGCTTGCTTGGCTTTAGCACTTCCCCTGCTGGCTGGAAGAGAATGGTGCAACATACCGTCAGTATCTCAGAGGACAATAAGAATAAAGGGCAATGTCTATGTCTCCATATTGCTACATACTCCGTTACTACCAGGACATTTCTTTGCCTACTTGATGTAGGATCCAGACACAGTAAATCGAACCACACCAATTCCATTGGTCCTTGATTTTGTAGATTGCCCTTGGGTTTGGCTTTGGTTAATAAAGTCTTTAGCTTAATACACCTTAGGCAAGAGTGACCATAGCCCTCGACTTCAGCAAGGCCACTAAGAGTGGCCATGCTTATCATGTAAAGCTGTTAATATGGTCTCTCTGTGTTTTTCTGGTGGGAACAGCTGCCGTCTGTCGTCAGGGTGGTCTGAGGGGCCCCTTCATTAGACCACCCCATCTCTCAACAGAACTGGAACAGATTCCACTTCCTGTGGAAAAATCAAGCTTCTTTCAGAGTATCTTTTAGTAGCAAGGATTGGGAGAATGTCATATGGTCAGATGAAACCAAAGTAGAACTGTTTGGTAGAAACACAACTCGTCGTGTTTGGAGGAGAGAGAATGCTGAGTTGCAACCAAAGAACAACCATACCTACTGTGAAGCATGGGGGTGGCAACATCATGTTTTGGGGCTGTTTCTCTGCAAACCTCCTCCCATCAGCAAGGGCATTGAAGATGAAACGTGGCTGGGTCTTTCAGCATGACAAGCATCCGTAACACACTGTCCCGTCAACAAAGGAGTGGCTTCGTAAGAAGCATTTAAAGGTCCTGGAGTGGCCTAGCCAGATCTCAACCCCATAGAAAACCTTTGGGAGGGAGTTGAAAGTCTGTGATGCCCCGCGACAGCCCCAAAACATCACTGCATGGAGGAATGGGCCAACATACCAGCAAGGCCGCGTACACACGATCGAATTTATCTGCTGGAAACGGTCTGACGGACCATTCCAGCAGACAAATTCGATCGTGTGTACGGGCGGACAGACAGGTTTTTCCAGCAGACAATTTTTAAAGCATGCTTTAAAATCTGTCTGCTGGGAACCCGTCCGTCCGACATATCTGCTGGTTAGTACACTAACCAGCGGACATATCTGCCCGCACATGTTTCCAAATTTTGTCTCTCATAGTTGAGGTATACCTATGATGATAATTCCAGGCCTCTCATCTTTTTATCTGGGAGGACTTGCACAATTGGTGGCTGACTAAATACTTTTTTGCCCCACTGTAGATGCAGTCTTGATTTGGAATGCAGTGCAGGTTCTGTGGTGTAGACTGTGCTATGCTGTCCCCACTATACATATCTAGAGACTTGGTCAAGCTGACTTTAGGTCCTAGCAGCGGGGCTGACTTTAGGTCCTAGCAGCGGGGCTGACTTTAGGTCCTAGCAGCGGGGCTGACTTTAGGTCCTAGCAGCGGGGCTGACTTTAGGTCTTAGCAGCGGGCCACACTAGGCTTTGCAGGCAGAGATGAATACTTGTAATCTTCATGGTTTCCCCTTCATTCCCAGACCCTCCACTGTTCTAATAAAAAGTGGAAGTCTTTTTCAAAATATTTTTTTTTATAAAAGAACTGTTATCCCAACTGGGTTTTGACCAAAATATGAATGTAATATTAGATGCAGTAATTACGCTATTGTTCTCAGCTGTCATCTTACTTTAAAGAAAGGCTGTCACCAACTTTCTAGCAAATTTGACAACTCAAGGAAATTCAGTTCCCTAGCACAGTTCCTTCCATCTTTGCTTGGCAGAGCCCTCTCCTTTTCTGGCAGTGTTTAATTACTCTGTGTTCCTCCAGCTTCTGTTTTCTCCCTACATAATCTTTTATCTGGCTGCTGGGGAGGAGAGAGTGAGACAGCCTAAGTCTGTTTGGGCTGCTGACAACACATGCCCAGCAGTAGACTCAGGGGGCCAGATTCTCAAAAAATCTGGCGGCGTAGCGTATCGTATCGCATTTACACTACGTCTACGCAAATTACTGGAGCAAGTGCCATATTCTCAAAGCACTTGCTCCGTAAGCGTAGCGGCGTAGCGTAAATGCGCGTCGTAAGGCTGCGTAATTCAAATACTAAAGGAGGGGGCGTGCTGTATTTAAATTAAGCGCGCCCCCGTGTCAAACGAAGTGCGCATGCGCCGGCCAGGAAAAAAGCCCAGTGCGCATGCTCCAGCTCACGTCGGAAAGCATCGTTGAAACCGACGTCAAAACAACGTGATCGTCACTTACGCAATTCCCTATTCGCAAACGACTTAGTAAAACGACGTAACCGACGGAAAAAGACGACGCTGATCCGACACCATACTTAACATGGCAACAACGGCACTTCCGAAACATACCCCTCATACAGCAGGGGTAACCTTACGCGTACGTAACCTACGTAAACTACGTCGCCGCGTCGCAAAAACGTTTGGGAATCGGTGTATTAGGCTCATTTGCATAGGCAAATGAGAAAACAACGTAAAGGCCACCTAGCGGCCGGCGTTGTCATTACATCTAAGATCCGACAGTGTAATTGCTTTACACCTGTCAGATATTTAGTGTATCTATGCGTAAGTGATTTTAAGAATCACTCGCATAGATACCCATTGAAAAAAAATGCGATACGACGGTGTATCTGAGATACACCGTCGTATCTCAGCTGAGAATCTGGCCCAGGGTTTTTAGATGTCTACACAGGGGAGGTTTGTTTAGGTAAATAACGTGCATAAAATGTGTTAAATGTACAATATTCATATGAGAAGATTATAGTTAAAGTAATTGGTTTGGTGACAGGGTCCCGTTAAAGGAGGCATACATGTGATAGCAGTATTTTTCTATGGAGACAAAGTCAGCTGTGTGTTGAATAATATAGCTCCCTGCCATTCCATCTTTAAACATTGTCCATTAAAGCCCAGTTGAACTTTCAGTTTAATCAGCTCTATAAGTTCAAGGTACATTAAAGCAAAACATGTTTAATTAGAGACGGTTCACACTTAGGCGGCACGACTTCGGGGGCGACTCGGCAAGGCGTCCTGAAGACAACTTCAGAGGCGACTTGCAAAATGACTTCTGTATAGAAGTCAATGCAAGTCGCCCCGAGTCGTCCCCGAAGTCGTACAAGAACCTTTTTCTAAGTCCTATTAGAACGGTTCTATTGCACAGAATGGGATGCGACAGTGTCGCCCCAGTGTGAACCGGCTCTCAGGGTTGACACTTTTTCTT
This sequence comes from Rana kukunoris, assembly GCA_029574335.1. Lineage (NCBI taxonomy): Eukaryota > Metazoa > Chordata > Amphibia > Anura > Ranidae > Rana > Rana kukunoris. The sequence continues at coordinate 99,656,392 of CM056058.1, read as the reverse complement.
CAAGCCAAACCTGAAACTTTACAAGTGCAATTTTTTTTTTTTTTTAGTATAACCTATAGCAGTGATGGCGAACCTTGGCACCCCAGATGTTTTGGAACTACATTTCCCATGATGCTCCACTACACTGCAGGCTGCATGAGCATCATGGGAAATGTAGTTCCAAAACATCTGTGGTGCCAAGGTTCGCCATCACTGACCTATAGGATTGTAACAGACCTGGATCACCTTTAGGCACTCCAAAGAGAATAGTAATGTGGCGCACATAGTGCCCCCTCACCTTCCTGTCAGGCCCAGTTCTGAGCCACATTCTTGTCCTGAATAATGTTTTTAGTCTACCTGAAACCCGGACACATGATTTAAAACTCAAACTGTCCGGGTGAATCCCAAACAGGTCGCAACCCTATGTTTAATACTTAATTATGTTTATTTACAAATCAGCCACAGAATCCTTGCTCTCTTTCTGGAAGCAGTGGTCTTATTGCAGAGATTCAACATGCTTCCTATTCAGTACTGCCTGCTGGAAAACTCTAGCTCTGACACAGCAGGGGGCAACTTGAAAGACATCTACAGAGAGGCCACAGTTCCCCACATAGAGCAATGGTCCTTTTTTCTACATGCTGGCAGAACATAGACTTTTCTACTCACACTGCTGTTGCTTCCTTAAAGTAGAGGTCCTTCTTAAAAAAATATACCTTATTTATCGGGGTATTGCGCGCTCCGGCGTATAGCGCGCACCCCTAAAGTGGACCCGCATTCCTGTGAAAAAAAGAAAAAGGTGTTTGTACTTACAGTTTTGGTGTCTTGCGCGGCATCCATCAGCGGCCTCTTCGGGTCCGGCGTCCGTCTGCGGCTTCGGGTGTCCTTTTCGTCGCTTCCGGCGTCCTTCCCACTCGATCCCCGCTTTCCCGCGCTGAGTTTGAATACTGCGCCTGCATATACCAAGCGCAGTACACTCGTGTATAGTCAGGCAGGCTCGGCTACTCTCGCACTCACGTCCTGTACCGAGCGCAGTACACTCGTGTATAGTCGGGCAGGCTCGGCTACTCTCGCACTCACGTCCTGTACCGAGCGCAGTACACTCGTGTATAGTCGGGCAGGCTCGGCTACTCTCGCACTCACGTCCTGTACGTCCAGGACGTGAGCGCGAGAGGAGCCGAGCCTGCCCAACTATACACGAGTGTACTGCGCTCGGTACAGGACGTGAGTGCGAGAGTAGCCGAGCCTGCCCGACTATACACGAGTGTACTGCGCCACCACGTCACCGCACCAGGAAGTAAAAAAACTTCCACGCATGCGTCAAATCCATTCGACGCATGCGCGGGCAGATATGTCCGCTGGTTAGTGTACTAACCAGCAGACATGTCAGGCGGACGGGTTCCCAGCAGACAGATTTTAAAGCATGCTTTAAAATTTGTCTGCTGGAAAAACCTGTCTGTCCGCTCGTAGACACGATCGAATTTGTCTGCTGAAACGATCCGTTGGACCGTTTCCAGCAGATAAATTCGATCGTGTGTACGCGGTCTAAGTGTAGCAATATGTTGCTAAATGTTGTACCTTCATTAAATGTAACCATATTGCTACACTTAGGCCTTGTACACACGAGGGAATATATCCGCTGTAAACGGTCCCCGGACCGTTTACAGCGCATATTTACGCTGGGCTGTTTGATCCGATGGCTGTACACACCATCGGATCAAATTCCCCGCCGGCGGACAGTACGGTGACGCGGCGGTTACGTTGACGCCGCCACGTCACCGCACCAGGAAGTAAACACTTCCGCGCGCATGCGTCGGATCCATTCACAGGATACGACGCATGTGCGGGCAGATATGTCCGCTGGTTTGCCGTACTAACCAGCAGACATATCCGACGGGCAGCTCTCCGGCGGAAAAATTTCAAAGCATGCTTTGAAACTTTTCCGCCGGAGGAATCCGGCCAAAACGGTCCGTTTGCCCCTACAGACGAGCGGATTTTTCGGCTGAAATGGTCCGTCGGACCATGTTCAGCGGAAAAATTCCCTTGTGTGTACAAGGCCTCAGAGGCTCCTCTCTTTTCTTTTATACTCAGTTGTGATATGACGCTACTTGTATATCAAGACATCGCTTCTATATCAAGTCAAAATGTATTAAAAAATGTTGCTTGTCTTGCAAAAACGCTCTCAAACCAAGGTTTTACTGTATATATAATAATAAATACACCCAGAAGTAGGATATATGGGAAGATGGGTGGAAGGGAAATAAAAATATTTTATATTAAAGTAGTGCTAAAAGCTGAGACTTTTTTTCATGGATAATACAAAATACTGGTAAAAGTTTACTTTAAGTGTAATTGTAATGCCTTATATTATCTCCAGTCTATCAGCCTCCACCTTCTCTTGGTTCAGATGCTGATCTTTCCTGCACACAATCTTTAATGTGATTTTTTTTTTTAAAAAACAACAAACATGTTATACTTGAGTGCCCCAATAGAAAGCTGCAAGGTATAGTATAGATCGCCTCTATAGCAAGGTATATTAAAAACTTCTGCCTTTAGAACTACTCACTTCCTGCCCAGGACTACATGTCCCATGAGGCATTGTTCCTCACACATTCACAAGTTCTCAGGCACTTAGTGACATGTATGGGTGGTGTACTGAGCTGTATGTGTGCTGCACTGCATTTCCTGATATGTAAACAAAAAATGCATTTTGTATGCAGGCCAACTAATCAACTGGCCGATTAATCGATTATGAAAATAGTTGATTATAAAAATGTTGATTAGTTGTTTCGGCCCTACACTGCACATTATATCATCCTGTAGCAGAGCGGATTACAGGATTTCTCCGGCAACTTTACAACCACTTTAAGTTTTAGAAACTTTCATATTGATACTAAAAATACAAAAATCTCAAACTGGAGTATTTTAATATTACGTATATATTTTAAAATTATGTTTTTCAGTCTTCTTCATGATTTCAGTAACTGCAACAAATTATATAAACAATACATCAACGTACTGCCTTTTTTTTACTTTACAGAGGGGCTCCCAGTTGTTTTTGTGTTTGTTAAAAGTCAGCAGCTACAAAAACGGTAGCTGCAGAGTTTTAATAAACATACACTCACCTGTCCCAGTATCCAGCGATATGCTTACCCGAGCTGCCACTTCTATTCCTGGTGCCGACATCTTAACTGTGGGCACCCAGCTGTACCAGCTTGCAGCATTACAGCCAAGTGCCCACTGCACCTCCTGAATGGTCCAGCAGTCTTCTGGAACCTGTGACTTGTCCCAGAAGACTGCAGGGAAGGAGGGGAGAGGAGAACTTTGCCTAGACAATCTGAGCGGAAGTGGGAGCAGGTACCTGTCAGAACGAAAAAAAATGACATGCCAAATCGGTTGAAGTAATTCAAGTTGAACTTCCCCTATTGGGTTTCAATTTAGGTGTCACTCAAGTGTAAAGAGCGCAGTAGCTTATGCCGTCCAATCAAAAATGTTTGCCGTCCAATCAAAAGTTATCTTTTATTCATTTGCCCACTCTGAATTTTTTTCTGATTGCCACAACTTATGCATATTCCCTATCTGCACAGTGTAAATAAACCTGTTTTCGTTGCTTGCAGAGAGCTACAGCTTTTATGTACATTGCTGCAGATTTAGGGTCCTTTTACACGTACGGACCGTTCGTCCGTTTTTTACAAGTCCGTTTACTTGTTTCAAGTTTAGTTTCAAGTTTCTTCAAGAGAACAAATTTGGAGATGTTGCTCCTGAACAGTGTGTGTCAGGAGCACAGCCGCTTGTGGTCTTCACTATGAGAGCATATAATAGGCTGACAATGAAACAGCTGTCACTCCACTTGCCGTCTACATGCACTCACTCCAGCATCAGCTGCTCATTGCTTTCGACCAGCCTCCTGATGGCGATAATGAAGTATCATGCCTGAACAGTTTGTGTCAGCAGGGCCGTTTGTAGTCTTAGGCCGCATACACACGATCAGACCGGTCCGATGAAACTGGTCTGAAGACCAGCTTCATCGGACTCAATTGATGGTGTGTACGGCCCATCGGACCGTTGTCCGTCGGACCAAAGTTTTAAAACTTGCTTTAAAATCTGTCCGACGGACAACGGTCCGTCGGACCAAAACGATGCTTAGTACACAAAAGCATCGGACCAAAAACCCGCGCATGCTCAGAATCAAGACGACGCATGCTTGGAAGCATTTTTTCAGTACGTCCTTGTGTTCTACGTCACTGCGTTCTGGTCCGATGGGATTTTGGACTGATGGTGTGTACACACATCAGACCATCAGACCACTTCAGCGTGGTCCAATGAAAACGGCCCGTCGGACCGGTCTGATCGTGTGTACGTGGCCTGAGGGGTCTCCAAACTATGGTCCTCCAGTTGTTCAGGAACTACAATCCACATCATGCCTAGTCATGTCTGTGAATGACAGTTTTACAATGCCTCATGGGACATGTAGTTCCGCAACAGCTGGAGGGCCGTAGTTTGGCGATCCCTCTACCATGGTAACATATGACAGGGTAACAATGCAGAAGCACAACAGGGAAACAGTTGTCACCCCATAACCTGTACATGTTCATTTCTTGAACAATGACCTTCATAGCAGGACGATCAGTTATCATTTTAATAATAGCTGTATATTTAAATATAATCAAAGCAACACTTGACAAAGTAAAACTTAAATACAATTTTAGTGACTAGGTTAAGATCTACTTTAAGAAAAACCCAATTTGGGGCTAACTCTTACCTGTGTCTTCCTTTCTGCAAAAGTAGAAGCGGTAAAAATGGCAGCAACTAGTACCATTAGTGCAAATGGTCCAAGAATTATCCAGAGGAGTCTTCTCTGTCCGCTCCCAGCATCCTCCGCTCTTTGGCAGTCCATGCTTTCTGACTAAGCTCTTCTGCTAGAACCTGACTATGGCGACTCTAATCTCTCTATCAACTGCAGGTTAGCAACAAATACTTCGCATAATTCCCATTTCTACTCTTCTGCTTAAATATCCGTATATTTCATCCAAATTCCTAATCTGCAATGTTATGTCTTCCTTCTATGTGACTGCAGATGGCTCTAGTGTCTAATGATAATACAGTCCTGTCTGTAGGCTGACTTCAGCTGCACTGCCTCTCCATCACTGCTCTTTCTAAGTTGTTCTAACTCTTCTCTTTCTCTCACTTTCGTTAAAAATCCAAGCTGAGCATCGAGGGCTGCCAACTAGTCTTCCAATTGAAGCCAAATGTTCTCATCTTTCACAGGCAAAAAGGGTTTGGTCTGGGACTGTGTAGGGGCGAGTGTGGGGGGATCAGTGTATGCAGTCTACTTCCAGCTGACTGGCTCAGCAACAGGAGGAATAAATCTGAGCTTGACAGCTTGCTGTAAGGAAACCAAAAAAAGCATCATCATTAAAAAAAAGGAAAAAAAAAACGCAAAAGCTTAATTCTGTGTAATGACAATGTAATCTTTGAAGAGAGATGGTGTCAGCAGCATGTTAGTGTGCTTGGTGTCCGGAACTGGAAATCGATATTAAAAAGAAACACCAAACGACAAGTGCAAATCAAACACTAAACTGTAAATGCAGGAAACGTGCAACTTGCTGCAGTCATTGCGTTCACTGAATGCAATGCTTTTTCATGGCACTGTAGTCAATTTCACAATTGTATGGTATGTAACCTCCCTCTCTTGCTCCATTGTTTATGGGTAAGGCTGCAGTGCAGCAGCAACATTATAGGAAGTTGATCCAGGGCCGATCGCCTCTCGAGGGGCAGGAAGTTTTTTTTTTCCCCACTGCGGTAGCTAATTGGCCTGTCCTCGGCAGGGGTTTTCGTCTTCCTCTGGATCAACTAGGGGGGTAGTTTGGGGAAGTGTAAGGTTGATTGGGATTCCACCATAGTCATCCTCATCATCACCACCCTACCAGCATCAACCTATCGACGCACATCAATCGCATCATCTCATCGCCTTCTGCACTTTTTAATCATGATCAACATTAAATACTCAGTGGACTCCCTGCTTAGCCTAATGAACAGAGGTGTATTTAGGTTTTGTGCTGCCCTAGGCCTGACTAAACTCATGCACCCCCTAATTTAAATATGACCCATCCCTTCCTGTCACGGCCACACCCGGTGTTGTTTAAGACCCGCCCTGAAATTTTCAGGTGAGAACACTAGTTCTGAGGGACGGGGGGAGGTGCAATAGATTCCCCTAATTTAGTTAGATTTCCTCTTACTTCCTGGTTGCCCATAGAGCAGGAAGTGATGGGAAATTTTTGCAATGGGACAGGGATGGTAAAAAATAAACTGGCAGGGGCTATAACCCTCCCTTACTCTACCCAAAATGAAAAAAAGTGTTGCCTATAGTTCTACTTTAAGTAGATGGTGCAGCAGAAACATATAGCACAGTGAGGAAGGTTTGTGGTCCAGGAAGATAAAACAGTCAAAATTGGAAGCTCCCCCTCCACAGTTGCGGAAAGCCGGCCGCCCGCATACCACAAGCAGCGCGGCCGCTTTATGGGAGCGATAGACTAATTTTCCTAACAGTGTAACGCAAGCCGGCGGGGACTCTTTTCGTGCTGCCCCCCTGCAAAGTGTTGGCCTAGGCCAGGATACAGCTTTGCTAATGAATACTGTTGCTAGACTACCAGCCGCCATCCAAAAAATACTAAGGAAGAAAAAACTACTAAGGAGCGATCGCCAATTCAACGCCAATAACAGGGTGGCATTACTCCAGCCACAACACCTATCATGCGTCCTGATCAACACTAGATCGGCAGTCAAGCTCAGACAGGAGATTCACGACTTCATCACCCAACACAACACAGATTGCCTCTTTATCACGGAAAGCTGGCTAACACCTGACTGAAACACCATCCTAGCAGAATTAGTGCCTGAGAACTATTGCATCCTAACCGAGCATAGAATAGGGCAAAGAGGAGGAGGCCTAGCAGTGGTCTACAAATCCCACCTCTTTCTCATCAAACAAATTCTACAGAACTCAGTACCTTTCATGGAAACACTCAGGCCCCGTACACACGGCCGAGAACCTCGACGGGCGGAACACATCGTTCCGCCCGTCGAGGTTCTCGGCCGGCCGTCAGATTCGGCGACCAGCCTGTCGGGAAAGGCGACCAGCCATTCATCCCGACGTGCCGTCGAGCAAATAGAGAACCTGCTCTCTATTTGCTCGACGGGTTTCCCGACGGGCTGGGCTCGGCGAATCCGTACACACGGCCGAGGTTATCGGCAGAATGAGGATCCCAGCGAGGTTCTCGCTGCTTTCTGCCGAGAACCTCGGCCGTGTGTACGGGGCTTCACCCTGCAGCCCAGGACACCGTCCACATACTGCTATGCTAAGACCACCGGGACCAAAGATTCACCTTCTCACACCTCTCATCGAATTCATCTCGACATACGAAACAGTGGAAAAATACTGCGCGAGTTTGATTGGCAAAGAAATACAATGAGTGCTGCTGCAGCAAAAATGTCAGATAAACAATTGTAAAGCAATATATAGGGTATGCTGCGCTGCTGGAAATTAATACATCAATAATACATGATGGAAAATACACATTGAGTGAAAAAATAAATATATGAAGAACCAACACCAGGTGATCATGTGTATGTTCATATAACATAAGAAAACAAACTCAGATAAAAACTCGAATAAATGACATAGTTCATCAAGAGTTAATAATTGACTCCAGAAAAAAGTCCCAACTTCAGTGAATTGAGTGAAATATCCCAGATGAGGAATGTGATTCCATAGGACAGAAGAAAGCCTTCACCTCCACCTCTTATTGTAATTCTGCTTACCAGATAAATAAACACAAGCGTCAACACCACATCAGGCTGGGTTGTTTAAGCAGGTATCCAGGTGGATGTCCAATTTCAGTCTCAAAACGGCTGTATCTCAGAAAGCAATAACTCCCAATGTGTAGCCCAAAAATGAAAGGAAAGGGATGCCAACATAGAGTAGTACCGTTTGAATAGATTTTAATAAGAAAATTTCATTTGCACTTACAAGTGTCGAATCTTTAGGAGCATAAAAATAATAAGCCGGCCGGCTCTCACAATCCTTCCGGATGGTCGTGAGGGTAAAAACAAAAGTGACGTCAGCACGCCGTTCCTCCTTACGTCGTTTATTGACAAAATCGAAAACATTTGTAGCCCTGTTGTTGATTTCAGCTCCTTTAAGAGAAAAGATATTGCAGCTGCAGGTGGAGCTGGAGAGCACAGCTTTGTGGGGATTGTAGACACAGCCACTGAGGAATTACAAATGAAAATGGATACTTAGACTACAGTTCCCAGAGTGCTACAGGAGAAAGAAGGAAGTGAACTCTGGGGCAAGAGGTTGCTGGCCTCAGTCTGGTGTGAGGAGACAGGGAGAACAGACTGCTGTTGCTTGGGGGTGCCGCCTGTTTGTGGAGAGACTGTGCTGACTTGTCACACGTGCCTTCCTGAAGTGACATCTGCTACACAGGGTAAACGGCTGTTTGTTCCTGGCTGGAAGAGGATCCTCTGGGGCTGTGAGTAAGGTGCCACCCTGCTGAGAGGACACTGCGGGTGGCGACTCGGCCCAGACGGACGCCAAATTTGATGACCAGAACCCCTGATGACATCAGACTTCAGCTCCTATATACAGCTCTTCATCGCAGAAGATAATTGCTGACATCCCTGCCGGCTACAGACGGACATCTCCCTCTGTGGATGGGTGAGAGGCCTCCGGCCCGTTGTCATTATCCATACACACAGATTTTCACCGTTCATTTTGGGCCCCAACGTTGGCTAGCTGAAGAAACTACCACTGGCCAGTGGGTTAGGTACCCGGGTACATTGGGACTAAGTTTATATATAAGTTCACAGTTAGAATAACCGCATTTATCGTTCATCACTGTTATGCTGGTGTCTCATATGCAGTCTCTGTGTTATGCTGTGTAGAGATAAATGTTGATGTTGTATATTGCTATTCAGATTATTATATATATACAGTAAATAGTTATTTAAACTCTCACAAGGTGTGCTGGTGTGCTGTGGATTCATTGTTTGTGGTGTGTCACAGAGGTAAAACAGAAGACCCGATCATCCAGCGGCTCCTTCGGGGGTGAGCGCTACACATTCATGAAATAATTTTGCAGAAAAAACAACAACCGACCTCATCCAGCCAAAAGAAAAAAAAGACATCAATATAAATATTCCTCAATCAACGCTATTCACACTGCTACCAATCACCATCGACACCACCGAAAGCATCATCAAAAATCTCAGACACTACAGCACCAAACAACATCATTTCTACAAAACTCTTGAAAGAATGTACCTATCATAACACATCTCATAAACCAATCATTCAAAGAAGGTATTGTTCCAATTTCTCTCCCTCAAGGATCACCCCTGTCGCCCGTACTCTTCAACATCTACTTCCGCCCACTCCTCACAATCATTAGCAAACAAAACCTGTTCTACCACTCCTACATGGACGACACTCAACTTTGTCTGCGTATCAACAACAACAATGACCAATATCATGGATTAGAAAAATGCCTGACATTGATAGATAATTGGATGACAGAGAACGCCCTCAAACTCAATGGATCAAAAACTGAACTTCTCTTTCTCCACGCAAACCGGAAGACAAAATCTAGAACGACATTGACTCCTACCACCATCTTTGGACAAACCATCACCCCAAGCACAAAAGTAAAAAGCCTCGGAGTTATCAGACATGTCTATGGATGCACAAATAGGATCAGTGGTCAGCGGATCTCACTATCTTCTCTGCTTGCTGCGTAGGCTCATCCCCTTTTCCGGAAGAAGACACGGCAGTAGTAGTGGGAACAGCATAAAATTAAACATCACTCCAAAACAAAACAGAGCTCTCAACTGAGGAGTTGTAACTCCTTTACAAGTTGATGTGAGTGCATCTTCAGCTGCTTCTTTAGCAGCAAAGTTTTGCAAACGGCTGTTTAGAGTTACAACTCCTCAGTTGAGGAGCTCTGTTTTGTTTTGGGGTGAAGTTTCATTTTATGCTGTTTCCACCCCTCATTTTGACACTGCTTTGGGACATCCCACTGTCAAGATTAAAGGATCACTAAAGGAATTATTTTTTTTTAGCTAAATAGCTTCCTTTCTCTTACTGCAGTACTGGTTTCATGTCCTCATTGTTTGTTTTTTGCTTTGAAGTTGCCGTAATCCTGCTCTGATCTGAACACTTCCTGCTTGTCTGTTTCCTTATAACCACAGTGCTGGGAGCTTTCTCACTGTGGTCTAAGCTGTCATTACTGTGTGTCTAAAACTTCCCAGAACCAATCAGATTAATTTTAAAAACAAAACACTGGCCTGGATTTGTTTGTTTTTGGTCTGTGTGTCTCTCTACTTCACAGAAACATGAAACCAGTTTAAAAGTGAAACTAACCTGTAGGCACATTATATGATTGATTTGTAAACAGTCATTTCAGCAAAAAAAAAATGTTTTCCTTTAGTGACCCTTTAAGGCTGTGTCCGTCCATGAACGAAAGAGAAAATAAGATTTTACTCACCGTAAAATCCTTTTCTCTGAGTTAATTGACGGACACAGCACCCACCCCTCAAGTCTGTACTGCTTGCTACGAACTGAACTGCTTGGTGCAGGCTGAGGGGATATAGCCAGTAGGACCACCCCCTGGGCGGGGCTGTTCAGCTTTGAAGTTGTAAACACTTTCTGCCTAGTCACTCCTAAAGGAAGGCTAATACCCACTTTGTCAAGATTAAGGCTGTGTCCGTCCATTAAACTCAGAGAAACGGATTTTACGAGTATGAAATTCTATTTTTTTACTTTTTGCTATAATAAATTTCCCCAAAAATATATAAAAAAACGTTTTTTTTCCTCAGTTAAAGCCGATACGTATTCTTCTACATATTTTTGTGACTGCGACATTATGGCGGACACATCGGACACCTTTGACACATTTTTGGGACCGTTGTCATTTTCACAGTGAAAAGTGCTATAAAAATGCACCGATTACTGTGAAAATGGCAGTGATGGGGTTAAGTGTGACCTCATGTGTGTTTCTTACTGTAGGGGGGTGTGGCTGTACCTGTGACGTCACTGATCATCATTCCCTATGACAGGGAACAGACAATCACTAACACTGCCACAGAGAAGAACGTGGTAGGTTTGTTTACACTCACCTCTTCCCGTTCTTCAGCTCCTGTGACCGAATCGCGGGACACTGGCGGCGATCGGGTTCCTGCGAGAGCAGTCACGGAGCTTAGGACCGGGTCGCGAGTGCGCCACGGCTGGGTTTCTTAAAGGGGACGTACATGCACGCCCTTGTGCCCAGCCGTGCCATTCTGTTGACGTATATGGTCGTGCGGTGGTTAAAGGAAAATTAACCAAAAAATAAAATCCACAAGGGCTTTGTTTTTTTTTACCACTACTAACATTAGCAGAAGTTGCCCAAATGGTGGTGCTAAAGTACAAAGCCGTGGAATTTTGTGCGAAGGGCGTTGGCCATTATCTTATATTGCATACAAACTGCAAAGAATTGTTGGCCAACATACACAAAACTATGTGTTTTTTCAACTTTTTAGCACCACCCTTTGGGCAACTTCTGCTAATGTTGTTTTATGATTGGCAATGTTTCGGAGAATGCGTGTTTGTACTTTGGATTTTTTTCCAACGGACTTCTGTATACATGATCGGATAATCCGACATCACACAATTGTTGTCCGAAAATTTTAAAGCATGCTGTCCCACATTTGTTGTCGGTAATTCCGACGACAATTGTCTGATGGAGCGTACAAATGGTCTGATTATCCAGCAACATCGTGCCATCACACAATTCCCGTCGGAAAATCCGATCATGTGTACCTTTTGGGTGAAGCTCTGCTTTAAAGGAAAATTCTTGGATTAATCTTAAGCCTAGTATACCTAATCCCGCTTACACACGATCGGAAATTCTGACCGTGTGTAGGCCCCATCAGACTTTTTCTGTCGGAATTTCTGACATCAAAAATTTGAGAGCTGATCCTCAAATTTTCTGACGGGAAAAGTTCTTGTCGGAAATTCCGATCGTCTGTATGCAATTCCGACGCACAAAAAACACACATGCTCGGAATCACTTTGACGCATCCTCGGAATCATTGAACTTAATTTTTCTTGGCTCGTTGTAGTAATGTACGTCACCGTGCTCTTGACGGTCAGAATTTTGTGTGAACGTGTGTATGCAACACAAGTTTGAGCCAAAGTTCAGTCGGAAAAAAATCCACATTTTTCTTGTTGGAATTTCCAATCATGTGTACGCAGCATAAGCCTAGTGCACATAGCCTGGAATGTCGGGCAACATTTCGGCCTGTGTTTACTGCAGCCACTCCAACAGAAGCCGGCCATTCGGCCGCCTTCTGTCGATGGGGTATGACCGAAAAAGGACTACCAATCGGCTCCCGATCAGCTCTGTCAGCCAATGGCAAAAGCACAGCAGGGTAGATTGCTGTACTAACATTGCATGGTTAGTGCAGCGGCTCCTCCACAGCTGTCTTTTTTTTTTTTTTGGTTCAGCCCTGCTGGGTTAAACAAAAAAAACAACTTCTAGTGTACTAGGCTCAACTAACCTTAAAAGCACTCCACACAACAGATGTAAGGAGGGACTCCGCTGCCTGGGGACACCACAGATGTAAGGAGGGACTCCGCTGCCTGGGGACACCACAGATGTGAGGAGGGACTCCGCTGCCTGGGGACACCACAGATGTAAGGAGGGACTCCGCTGCCTGGGGACACCACAGATGTAAGGAGGGACTCCGCTGCCTGGGGACACCACAGATGTGAGGAGGGGCTCTGCTTCCTGGGGACACCACAGATGTAAGGAGGGACTCCGCTGCCTGGGGACACCACAGATGTAAGGAGGGACTCCGCTGCCTGGGGACACCACAGATGTGAGGAGGGGCTCTGCTTCCTGGGGACACCACAGATGTAAGGAGGGACTCCACTGCCTGGGGACACCACAAATGTAAGGAGGGGCTCCGCTGCCTGGGGACACCACAAATGTAAGGAGGGGCTCCGCTGCCTGGGGACACCACAGATGTGAGGAGGGGCTCTGCTTCCTGGGGACACCACAGATGTAAGGAGGGGCTCTGCTTCCTGGGGACACCACAGATGTAAGGAGGGACTCCGCTGCCTGGGGACACCACAGATGTAAGGAGGGACTCCGCTGCCTGGGGACACCACAGATGTGAGGAGGGGCTCTGCTTCCTGGGGACACCACAGATGTAAGGAGGGACTCCGCTGCCTGGGGACACCACAGATGTGAGGAGGGGCTCTGCTTCCTGGGGACACCACAGATGTAAGGAGGGACTCCGCTACCTGGGGACACCACAAATGTAAGGAGGGGCTCCGCTGCCTGGGGACACCACAGATGTAAGGAGGAGCTCCGCTGCCTTGGGACACCTGATGGCGACGTGACAAGTGACACGCTCAGGGCTCCGCACTGATTTGGCATTATGGTGAGTTGAACTAATTAATTCTATATTACAATGTAATAAAAGAAATAATGCGCTTCAGTCATCCTGACACCATAACAACCATGGTGCCGGGATGATCGAAGCGCTAACATCAGGTGTTTGGAGTATCTTTATTTGCTGATTGTTAAACTCTGGAATACACATATTTTTATTGTGGTGTAGGATCTGGGCCTGCAGTCACTTCATCCCTCTTTCCTTCCTTGTCTCTCCCCCCTCCATCCCTCATTCATCTCAGACTCTAACCACACCACCATATAAGCCACACCCACTATCTCTCTTAAACCATGCCCAAATTTTGCCGCATCACCTTTTTATTTTTTCCCTGTGTCACGCCTACAAACGCATGCCCGTTCCCTAATTATAAGAAGACTCCGCCTACAGCCAAAAAGTGTCCCTATAATTTTTTTTACAATGTTGCCAACTATGCCCTTCTTTGCATAATGACACAGGGCGGGGTAGACTACATTCAGTAACGGACACACAGGTGTATTCAAACTTTTCCTAAGTAGACTGTTCTATCAGCAGGGAGAGCTGTTGGAGGATTTCCCCCTCCCTCCTCACAGCTAATCCATATACACATATACATCCCACAATAGTTTTCTCCCAAGGCAGACAGAATAGAACAATGGGATACAGCCACACCTCAAACGATCTAGTAAAGAGTCTACAACAGTATATGATATTTTATATATATATATATATATATATGCAGGGCTTTTTTTCAGGGGGAACTTGGGGGAACTCAGTTCCACCACCTCTGGCTCAGACCCTTTGGCGCCTGCTCACCACAATCACTTGTAAACACAAAAAACAGACTTCTGTGTTTACAAGTGACAGTTTTGTAACCCCCTGAACTCTGCACTCTGTATGTAATGCAATCCTGGTATTTAATGCCCATTTAAGACCCTTCTACTGTTTTTGAAATCTGAACAGGGTCGTGGTTGAGTTCCTGCACCTATTTTCTGAGAAAAAAAGCTCTGTATATATAATATCCAGATGGTCACCAGTCATCTCTATGACCGTCGGAGGCCCGGGCGCGATGTGACATCACGCCTGGGTACCCGGAAGTAAACGAAGCGGCAATTGCGGCTAGTAGGAATGAGATCGGTGAATTTTTTTCACAATCTCATGCTTTACAGCCTGAATGAGAGATCTGGGGTCTTATTGACCCCGCATCTCTCCTTAAAGAGGACCTGTCACACACTATTCCTATTACAAGGGATGTTTACATTCCTTGTAATAGGAATAAAAGTGATCAAAAAAAAAAAGTGTAAACAATAAGTAAAATAAAAAAAGAAATAATACATATTTTTTTTAAATGCTCCTGTCCCCGGTAGCTCGCGATCAGAAGCGAACGCACACGTAAGTCCCGCCCACGTATGTAAACTGTTCAAGCCACATATGTGAGGTATCGCCGCGTGCGTTAAAGCATGTGCAACAATTCTAGCACTAGACCTCCTCTGTAACTCTAAACTGCTAACCTGTAAAAGAAAATTAAGTAACAAAGTTTGGCGCCATTCCATGAGTGTGCGCAATTTTAAAGCGTGACATGTTGAGTATCCACATACTCGGCATAACATCATCTCTCATATTTTTACAAAAAAATTGGGCTAACTTTACCGTTTTGTTATTTTTTAATTCATGAAACCATATTATTATTTTTTTTTTAAAAGGCATTTGAAAAATGATTGCGCAAATACCATGCAAGATAAAACGTTGCAATGACTGCCATTTTATTCCCTAGCATGCTCTTAGCTCAGTCCTGGAGCATGCAGTTACCTACAGTATTTTCCTATACATTTTTAATCTCTTTTGATATGTTGTAATATATTTTTTGATATGTTGTAATAAATAATAATTTTTTATGACCTCAGTTGTCAGAGATAATGTTGTTGCCTTAAAAATCCCACACACATCGAGGTATTCAGTTTTAAATTTTATTCCCTAGGGTGTCTGCTAAAAAAAACATATATAATGTTGGGGGGTTCTGAGTAATTTTCTAGCAAAAGAATGATGATTTGTACATGTAGGAGAGAAGTGCCAGAATAGGCCCGGTATTGAGGTGTGTATAAAAGCCCGGTATTAACCACTTCCCGACTGCCGCATGTACATATACGTCCACAAAAGGGCACGTACAGGCAGATGGACGTAAATTTACGTCCCTGCCTTTGCTACATGCGGCGGTCGGAAACCCACGGGGAGCCGTATGTAAACATGGCTTCCCCGTGCTTCACTGTGGCGGCTGCATCGATCGAGTGATCCCTTTTATAGGGAGACTCGATCGATGACGTCAGACCTACAGTCACACCCCCCTACAGTTGCAAACACACACAAATCCTATAACTCCCAAACTGCAACGGTCATTTTCACAATAAACAATGCAATTTAAATGCATTTTTTGCTGTGAAAATGACAATGGTCCCAAAAATGTGTCAAAATTGTCCGAAGTGTCCGCCATAATGTCGCAGTCACGAAAAAAATCGCTGATCGGCGCCATTAGTAGTAAAAAAAAAAAAAATGCAATAAAACTATCCCCTATTTTGTAAAACGCTATAAATTTTGCGCAAACCAATCGATAAACGCTTATTGCGATTTATTTTACCAAAAATAGGTAGAAGAATACTGAGGAATTTTTTTTTTTTTATATATGTTTTTGGGGGATATTTATTATAGCAAAAAGTTAAAAATATTGCATTTTTTTTCAAAATTGTCGCTCTATTTTTGTTTATAGCGCAACAAATAAAAACCGCAGAGGTGATCAAATACCACCAAAAGAAAGCTCTATTTGTGGGGAAAAAAAGAACGCCAATTTTGTTTGGGAGCCACGTCGCACGACCGCGCAATTGTCTGTTAACAACTTGACCACTGGGCACTTAAACCCCCTTCCTAACCAGATACATTTTCAGCTTTCGGTGCTCACAATTTGAATGACAATACTCAGTCATACAACATTGTACCCATTTGAATTTTTTGCCTTTTTTTCACACAAATAGAGCTTTCTTTTGGTGGTATTTGATCACCTCTGTTTTTTTTTATTTTTTGCGCTATAAAAGAAAAATGACTGAAAATTCTGTAAAAAAAACAAAAAAAAACTTGTTTCTGTCATATTAGCAGGTTATTTCTCACACACAGCATATGCATACCACAAATTACACCCCAAAACACATTCTGCTATTCCTCCCGAGTATGGTGATACCACATGTGTGAGACTTTTACACAGCGTGGCCACATACAGAGGCCCAACATGCAGGGAACGCCACCAGGCGTTCTGGAACACCCAGGCCAATTCTGACATTTCTCTCCTACATGTAAAAATCATCATTTATTTGCTCGAAAATTACATAGAACCCCAAAACATTATATATGCTTTTTTAGCATAGACCCTAGAGAATACAATGGCGGCCGTTACAACTTTTTATCTCGCATTGTATTTTCGTAGAAATTTTTTGAACGCGTGTTTTTAAAAAAAAAAACAGTTTTGTACTAAAAAAAAAAAAAACAGTAAAGTTATCCCAATTTTTTTTCATAATGTGAAAGATGAAGTTACGCCGAGTAAATAGATACCCAACATGTAACCCTTCAAAATTGCGCACACTCATGGAATGGCGCCAAACTTCGCTACTTAAAAATCCCCATAGGCGACGCTTTAATTACTTTTATTGGTTACATGTTTTTAGTTACAGAGGAGGTCTAGGGCCAAAATAATTGCTCTCGCTCTAACGTTCGCAGAGATACCTCACATGTGTAGCTTGAACACCGTTTTCATATGTGGGCGGGACTTACGTATGCGTTCACTTCTGCATGCGAGCACATGGGGACAGGGGTGCTTTAAAAAATGGGTATTGCAGAGTATTTGGGTATTGCAAAGTATTGGGGTATTGCAGAGTATCGCGCAGGGTATTGGGGTACTGAAGAGTATTGGGGTACTGCAGAGTATCGCGCAGGGTATTGGGGTACTGCAGGGTATTGGGGTACTGCAGGGTATTGGGGTACTGCAGGGTATTGGGGTATTGCAGAGTATCACGCAGGGTATTGGCGTATTGCGCAGGGTACTGCACAGTATTGGGGTACTGCAGAGTACTGCAGGGTACTGGGGTACTGCAGGGTATTGGGGTACTGCAGGGTATTGAGGTATTGCAGAGTATCGCGCAGGGTATTGGCGTATTGCGCAGGGTACTGCACAGTATTGGGGTACTGCAGGGTACTGGGGTACTGCAGGGTATTGGGGTACTGCAGGGTATTGGGGTACTGCAGAGTATTGGGGTACTGCAGGGTACTGGGGTACTGCAGGGTACTGGAGTATTGCAGAGCTGGGATGGATGGAGGGATGGCTGGATCTGTGACTGCATTTGTTACAGATCCAGCCACAGCGCAGCTGCTGACACCCCGCTCCCCCCCCCCTCTCCTCTCACACTGTACAGAACGGTACAGAGAGGAGACTCAGGAGAGGGAGGAACTGGCGTCATCAAATGACGCCGGTTTGTTTACAAGTGATCGCGCCGTCATTTGAGGGCGCGATCACGTGGTAAACGGCCGCTATCAGCGGCAATTTAATGTGATCCGTGATGCGCCGGGTCTTCTAGACCCGGCGAGCACAGACACTTCCGCGAGCGCGTCCCAGGGGATGCGCAATCACGGAAGTGAAGGACTACGTCCCAGGGACGTCGTGTCAAAATAACTCCACCGCGCTGTAGCAGTAAAATGCCTATGGCGCGGTGGGAAAGAGGTTAAAGCGACGCAGTGCCGAATTGTAAAAACGCCTTTGGGCATTTAGCAGCATATTGGTCTGGGGCTTAAGTGGTTAAGGTGTGTATAAAAGCCCTGTATTAAGGTGGTTAAAAGGTGATCAAATACTACCAAAATAAATCTCTATTTGTGGGGAAAAAGGTTCCTAAATTTGATTTGGGTACAATTGTCAGTAATGCAGTGCTGTATTGAAAAAAAATGGCCTAGCCAGGGAGGAGGGTACATTTTCCAGAGGTAAAGTGGATAATGTTTGGGGTTTCTAAGTATTTTGTAGCCAAAAAAAAAATGCGATTCTGTGTGGTGCGATTTGAGCCCATTCATTTTGAATGGCTCAAATCGCACGGCCTCTGCATAAAAAAGGTAAGGGCAGAGAGAGACTATATGCTAAGGCTGTATTCATGTGTTGCAAGTTTCTGATCAACTTTAGAAGCGCAGCTGGATGTCCCAATTTGATTCCACATTGATGATTCCACCTGTGTTAACATAGGAGATCTACACAAGTATCACTGCTGAGAGAAGACAGGACTGAGAAAATCTTCCAACGTTTCTGCAAAAATACAGCTATGGTCAGCATTTGAAGAATAAAGGGTATGTCAGATCCTCTCCCTGCATTGCTGATTTAGCTTCTAAGGCTTCATTTCCGTGGACGTTTTTACAGCCACTTTTCTGAGCGTTTTTTGCAGTTTAAAAACGGCTCTCCATGTTAGTCTATGGCCTCATGCCCACCATGATGTTTTTGAGCTGTAGATGGCTGAGCCGTTTTTAAGCTGCAAAAAAAAAACAGGACCAGTGCGTTCTGAAGCTCCAGCAATAGAGCTGTAAAAACGCCAGACGTTAAAAACGCTCAAAAACGCGCAAAAAAAACAACCATGGACAGGCGTTTTTAAGCTGTAAAAAAGGCTAAAAAAATTGGCTGTAAAAACGTCCATAGAAATGAAGCCTAAAGGGTGCAACCATATGAACAGTACTAGTAGTAGCAAATTATTAGATAATCATGGTAGTTTCTTGAGAGTAGGATCTCTGTATCCTATATTTATACTCTGGCTTGGATGTGTATAGCGATTAGTTACAGATTAGAACAGGTCTGCAACAAATGCTGTGAAGTGGAGATTTTTCTTACCTGCTTTGGACAACATGCACACTGTACAGAAGCTCTCCAGCACCATGCGGGTTCCTATCTGGCAATGGACCAATAGGCCATCAAGCTTTGTGCTGCTGTGTTCATAATGAAAAGGCCTTTACTCTGACTATACTAAAGCCCAGGGCTTTTTTTCAGGGGGAACTTGGGGGAACTCCGTTCCACCACCTCTGGCTCAGACCCTTTGGTGCCTGCACACCACAATCACTTGTAAACACAGACGTCTGGTTTCTGTGTTTACAAGTGACAGCTCTGCACTCTGTATGTAACCCCCTGAACTCTGCACTCTGTATGTAATGCAATTCTGGTGTTTAAGGCCCCTTTAACCCTTCTACGGTTTGTGAAATCTGAACGGGGTTGTGGTTGAGTTCCTGCACCTATTTTCTGAGAAAAAAAGCTCTGCTAAAGCCTCATATACACGGTCGGACTTTCATCAGACTTTTCCGTTGATTTTGGTCTGAATGGGCGTTGGCCATGAACTTATTCTGCATACACACGGCAGAACATTTTCAGTCAACTTTCACCAACTCATGTGTTATGCCGCGTACATACGATCATTTTTCGGGTTGTAAAAAAAACAACTTTTTTCAGCCTCTAGTAAAGTTTTTTTTTTTACAAATTCATCATTAAAACGGCCTTGCCTACACACGATAGTGAAAAAAAAATGCTCTGGCAAAGCGCGGTGACGTACGACGGCACTATAAAGGGGAAGTTCCATTGGGATGACGCCACCCTTTGGGGTGCTTTTAGCTGATTTTGTGTTAGTAAAAGATGATTTACGCTTTTCTGTCTGTTACAGCGTGATGAATGTGCTTACTCCATTATGAATGGTAGTTTTTCCAGAACGAGAGCTCCCATCTCATAACTTGCTTCTGAGCATGCGCAGGTTTTTCACGTCAAAGCCCACACACGATAATTTTTTACAACCTGAAAAAATAGAGCATGTTCGAATTTTTATCGTTTTTCAGAACCCGAAAAATGCTCTGAAGGCCACACACGATCGTTTTAAATGCCATTTTTTAAAAACGTAGTTTTTTACAACCCCGAAAAATGTTCGTGTGTACGCGGCATAAGGATAAGCTCTGGCGTGTTCGCACACCCCACGTGCAGAGCCCGCCAGGAAGTCAGCAAGGCGCTGCGCTAATCACAGGCAGTGAGACATTGACCCGATGTGCGACTGCAGAGATCAGGAAATGTCTCCCTGCCTGTGATTAGCGCAGCGCAGTGCCGACCAACTGGCGGGCTCTGCACGTGGGGTGTGCGAACACGCCGGAGCTCATCCTTACTCATGTGGTTTTTCAGCTCTTTACCGCCACCATTTGGGCAACTTCTGCTACTGTTGGCTGATGTTTAGCATTGGTTCTGAGGATGTGTGTTTGGACTTTGGACTTTAGTCCGACAGACTTGTGTGCACACGATCGGATTTTCCTCCATCGGACATTTGGAGCATTCAAAACGGACATTTGTCTGTTAAAAAAACGTAAACAATTGTCCGATTGGAGTGTACACATGGTCGAATTGTCTAATAAAACACGTCAGATCGTTGTTGTCAAAAAGTCTGATCGTGTGTATGGGCCTTTAGTATAACCCAGGGTGTCCTGATAAGGTGCACCAATAGTGTCTACATGCTGCCTCATTACTGAAAAGTCTATTTGTCTAGTCGTTTATGGCTGGTATATGTACATTATGGCATGCAATGCAACCTCCAACAGGATGCAGAAGTATGAAATTCCCTAATTTCTAGAACTGCGTTTGCCTGACATGACCCTGAAGAGTGAATATTGAGGATCTAAGAAAAGGGAGATTGGATTTAGCTTGGGAGCAGAGCCTGATAGATTTACTCAAACAGGAGAGATTTTGTTGATGGATTACCTTGTGCTTTCTGTAGTGTCTGCACCTATTGCTATATTATGATGGTTGTCACAGATCATGAAGAGTGGTTTGGAAAATTGGGTATTAAAACCCTGTTTGCTCTCACTTTCGTTTATCGTGTAAACTGTTCTAATATTTACAGTGCATCTGTAATAGAACTTGCATCCATTTAAACTGAACATGTGCTTTATCAATGCAAGGTACAGCGTAAGGTTTACTTTAAAGCCAACCCCCAGAGCAGCACATACTTGTCTTCTTGTTCTCCCAACACTTCCTTCACCATTGAGAAAAAAGCGTTTTTTTTTTGTTTTTTTTTTTGGGGGGGGGGGGGGGGGGTTTGTTCAGCCAGCGCGCTTAATGAGAAACAAGGTGGATGAAGGAACCTCCATGCTGGTAGAATATATTCTGACAGCAACTCCTGCCACTGTTAAGAGTAGAATACACACTATTAGACTTTTTGCAGATTTTTGTGTTCACATTTACCAAAACCATATAATATGAAGTCAAACCTTAAAGGGGAGTTCCAGCCAAATTTTATGTTTATTAAAAGTCAGCAGCTGCAAAAAGTGTAGCTGCTAGCTTTTAATAAACAATCACTTGCCTGCTCTAGCGTTCCAGCGACGCGCCGGCCGGGGCTCCGCTCCGCTCCTCCCCTCCCCGGCCGGTATCCTCATTGCTACTGTGGGCACCCGGCCATGACAGCTTTCGGCTTCACGGCTGGGCACCCACTGCGCATGCGCGAGCGGCACTGCGCATGCACGGCCTGGCGCTGCGCTGTCCCATTGGACAGGCGATAGCCTAGGACCTGTCAGTGTCCTAGACCATCGCCTACAGCAGTGTTTCTCAACTCCAGTCCTCACGCCCCCCCAACAGGTCAGGATTTCCATTATTTTGCACAGGTGATTTGATCAGTTTCACTGCCTTAGTAATTCCCACAGCCTTTCCATCTGAGGGAAATCCTGAAAACATGACCTGTTGGGGGGGGGGGGCGTGAGGACTGGAATTGAGAAACACTGGCCTACAGGGAGGGGCTGCAATAAGGCGATTAAGCTTAATCGCCTTGCCAGCCCCTTGGCGGAAGGAGGAAGTGGAACAGGAAGTCCCACTCCTCCTGAACCCCCCACTCCCCCCCCAAAAAAAATTACATGCCAAATGTGGCATGTAAGGGGGTGAGGAGTGGGATAAGCGGAAGTTCCATTTTTGGGTGGAACTCCGCTTTAAAGTGTTTGTTAACCAAAAAACAATATAGATTTCCTGACCAAAGCACTTTTTGCGATTCGGCACTGCAACAATTTTGAAAAAAAGCAATATTTTTTGCCATAATAAATATCCCCCAAAAAATATAAAAAAAAAATGTTTTCCTCATTTTAGGCCAATATGTATTCTTCTACATATATTTGGTAAAAAAAAAAAAAAAAAAACACAATAAAAATGTGTAATGATTACTGTGTAAATGACACTGACAGGGAAGGGGTTAACCACTAGGAGGAGCGGAAGGGGTTAAGTGTGTCCTAGGCAGTGATTCTAACTATGGGGGGGCTGGGCTATGAGTGACACGACCATTGTCATTGATACAGCGATCAGTGCTATAAAAATGCACTGATTACTGTAAAAATGACACTGGCAGTGAAGGGGTTAACCAGTAGGGGGGCACTGAAGGGGTTAAGTGTGTACTAGGGATGTGTTCTGTGGGGGGGTGTGGCTACGTGTGACACGACACTGATCACCACTCCCGATCACTGGGAGCTGTGATCATTGTCCTGTCACAAGGCAAACAGGGAAATGCCTTGTTTACAGGCATCTCCCTGTTCTGCAGCTCCGTGACACGATCGCAGGACACCGGCGGACATCAAGTAAGCAGGTCCCGCGGTCACGGAGCTTGCGGCGGTGTATGCACAATACTGCCGGCGGCGCATGCACCCGCACAGTGGGTTTTTTAAAGCAACGTACAGGTACGTTACTTTGCCCACACAAGCCATTCTGTCGACATATATACACGTTAGCGGTCGGCAAGTGGTTAAAGCATATTTAACGAGCGCCCCCGCTCGTTGCGCGATCACCGCCGGGCACGCACGCACGCTCGTTCGTTACAGAGTGGGAAACGGGAGCTTTGTGTGTAAACACAAAGCTCTCGTTCCTGTCAGCGGGGGAAACGCTGATCTCCTGTTCATACAATGTATGAACAGAAGATCAGTGATTTCCCCTAGTGAGGCCACCCCCCCCCCCCCCATACAGTTGGAACACATGCAGGAACACACTTAACCCCTTCCCTGCCCCCTAGTGTTAACCCCTTCACTGCCAATGGCATTTTATAGTAATCCAATGCATTTTTATAGCATTGATCGCTAAAAAAATGCCAATGGTCCCAAAAATGTGTCAAGTGTCCGATGTGTCCGCCATAATATCGCAGTACCGAAAAAAAACGCCATTACTAGTAAAAAAAAAATATTACTAAAAATGCCATAAAACTACCCCCTTTTTTGTAAACGCTATAAGTTTTGCGCAAACCAATCAATAAACGCTAATTGCGATTTTTTTTTTATTTTTTTTCTTTTTTTTTTACGAAAAATATGTAGAAGAATACGTATCGACCTAAACTGAGGAAAAAAAATGTTTTTATATCTTTTTTTGGGGATATTTATTATAGCAAAATGTAAAAAATATTGCATTATTTTCAAAATAGTCGCTCTATTTTTGTTTATAGAGCAAAAAATAAAAACCGCAGAGATGATCAAATCCCACCAAAAGAAAGCTCTATTTGTGGGAAAAAAATTACGCTAATTTTGTTTGGGAGCCACATCGCACGACCGCGCAATTGTCAGTTAAAGCAACGCAGTGCCGAATCACAAAAAATGCTCTGGTCTTTGACCAGCAATATGGTCCGGGGGTTAAGTGGTTAAAGACTTGGAGCAATAATAAATCACATGGTGTAACACAACAGTGCAAATTAATGTAATGTTCCATACCTTGTAAACTAAGCATTAGTGTGTGTGTGTATATATGTGTATATATATATATTAGGGCTGCGGAAATTAACGATTAATTGTTCGATTAATCGTTAATTTCTTTGATCGACTAAAAAAATCTTGATCGACGATCCGCGGTGTGAGCTCCGCGGTCTCGCCGATAGGAAAGACCGCGGCTTCGGCCTAGCTCCGGAGCCACGGCCATCTTGGTCCACCCAGCGGCAAGCAAGTAGCGGCGCACTGATGTCATCATCACCCGCCCGCCTGCTTGCATCGTGCACGTGTCAGTGTCAGCTACTCTGCGGACGGGTCCTCCTGCCTTAAGAAGGTAAGAGAGGACAACCATCATGTATAGCATGCAGGCAGATGTGTATAGGAAAGCATGCAGGCAGATGTGTATATGAAAAGCATGGGGGCAAATGTGTATATGAAAAGCATGGGGGCAAATGTGTATAGAAAAGCATGGGGGCAGATGTGTATATGAAAAGCATGGGGGCAGATGTGTATATGAAAAGCATGGGGGCAGATGTGTATATGAAAAGCATGGGGGCAGATGTGTATAGAAAAGCATGGGAGGCAGATGTGTATAGAAAAGCATGGGAGGCAGATGTGTATAGAAAAGCATGGGGGCAGATGTGTATATGAAAGCATGGGGGCAGATGTGTATATGAAAGCATGGGGGCAGATGTGTATATGAAAGCATGGGGGCAGATGTGTATATGAAAGCATGGGGGCAGATGTGTATAGAAAATCATGGGGGCAGATTTGTATATGAAAGCATGGGGGCAGATTTGTATATGAAAGCATGGGGGCAGATGTGTATAGAAAATCATGGGGGGAGATGTGTATAGAAAATCATGGGGGCAGATGTGTAAAGAAAAGCATCTGCCCCCATGCTGTAATAGACACATCTGCCCCCATGCTGTAATAGACACATCTGCCCCATACTGCAAGAATATATACATCTGCCCCTATGTTGTAATGTACACATGGGGGCAGATGTGTATATTCTTGCAGTATGGGGGCAAATATGTATATTCTTGCAGTATGGGGGCAAACTGTATATTACAGCATGGGGGGCAAATGTGTGTATATTACAGCATGGGGGGCAGATGTGTATATTCTTGCAGTATGGGGGCAGATGTGTACATTAAAGCATGTGGTCAAATGTGTATATTACAGCAGATGTGTGTGTATATTACAGCATGGGGGTAGATGCTGTAATATACACATCTGCCCCCATACTGCAAGAATATACACATCTGCCCCCATGCTGCCCCCACCACATTTACCACTGACTAATGCAGAGTTGCAATGCAAGGAGATCAGCTAAAAGTAGTTGTATCTGTATGTGCGTTAATTAATCGAAATTAGTCGATTAATCGATTAAAAAAAAAAACGATTAACACAAAAATTTTAATCAGTCACAGCCCTAATATATATATATATATATTGTGTATAATGTGTATGTATGTTATGGGTTATTTTAGCTTGGTGTAGGGCCTGTTAGTCCACTTTTAATTGTAGCTCCTTAGGGTTTAGTCAGGGAGCTCCTTGTCAGGAGTAGCTACTGTAGTTTAGTTACTAGGGATCCATTGATTCTATCTAAATTTGGCCTGGTTGTACTTTCCTCCTCTGACACTAGGTGGCCAGGCACTTGGCGGTATTAGATTGAGAAGGACAGCCCAAGGTCAGGTTATGAGTATATGGGGTATCTCAGCCAATGAGATCGGACATATCCTGGGGCATCAGGCTGCCAGGTTGTGTGAGGGCCTATCTAGAAGTAAGCAGGCAGTGCAGGGTTGGGACTGTGGTTTGCAGTCCAACCAAAAGTGGCGGTTTTGACGGCCAGGGAACCAGTTATGGTCGGAGATAGAAGCGAAGCTGTCACCACTAAGGAACCAATCGCCGTTACCAGGGGCCACAGTGAGTAACTGGAGCAAGTACAGGAGCAGTATTCTCACTGAACAGGCTTGGTGGAGAATCTGAAAACTTCAGGTGGTGATCAAGTCAAGGACCCAACCAGCGGAGGTAACGCTTGCAGAGTAGTCTTGTGTGTCAAGCCAGGGACTGAGCTGGTCAGCAGAGGTGAAGCTACCTGAAGTGCCAAGATAGGGGCCCAGCAGGGAAGCGTGGGTGATGCTTGAGGGAGATGCCACCGCAAAGGTTTTGAGGACATCACAGGATTCAGAGTTGGTGAATCAGAGGTTCTAGTGAGAGACCAGGAGCTCAAGGGGCTGAAGAACTACAAGGAGAATTTGTAGTACAGCAGAGAGAACTTTTGTATTGTTAGAAACTGTTTAACCACATGCCGACCGCCCACCGTCGTTATACGGCGTAAGGTCGGCACTGCTGGGCAAGAGCACGTAGCTCTACGTCCTCCCTTTAGCGGCCTGTCCTGTCAGCGGGGGAAACGCTGATCTCCTGTTCATACAATGTATGAACAGAAGATCAGTGATTTCCCCTAGTGAGTCAACCCCCCCATACAGTTAGAACACACCCAGGAACACACTTAACCCCTTCCCTGCCCCCTAGTGTTAACCCCTTCACTGCCAATGGCATTTTTATAGTAATCCAATGCATTTTTATAGCATTGATTGCTATAAAAATGCCAATGGTCCCAAAAATTTGTCAATATTGTCCGATGTGTCAGCCATAATGTCTCCGTACTGAAAAAAACGCTGATCGCCGGCATTACTAGTAAAAAAAAATTAATAAAAATGCCATAAAACTACCCCCTTTTTTGTAAACGCTATAAATTTTGCGCAAACCAATCAATAAACGCTAATAGCGATTTTTTTTTTTTTTTTTTTTTTTTTTTTTTTTTTACAAAAAATATGTAGAAGAATACGTATCGGCCTAAACTGAGGAAAAAAAATGTTTTTTTTAATATATTTTTGGGGGATATTTATTATAGCAAAATGTAAAAAATATTGCATTTTTTTTTAAAATAGTCACTCTATTTTTGTTTATAGCGCAAAAAAAAAAAAAAAACGCAGAGATGATCAAATACCACCAAAAGAAAGCTCTATTTGTGGGAAAAAAAGGACGCCAATTTTGTTTGGATGTTATGGATATTAAGGGGAACCCTGCATCAAATAAAAAAAAAGGTCTGGTATGGATTTTAAGGGGAACGCCACCCCAAATTTAAAAAAAAAATGCCGTGGACCCCCATTTTTTATGAGTGACTTTTCTCTCAATTCATTATAGCCGCGAGTGATTTTGAATTACAGAAATTACACTTTGTGCAGGGACAGTTCTAAGCATGGGAAACAAGCGCTACTTTACAGGCATACTATACACACACCCCCCCCCCCCCCCCAGGTGCGAAATTTAAAGGAATATTTCACTTTTATTGTTTCACTTAAAGGAATTATTAAAATCACTGCTGCCAAAAAAACTGCAGTTTTTAAAACTTGCATATTAGCCTTTAAAATTAGCACCTTAGATTTCAAATGTTCGAGTCCCATAGACTTTAACAGGGTTCTAAAGTTCACACAAACTTGCCGCGAACACCCCAAATAGTTTGCTGTTCGGCGAACAGGCAATGTTTGAGTCGAACATGAGTTCTACTCGAACTCGAAGCTCATCCCTAGTAGTGGTATCCCCGAAGGAGCTGCTGAGAATTGATGGGATGGCACATTTACCTCAGGGCTGCTTCCAAATGTCTAGGGGTGAATGGTGCATACAGCAGTAGTAAAGGAATGTCTGCAAAGAAATTTCTTTTTATATGTGCTCTTTATTACCCAGCCGGGTAAAAATAGTGAACTGGTGATGAAAAGGACAGATGGAGGTTGAAAGGAGAACAGCAGATTCAGGCGTAGTATTGGGAGCAGTCCTGCTCTCATGCATAACACTTTCCACCCCACTTTTTCTTGAGTGGGATTAGCGTACCCGGATAGGCCTCTCTCACTGACCTAGCAGCCGAAGTATCACTCAAACCTTTTCAGGACAAAGTCTCTGCCACAGACCCTCCCGAATGAATGTCAGGGAGACGCCTCTGCCACAGGCCCTCTCTGATTGCAGATACGGAGGTAACCCTCCTCAGTAAAATTACGCCTGGATCTTCTTCTTTTTTTTTTTCCACATCAGCCCAAACCAGACCTTTAGAGACCAGCTCATGGTTGGTTGCTTATTTTGTCTCCATTTGACTGCTTCGCATCATCTGTGGTATTTTTATATTATGCGTTTCTCCCCTTTACTTGATTTTTTTTATTTAATTATTGCCACAAAGTACAGCGGGTACCACTTATGCCCCATGGGATATAAAACGAGAGCTGGCCACCATCGACCCAGGTACTAGGATTCATATTTACTATTTTTCAACCCCCCCCCCCTCCTCCCAAGATCCTTGGTTCAGCAGGCTCCCTAGACTAGGTATTCGTAAGTTTTTCACTCATTTATTCCCCTGGGTATCTGTGTTGTTTCCTTATACTCTCAATTGCTCCACATAGCTCCATGTTTTTTTAAACACCTTCCACTTGTTCCATTTTTCATGAAAATCCCCGCTTTCTTCAGGGATGCTCTCCTTCAGATCCTCCATTCTATAGGTTTCCTCTACTGCGTCTACCCACTCCCATATCCGGGGACACTCAATATTCTGCCAATTTTTTGGAATAAGCCGTTTTGCTGCGTTCAATAAGTGTGGAACTAATGACTGTTTATATTTTTTTACACCCTCGCAGCTACCATGGAAAAGTACGGTAACTCTATACCTGTGATCTCTTTGATATGTGTCAACACCCCTGCCCAAAATTTCTGGATTTTCGGGCAGGTCCACCACACATGCGCCATTGTTCCTCTATCCGCACATCCTCGGCAACACTTGTCCGACAGACCGGCTCTGAAATGGCGGGTTTTGTCGGGTGTGGTGTACCAGCCCGAAATGCATTTATAATTAGTTTCAGCCGTGCGCGTGTCTATGGCAGAAGAATGAGTCAGTTTCATTAATCTAGCAAACGTGTTTTCCCCCCTAAGTGTTCCCAGTTCCCAGTTCCCGTTCCCATTTCTGTACAAATGTGGGTTCCCCCTGTGCATCCAACCTAACCAACATCTTATATAATTTTGAGACCGTGCCCTTTGGGTTATCGAGGTGACAGACTTTCTCAAGTGGGGTCAACTCCTCCTTCGTCCGTAAGGGTTTAGGGAGGTATTGAACAAAATGATAGAGCTGGGTATAGCGCCACTTGTTTAGTTCCCACATGTCTATCTTAGCTTTCAGCTCCTCATATGTCCTAATTTCTCCGTCCTTGATTATGTCCCCCAAGTGTACTTTTTCCGTTCTAATCCAATTCCCCCCGATTTTTTTTTTCCCCTGGTGCAAAATACGGATTTTCTTTTAAATTTAATAGTGGGGAGTTAAATTTCTTGTCTGTTTGTGTCAATCCCCTGTCCCATAATCTCAAGGTGTCTCGTGTCAATTCAAAAGCGTTTCGATCAAGTGCTCTACATTGTGTAGGAATCCAAATAATATTGCCTAAAATTACTTTAGCTTGTGTCATTTCTAATTGCACCCATCTTTTCCCAATTCTATTCCTGGCCCATTCCACTACCCGTGACAAAACAGCTGCTTGATGATATTTCCTAATATCGGGCACTGCTAGGCCCCCATGTTGCTTCTCTTGTTTCAAAATTGAGAGGGAGATGTGGTGTTTTTTGTTTTTCCACACGAAGTTCATAAGTATAGAGTTGAGAATTCGAAGGAACTGGGGGGTAAAGCTATTGGAATCAATTGAAATTTATATAATATTTTTGGTATTATTATCATTTTCAACATGTTTATGTGACCAATCCAAGAAATAGGTTTATTTATTATTTTTTTCACTTCGCTTTTTATCTCGTTTAACAGGGGAATGTAATTTATTCTATAAATCTGCCTATCCGAGTTAGACAGTTTTATACCCAGGTATTTTAGTTCTTTTCTCCAGGGAAAAGTACAAATCCCTTTTACCTGCCCAATTTCTTTTTTGTTGAGATTTTTATTTAAGATTTCTGATTTTGTTACATTAATCTTAAAATTCGATATGGCCCCATATTCTTGTAATACCTCCATTAACCTGGGGATAAGTGGTTTTAAGAGATAAAATATGAAATCATCGGCGAAAGCAGACAGTTTATGCTCCTCCTTTCCTGCCCTTACGCCGTTGATATCGGGGTCATTTCGAATCGTGGCAAACAAGGGTTCCATAGATAGTATAAAGAGCAATGGCGATAATGGGCAGCCCTGTCGGGTTCCGTTCTTCATTTCGAAAGCCTCCGATAGTGTTCCATTTATTTTAATGTTTGCAGTAGGGTAGTGATATAAAGTTTTTATCCATCTAATCAACCTATTACCCAGGCCCATCATCTCTAGAGTCTGCAGCATGAGTCCCCAGTCTACCCTGTCAAAAGCTTTTTCAGCATCCACTGACCGGAATAGACCTGGGGACCCATCCCGCCATATCTTTTGGACTAGAAGGAGTGACCTTATGCCATTGTCCTTCCCCTCCCTCCCGGGGACGAAGCCCACCTGATCTGGGTGGACTAGGAAATGCATAACCCCTTTCAGTCGCTCCGCTAGGATTTTCGCAAACAATTTAATATCTGAATTTAATAATGCAATTGTTCTGTAGCCTGAGCAAAGTGAACGGTCTTTCCCTTCTTTTAATATTATCGCAATGGATGCAGTAAGTGCGTCCTTGCTTGTTACATACTCGCATCCAAGACCGTTGAAATAATTACAAAGCCTGGGAACCAGTATATTACTAAATTTTTTGTAATAGAACACTGTGAACCCATCTGGTCCCGGGCTTTTCCCAACTGCCGTGTTTTTTAAAGCCATTTTGACTTTGTCTTCTGTTATGGGCCTGTCCATATGGGAGCTTTCATTATCATCAATCTTTGGTAATCTAGCTTTCTTCAGGAAGTCTCGGGTTTTGGCTTCTTTTTCACCCCCCTGCCATCCCGACTGATTTATGTTGTACAAATTCTCGTAAAAATTCTTAAAAGTTGCAGCAATATCCTGGGTGGAATAGGCCAAGTCACCATTTGACTTTTTAATTTTTTCTATATAGTGTCTAGTTTTCTTTTTGAGGGCCATTTTTGCTAAATGCTTGCTGGGTTTATCTCCCCAGAGGTATCTCTCTCTGGCGATACAGTTGAATTTTTTCTTAGCATCTTGCTCTAAGATTTCCTTAAGTTCGTCTCTTTTTACGGTGAGATTGCGGTATAACTCTTTGGAGGGCTGTTTTTTATGTTTTTGTTCTAAAAGAGAAATTTCATTGACCAATGAATCCCACCTCCTGATCCTCTCGTTTTCTTCTCGCCCCCTCAGAGATTAAGATTCCCTGATGTACGCTTTATGCGTGTCCCAGAGGGTAGCGCTGGATATCTCCCCCGTATCATTTATGACAAAAAATTGTTTAAGTTCCTCTTCCACCCTATGCGCCCCTCCTGCCTCACGTATCAGATTTTCATTTAAATGCCACATCGAAGGTTGCTTTCGTAGTGGGGAGATCTGGATCTTCATGGTGATTGGCGCGTGATCAGAAATGGTTACTTCTCCAATATCAGTTTCCGTGATCTTATCCAACAACTTATGATCCACTAGAGTGTAATCTAACCTTGAGTACGTTCCGTGCGGAGGGGAGAAGAACGTGTAGTCCAGTATGTTGGGATGAAATGCCCTCCAAGCATCAACCAACTGGCACTCATGCATCCTTCTTTTTAACTTCTGCAACTGCCTGTTTGTTGTCTCCTTTGCATGTGACGTACTATCTTCTCTGGGATTCATACATAAATTAAGATCTCCCATCACAATCAGGTGGCCCTCCAAAAAGTTTTTTTTACTTTCCCAGTATTCTTTCAGTGTATTTGATTGGGTTGGCGTTGGGGGCATATACATTTGCCAGGGTACAGGCCATACTCCCTATTTTACCTTTGAGAAATAGAAATCTACCCTCTGGGTCTGTCAGCCTTGTCTCCAAGACAAACCCTGTACCATTTGCAAACCCAATGGCCACACCGCGTGCCTGTTTGGAGGTGGCATCCCCATGGTACCATAATGGGAACGTAGGTAAGTATAATTTAATATTTGAATCGAAAGAAAGATGGGTCTCCTGTAAGAAGACGACGTCCGCCTTGTAGTGTTTGATCTCGTCTAAGACTTTAGATCTTTTCACTGCAGAGTTAAGACCCTTGACATTGTATGATAGAAACTTCAGCTCAGCCATACCTGCCTACCTGTCTGTGTATCCTTCGTTCCCTTACAGAACCCAGGGGAGCTACCGATCCTGTCTTTGTCGCCCGTCTGAACCATGAAGGAGCCCCCACCCTTTCTCCCCTCCCCCACCCTTTCCCCCCCTCCCCCTCCTTGAGCCTATCCCCCGCCCTCTCTCCCCCTCCCTCCCCCCTTTGGCCCATTAGGGACCTCAACACCGTGGATATCCTCCCTCCTCATTTCCACCGGAACTTTTGAATGAGGTGGAGCCTCCCCCCCAACCTGGGGTCTTAACAGTGGTCTACTACCGTTCCCATTTGAAGAATGCTAGTGGAATCACTTTTAGACCACCACCCCACGGACCCCCGACCTGCTCATTTTTCCAGTGTAGTTGATTAAAGTGCTGAAATGCTTAATCTACCCATCCTGGCAACACTAGCGCTGGGATATTCAATTTGGAACAGAACCCAGGTAAGTCCTCCGGGAAGGTTAGTCTAGCTGACACCCCATCTTTCTGCCCAATGAGACACGCAGGGAATCCCCACTGATATTTGATGTTCTGTAACTGCATCTGTTCCAGAAGGGGTTTTAGACATCTCCTTCTAGCTAGAGTTTCCCAGGCCAGATCTGGGAAAATCAATATCTCAACGCCCCTATAACACAGAGGGGGATTTTTCCTGAGTCTCGACCAAATTTCTGCTTTGTCCCCGTAGTATCTAAATCTGACAATTATGTCTCTTGGTCTTGCCTCCTCGCCATTGTTAATCCTTCCTATACGGTGTACCCGTTCGATTTTGAGGGGTTCTTCGGTATCTTGATCTAGGAGGGGAATAAACAGACTATTTAATATTTTTTTCAGATCTTTCCCTCGTTCTTCTTTGATGGATCTAATCCTTAGATTTTTTCTTCTGTTACAATTCTCCTGGTCTTCCAAGCGGTACTTTAGCGTCCTCTGGTTCTGATGGATGGTCAGATATTGATTTTTTTAATTGGTTCAATTCAAGTTCCTGTTTTTCCAGCCTGTTCTCTGTTTCTTCTACTCGCGTCAACAGATGGCTTAGGTCTGTTCTGAGGGTGCTGACATGCAGTCCCCTCAGCAGGTCTTCCAGTTCACCCTTCGATGGAATATGCGTATCTGTACTTCCCTCCGCATTTTGAGTCCGGTCTTGTTCTCCTTCTATTGATATATCAGGGGTTAGAAGGTTAGTTCCCCCCGCCTCTTTCTTAGCTGTACCCATTTTCTCTGTTTTTTTGGTGTTGCCAGGGTCATATATTGTTTTATTGTACTGGTAGTAGGGTTGTCCTTAGGGGTTTTTGGGGCGGAGCCCCTTGTTATCTTGCTCATATTGCATTTTTTTTCTTGCCCGGATTTGCTTCCCCAGTTTTAACTGTATTCGCTCCACGGCAATCCACCAACCCACAAGCAGATCCCACCGTGCCTAGATACCCTTGCGCGTTAGCCAGGTGCGGGGTTTTATGCGTGGCCTCCTACTCTATCTGAGCGTCGGAGATATTGAGACCTAGCCCCCCCCCCCCCGTAACTACCCTCCCTGCCCCTGATTTTAGTCAGAAGGCTGGTTGCCCAGGTACAGTAAGGAGATAGGTCCTCTTTATGACTGAGTACTAGAGAGCGTCCTGTGTTGACTGCTGTATTAGGGAGGGGAGGTTTCAATAGTAACACACTTAAGGTTATTCAGGGGTTATTCAGGAGAATTGTAAGGCTCCCCTTTTATTCTGAGGGGTCTATAACCTTTGCTCTGGACAATCAGGGCCCATTGAGTCTTGGTATGTCCCCGTTTACATAATCCTACAGACCTATGGCGAGCCTACAACCCCTAGATGCTATGGGGCTGTTATTTTATACCTCCCCGTGACCTGATACTGTGTGTTGTGCAGACCAGTCCAACCAATCCTATTTGTCTTATTAGGGTCTCCTATTTCTATTACAGAAGTACCCCCGAGGGACTGGGGACTGTGACCTCTTTGCAAGTGTATGGTGACCTAACACAGAGCATACACACATGGAGGGCTTTTTGCACAGTGATTTAGAACTTGGAATATAGTGTTGCTGTCATCATCTCGCTGCCGTCATCAGCTCACCCCAGTTTATACTAGTGTACACATAATAGTATCACACATAGTACATTTTTTTTTTTTTTGCAATAGGGAGGTATGTTACCCAACGCCTTTAAGGAGCTCAACACGCCCCAAGGGGACCCCCTGCAGCAAAGGGAAAACTTAACAAGGTAGTGTCAGAGACACAAAATGTCCTAGTAAAAATATAATTTATTTTTTCCTGCAGTGAGTTCCAACAAGCCGCGTCTCTACCAAGTGAGACTCTCAAGATCTTATACAGTCTCTATTCAATATTTAATACACACTTACCCAACTTCAGGTTCCAACAGTTTACGTGTGCTAAGAGTGAGTGGATATTACCTGCCATCGGCAGTGCAGGGACCGGAGGTCAGAGGGATCCGTGACATGGGGTATGATGTGATCGGAGCCGTCACCGCGGGCTTTGCATTACCTCTTGCTCCATACAATTTCGATCGGTCCGTCGAAAGGCTCCGTGAGGTGCGAGGGGTGTAGGAGCCCCGCAAGGAAGATTAGACACCGAGTGTAGAGAGCGCCGGCTGTGATCTTCGCAGCCGCGCTGCCTTGCCCTCGGCATAGGTATCGCTCAACGGATCCTTCGGCGTCCTTCTTCCCCCGGGGCCCAGGTTGGCTCGTGGCGCGGGTTCAGCCACTCCCTCGGCGAGCGCACATCACGTGCCGTCGTCATGACGTGGATCTTCTTCTTAACGTCGCCCAGGTACCGACTGAAAGAGGAGTCAATCTTTCAGTTTTCGGTTACCTTGATCCCCGATGGTTCGTCGGAATCCTTTTGGACCACCAGCCTCTCATTGGCGCTCCTCAGATGGGACTCCCCACCGAACAGCTACACTTGCTTGGGATCTTCAAAATTGGGGAACCCAGTCAACCACTGAGTCCCGGTCCTGTTTCAATGTTCGGACCAACATGGCCCCGAAACCAGGAAGACCACGTGGCACGCACGCCCCGGCCAGGTAGGCCATAACGCTAGGGCGCGGTGATGTGGCCACCCTAAAAGTGGGTGCCACACTGGAAGAAGAACCCTGCCAACATGGTGTCTGTTCCATAAGTACCCTCTCCCAGCATGCACAAACCTCCTGATTGACCGCTGGAAAAGAACACCCAAACCTCAACTCCACTGCTGCCACCTACCGCACCGAGATGGGGAAAACACCCCAGTACAACAGAATGAGCCCACAGCACAGCCAAGCTGAAACAGACCCTAATTAAATGATTGCAATTGGAATCAGTCACTTACACTCTCATTATACTCTAAATTTCAATAGCACCGGTACTTGGAAGTAACCCGGCGCTACATATATATTACACATACAGTCTATCTTTTAAAATGTTTTATTTTGTTTGGCTGACTGAAGTAAAACTTTAATGTGTAACTGCACATTTTGAGTATGACTGGCAGGTAGAGCTTGGAGCAGGGGGTCTACAATACAAGTGATCTGTTGTTAATACACTTTAGATCTTTTTGCATTAAAATACATATCTGTGACCTCCACCTCTGTGAATTGTGAGTGCTTTACTTCGACTTCATTATAGACTGTAGAGAGGAGTGCTTGCTCCTGCTAGGGCATTCTCGCCAGGCAATCTGTCCAGCGGCTTTTGCTGGCTACCAAACTTAAGTGGGGTACACGCTATGAGATGCAGAAAGAACGATCGTCCGATTTTTGCAAGTTGGAACCAAGGAAGGGAACAATGTATGAAAATTCTTATGATAAAGGCTTTTTTTTTTGTTTCTGATTATTGCGCAGTCTTTACTTTCTGATTTTTCCCGTAAAAAAAAAATGGTACACGTTAAACAAAAATTGTTTCCTGTACTAGAAATATTTTGGAGGTTTGTCCTTTTCGGAAATTTTGGTTCAGAAGATCGGAATCGGCTGTCGAAAGTTTTTCCAAAAACCTATCATACGATTCTTTGTGTGTACGAGCATTTATCCAGAAATTCTCGGCCCCCTCCTCATCCTTGAAATGCCTGCCTGTTGACTGTTGAAGGGGGATTTAGGATAGAGCAGCTACTCTTTCATCCCACCTGGTTAAAAAATCTAGGGAGGACAAGGAACAGCCTACTGTTTCCAATCAGACAAAGGCTGTCTAGTAGATTTGCCGTAAGATGAAAGGAGCAGCAAGAAACAACCAAGAGCAGGTCTGTGATATGCAATGATAAAGCAATTGCCCCATATACATATATGAATACTGATTTTCCAGATAAACTAAGTTTTTTTTTTAGTTCTTGCCATGCACTGATAGAATAACTTATTAAAGGGGTTGTCAAGGTTCGCTTTTTATTTTCTAAATAGGTTCCTTTTAAGCTAGTGCATCGTTGGTTCACTTACCTTTTCCTTCAATTTCCCTTCTAAATTAAGGTGACCAGATTTTTAAAATAAAATCCGGGGACATTTTTTATTTTCATTTTTTTACTAGTAATGGCGGCAATCAGTGACTTTCTGCCCGTCGCCGCCCGCCTCACAGCTTGTCAATTCTCACTTTCCGGGCCCCGGCTACTACTGGGTGGGGAGCGGAGGAAGATTACTCCGCCAGGGAAGGCAAGGAGATAAGCAGGCAGGGGACTGACCGAGCCAAGGCAGGAGAACATGCGAGCGGAGCTGAATGGGCATGCACCCGAAATTGAAGAAATATTACCTCCGCTCCGACCAGCACATGATCATCAGGAAGGGGCACAGATAATGAAAACAATGTAATTCTGATTCTTTTTTTATGAATTTTGCACTGACTGTCTTTGAAATTGCCCCAGCCCCTGTTCAAATCCAATCTGGGGACAAATCCAGGGACAGACTTGGTGTGGGGACAGTGTCCTCAATCTGGGGACTGTCCCTGGAAATCAGGAATGTCTGGTGACCCTAAATGTTTTTTTTCTTTGTTTTCTTTGTCTGAATTTCTCACTTCCTGTTCCTCCTCAGTAAGCTGTTCTGGCTGACTAAACACCACTCGGATGATGGTGGCAAGCTTACTGAGGAGAAACAGGAAGTGAGAAATCCAGACAAATAAAAAAAAAACATTTAGAAGGGAAATGGAAGGAAAAGGTAAGTGACGCATCAATGCACTAGCTTAAAGGAACCTATTTAGAAAATAAAAAACAAACTTTTACAACCCCTTTAAGCTGATCTTTTTCACACACAAATGTAAGAGATTTTAAAAAGATGACACCTCTCCTTTAAACTCCACATCAAACCCAATTTCCTGACTGCCATATTACTGGAAATGTTACATTTAGCTTTTTCACTCTGCTGAACTAATATTTGCTCAGTTAAAAACCTTAAAAGTCCTTATGTAACTGGGCACAGTTTTGGCAAGGGCACAGAGTGGAACTTCTTCTTCTAAGCTAAACGTTTGCACAGAAGCAAAGAGGACGACTAAGGCCAAACAGTAATGGCATTGACCCAGACAGTTAGGTCAGTGGCTTACAAATATTAAAAATGCCTATATTATCAGACCAAAGCTGCTTGAGTTCTGTAAAGATTAATGCCACTTGCGGTATACGTTTAAAGCTGGCCATACACAAAGTAAAATTTTGTTGCAAAATTTTTGTTTTTAAGACATATACAGTATCTCACAAAAGTGAGTACACCCCTCACGTTTTTGTAAATATTTTATTATATCTTTTCATGTGACAACACTGAAGAAATTACTCCTTGCCACAATGTAAAGTAGTGAGTGTACAGCTTGTATGACAGGGTAAATTTCCTGTCCCCTTAAAATAACTCAACACAGCCATTAATGTCTAAACCACTGGCAACAAAAGTGAGTATACCCCTAAGTGAAAATGTCCAAATTGGGCCCAATCAGCCACGTTCTTCCGCTACTGGTGTCATGTGACTTGTTAATGTTACAAGGTCTCAATTCTGTGTTGTCACTGGAAATTCAACATAGCACCTCATGGCAAAGGAGTCTCTGAGGATCTGAAAAAAAAATTGTTGCTCTACATAGTGATGGTCTAGGGCAGGCATGTCCGAAGTCCGGCCCGGGGGCCAATTGCGGCCCCCGTTCCAGTTTAATTTGCCCCCCCAGATAATTTGGATATATACTATATTTATCGGTGCTGCCTCGGAGGAGACAGGCTGCATGCATGGCAATGGCAAGGCTGCATTCATGGCACTGATTGGGCTGCATTTATGGGCAATGACCCTTATTTTGCTTCACAGTTCTTTATTTACATATTTTTTTCCCTGAAACTTCCCTCCTAAAGTGAAGGTGCGTGTTATATGCCGATAAATACGGTATATCCAAATTACACGCCCAAGCTCATCTCTTCACCACACACAGCCACAAAGGCAGGAGAATTCTTGTTGGGCTGTGTATTAGTGCTCGGGAGCAGACACACTTAGACCAAATTGTAATGGTTCAAAGAATGTCAGCAAAATGGTCGGTCCTTACCAATGTTCACTTCATCAAATCTGGCCCTCTTTGAAAAAAGTTTGGACACCCCTGGTCTAGGGCTATAATAAGATTGCCAAGACCCTGAAACTGAGCTGTAGCATTGTGGCCAAGACCATACAATGGTTTAACAGGACAGGTTCCACTCAGAACAGGCCTCACCATTGTAGACCAAAGTGCTATGCATCATAGTGCACGTGCTCAGCATTATATCCAGCGTTGGAGAAACTGCTCGAGTTGGTGAAGACTGTGTACCCCAGGGCAGACATCAGCTATGTCCAGAACAAAATATCCAACCTGAAGAGTACTTTTAAAAGGGAGCTGAACAAGGTCCAGGATTCAGAGATCTGGAGCATCAGTAGATGACATGTATGTCCCGAGGCTGTGGTATTACCACAGCCTGTGGTTTTTGACCGACCAGACAGAACTCAGGTTATTGCTGTCTACACTCCCTTTCAACATCTGCTGAGGCCACAGCTCCTGAGGCCACCTTGCTGCACAGGATGAATATGTGGAGGAGCCCAGCTTGACCCAGGTATAGCATTGTTGAACATATTTGTATCCCAAAATACACCGATGATAACTAGACATTATTGTTCAAATATTTCTGCCTTATCAAAGTGTTTTCCATATCAATAGACAGTTGTGACCAAAAATGATTTGAACAAGAATGAAAAATGCTGGGGTCAGAATGATAGTCTTTTCAATTTGTCCACATTTAATTTACAACAGTGAGGAGTTCAAAATTGTATGCGATTTGATGACCAAACCCTAAAAAAGATTCTAATTGTGTCCCATTTTCAAAAAGGGGAAAGAGACAGTCTGGAGGAGCCCATGGCCAGCAGCCAGACGGAGTCCCAGATCCCTCCCCTATGTCCTCCTGCTAAAATGACCAGGAAGAGCAGGAATTTGGAGGAGGCCACAGCTGCCTTCCTCAGGGATTTAGCGTGGTGACAGCCAATAGGTTATGGGGGATGGCCGGTGACCAGAGAAGAAGGTGCAAGGTTCTCATCCTGCAGCTTCTCAACACGGGGCAATGGGTGAGATCTATGGCACCACCCACCTGTTTGATTTTTTTATATTTTTTTTATATTTTTTTTGTGAGCCCACATACACAACCTTTGCAGCCAACCCACCCACCACAGCAGCATGATGGTCAATGGCAATACCAGCCAAAAGACCCCCAACAAGGCCGCTAGTCTGGGGATTTTTAACCCTTCTCCACTTACTAATTTAATTTATTTTTGGTAAATGTAACAGAACCCCAAATGGGACAGGGGTTAACGCTGTTTACGATATTCTATTCCGAGCCCAAGACAGCTTATCGACACTCCACAATCTGGCAACACG
Source organism: Rana kukunoris (assembly GCA_029574335.1). Classification (NCBI taxonomy): domain Eukaryota; kingdom Metazoa; phylum Chordata; class Amphibia; order Anura; family Ranidae; genus Rana; species Rana kukunoris. The sequence continues at coordinate 99,616,146 of CM056058.1, read as the reverse complement.
ACCCATACAGATTTCCCCCCAGAAATGAGACACTGCTCTGTGCTCTGGTTCAACAGGAATAGCCAATCTTTATTGAGAAGGCAGGCTCTTATATACACCAAAAAGAATACATGCAGTAATCAAATGGACAATGACACACTCCACCCACAACATCATACAATGGTTACTAACGAGCCCCCCTCAATACACATCTTTTAGTAGACAGACAATCCATCTCCGAGATAATCTACATGAGCTAAAAGTCAGACATCTGACCTTTAGACTGTGCTAACTCTCAATCCACATTTATCATCAATAGAAATTCACACAATACAGTGACAATTAGCATAACACAATGAAAGGTCTTTAGGAGCCATACTAAGGTTAATTTACACCACAGTCGCAGACGACATTAACACCTTAACATTCTATGTTCCCACATTGAATGGGTCACTCTTTATTGACCCGTTGGGTTCAGATTTAACAACCTGTAAATAGTTCTTGCAGACATTCTTGAATATATTGTGGAATACAGACCTATGTTAAAACAATCCAACATATGTCTCTTATTTCCTGGCCCAATCTGTGTATGAGCTTCAGGGTCCCACGGCCCTCCCGTTACAGTAAATAATTTGATTTATTATGTTTTCTATATTGTTGTATGCATAGAATGTACTTTTTGGTTAAGTTCTTTATACACCCTGTTCCAAATTATTATGCAAATTCTATTTCAGTGTCATAGATTAAATATTTTGTTTTTCAGTTTAGCTCATGGATGGCATTGTGTCTCAGAGCTCTTTTGATCACTGAAAACAATCCCGGACACCTGTGATAATTAGATTGCCAGGTGAGCCCAATAAATTGAAAAACTACTAAAGGACAGTGTTCCACATTATTAAGCCGAGCACCATTTTCAAGTAATATAGGGAAGAAAAAGGATCTCTCTGCTGCCGAAAAGAGTGAAATAGTTCAATGCCTTGGACGAGGTATGAAAACATACTTCATATTTCAGGAAAACGTAAGCGTGATCATCGCACTATTAAAAGATTTGTGGCTGATTCAGAACACAGGTTTTGTGCAGATAAAGGCACATTGAGGAAGATTTCTGCCAGATCTATGCATATGCTAAAACACCATTACATAGCAGCAAACAAATATTTGAAGCTGCTGGTGTCTCTGGAGTCCCACGAACATCAAGATGTAGAGTCCTCCAGAGTCTTGCAACTGTGCATAAACCTTCCATTTGGCCACCACTAACCAATGCTTACAAGCAGAAACGGCTGCATTGGGCAGAAAAATACATGAAGACTAATTTTCAAACCGTTCTGTTCACTGATGAGTGCCTTGCAACCCTGGATGGTCCAGATGGAAAGAGTAGTGGATGGCCACCCTGTTCCAACAAGGCTGCGACATCAGCAAGGTGGTGCTGGAGTCATGTTTTGGGCCGGAATCATGGGAAGAGCTGGTCATCCCCTTTAGGGTCCCCGAAGGTGTAAAGATGACCTCTGCAAAGTATGTGGAGTTCCTGACTGACCACTTCCTTCCCTGGTACAGAAGGAAGAACAAAGCTTTCCGTAATAAAATCATCTTCATGCGTGACAATGCACCATCTCATGATTCTTTACCTCTGCATCAATGGCTGCTATGGGGATAAAAGGAGAGAAAGTCATGGTGTGGCCTCCATCCTCCCCTGACCTCAATCCTATTGAAATCCTTTGGAGCATCCTCAAGCAAAAGATCTATGAGGGTGGAAGGCAGTTTACATCCAAACAGCAGCTTTGGGAGGCTATTCTGACATCTTGCAAACAAATTTAAGCAGAAACTGTCCAAAAACTCACAAGTTCAATGGATGCAAGTCTTGTGAAGCTGCTATCAAATAAGGGGTCTTATGCTAAAATATAACGTGACCTGTTAAAATGTTTAACTACTTGCCGACATGCCGCCGTCATTTTTACGGCGGCAGGTTGGCTCCCCTGCGCGAGAGCTCGTAGCTCTACGTCGGCTCTCTCGCAGGCCACTAGGTGACCCCCCAATCGCCCCGTGCGCGTGCCCGGTGGGCGCGATTGTCGCCGGGCACCCGCGATTGCTCGTTACAGAGTGGGGAACGGGAGCTGTGTGTGTAAACCTTGGGGCAAATTCACCCCAAATGTGGTGGAATTGTGTTGGGTGCCTATTCCAAGGAAAATGTGTGGTGTGCGGTCGCAATGCGCTGTGCAACTTTGTGCAAGGTAATCAACTGCCTCACAGTGAATGACCAGCAATTAACCCCTTGCCGACTAGCGCTCAACGATATATGTCGGCACAATGGCACAGCTGGGCAAATGGGCATACAGGTACATCCCCTTTTAAAATGCATCATTGTGGGCGCCCGCCCGCCGCAACCTCCGTGCGAGGCACCGTGAGCGGGTCCCGCGGACTTGATGTCCGTGGGGATACCTGCGGTCATTTCGCAGAGAGGAAGAACGGGGAAATGCTGATGTAAACAAGCATTTCCACATTATATATATATATATATAATTAATAAAAATGCCATAAAACGATCCACTATTTTGTAGACGCTATAACTTTTGCGCAAACCAATCAATAATAATTTTTTTTTTTTTACCGAAAATATGTAGAATATGTATCGGCCTAAACTGAGAAAAAAAATGTTGCTTTTTTTTTTCAAAATTGTCGCTCTATTTTTGTAGGTCTATTTTGTGGGGGGGGGGGGGGGGGGGAAGGACATCAATTTTGTTTGGGAGCCACGTTGCACGACTGCGCAATTGTGAGTTAAAGCGATGCAGTGCCGAATCGGAAAAGGTGCTCTGGTCTTTGGCAGCCAAATGGTCCGGGGCTGAAGTGGTTACAGATGTGTGTGTGTGTGTGTGTGTGTGTGTGACATCTGAAAAAAAAAAAAATATAAAAAAAAAAAAGAAAACTGTTTGATCTGCCAAGCTTAGGGTGTCATCACTGCGCTAATCGTACCACACACCAGCCCTTACTGAGATTTCCTCAGGGCAAGGATCTGCCCCTGCCTATGACGGCACAATGATGGAGAAGCAGAAGATTTAATTGGCTTATCTCCCTGTGAGTGTGCTCTTTTCAGAATACCCCTTGTCAGCACATTATCTAATGAGAGACTGATAAGAGACTGCTTGCATGTAAAAGAATACATTTAATGATGTTTTCATGAATACAGAGTTGCATTATTTGAGTCTTTTGAGTACAGCTTTAACCACAAAAATCCAACAGGGAAAAACAAGACCTGTCAGAAAACCAGAGGGTGATTTATACTGCCCAGAATGTGCCCAGAATGTGCCCAAATCCTAATTGTTTAGGTAACTGATGCTGAAAACATTTCAGTGTCAGGACTTCAGACAGAAAAGAACTTTAAGGAGTGGTAAGCAGACCCATTTTTTCCCTTGTCTAATGCTCCAGGTCTGTTTAAATGGCTCGCCACACAGTGGGCAGACTGACGCAATTACTCCCTCCATAATCATTTGAAACAGACTGAAGGTCTGATCCTAGAGCCAGTAAGGAAACATTTGCTTAACACTGTTAATGCAGTGTGTAGAACAGAGAGGTGGAATCCAGGCATCCATACAGCTCTCTGTTGGTGGCCATGTGGTGTACATAGAGCTTCCCAAGTTCTATGCAAGCCAGGCGTCCAGTGTATGCCTATTAACACTCCATCTGTGGACTTAAAAAAGAAGTGTTTTCTGCCAGTTATTTTTAGCCTGTATAACACTATATAGTGATTCCATCAGTGATCCTCTAAGCTAAAGTGTATTTTCTCTGAGCTTTCTCCAGCATGATGTTCTAGAGCAGTGGTTCTTAACCTGGGGGTCGGGACCCCCTCGGGGGGCAAATTATGATTTGCCAGGGGTCACCAAATCCTAGGCAGTTCCTGAAGCCCACACCACTCTCCCAGCCTTTTTTTAACCGCCCAGTAGAGCTGTCCCTGGAGCCTGTGGACAGCCAGCTGGGCTGTTCCTGGAGACCGCAGCCGCCCAATCAGCCTCTTCACAGCCACTCATTCAGTTCACGGCATGGCTGGGGGCAGAGACTTGAGGTCAGCTGACTGGTGAGGAATGTGAAGTGGGAGGGGCTGGAGGAGACACTATTCCCTGATTTCGGCATAGGTGTCACTGCTACGAGACACCACAAAGTTGGAAACGCAGTAAAGCCAGAGACACAGTGAGTAACACTGTGATTAGAGTTGCCATTAAAAGTCCCCACTACATTTCTCAGATCAGCAGATGACCTTGATCAAGAGCACCTAAGTTGGCCGATCAGAACTCCCCCCAGCACTGCCACTCATCCCACCCCCCCCCCCCACCAAGGAGTTATGCTGCATACACACAATCAGAAATTTAGACAAGAAAAGTCAGATGCAAGCTTTTGGTCGTAAATTCTGACCGTGTAGGCTCCATCAGACTTTTGCTGTTGGAATTTCCGCCAACAAAAGATTGAAAGCTGGTTCTCTATTTTTCCGACAGAAAAAGTTCCTATCGGAAAATCCACTCGTCTGTATGAAATTTCGACGTGCAAAAAAACACGCATGCTCAGAATCAAGCAGAAGAGCCGAACTGTTCTTGACAGTCGGAATTTCCAACAAGATTTGTGTGACCATGTGTATGCAAGTTTGAGCCAACATTCCGTCAGAAAAAATCCACGATTTTCTTGTTGGAATTTCTGATTCTGTCTTTCCATAAGAGAAGGGGGAAAAAAATTGAGAATACATGGAAGGATGAGGAACAAAGAAAAAGAATGAGAGAACAAGAAAAAAAGGCTAGAGAGAGGGATGGGGGGGACAAGAAATTAGGATAGAGAGAGATAAAAGGGGAAAAAAAGAACAGAAAGAGTTGTATATCCTAAAATGTACCATAAGGGGTTTTAATACTGTAGTGGAACAACAACTTGGGAAATGTTATCAAGGAGTCATGGCACTAGAAAGGTTGAGAACCACTGTTCTAGAGAGTAATCCTTCTGTGTCATGGGTGTTGTCATGGACCATGAAATACTGAAATCCTAATTCATGTATTACAGATTTGATTCTGAACCCCAGCCAGGTCAACAGACTCATAAGTGATACTTATTGTCCATTGTGTGATAACCCTGTTTAAAGCCTTTCTATTATCAGGTGCAAATGACTTCTGCCCTGTCTCTGGTCTCCAGACAGTTCCATTGTTCTGTGGCTGGCTATTGTGTACATTGATTGACCCCCTGGGGCTTTTGTCTGAACACACATATTCAGGCTATTCAAGCTTTGGGACCAATCTCTGCTGAGACATTTTCAAGTCCTCATTTGCATGGTTTAAGAGGACCAGATTGAAGACTGCATACTTTACAATGGACCAATAAGAAAGCGGTTGTTGGGGGCGGGATGTTCCAAATCCTGTATAAAGTGTGCTGTGTACTTTCAATAAAGTGTGTCCTGTTACATTCAGCATTAAGCCATGGCTCATGTGTGGATTATTCAGCGATTCCAGGGATATTCCTAGTCGGGGAATATTGGGTGATCTCTTTTATGGGAGAAGAAGGGAATGCTTGACAGGGATATGTTCTACGACCGTCACAGGTGTTTGATAGCCTGGCCAATCAGTCGGACTGATGCATGCTTGGAGAACTATTAAATATCTGAGACACTTCCTGTTCTATCTACTCCCTGAAACAGAAGGGGGAGGGATCACCGCTCCATTTGGATGTGTGGAAATGGCACTCTCATCAATGTGGAAGCAGCAGGTGCAGGCTAAGCATATAGCAATTAGAAGAGGGAAGGCCTGGACAGCCGCACTCCGATTAAAACACCTTTTTTGTGCAAAATAACAAAAGTGCAAACCACAGCAGGGTACAGGATAAAAAACTGACACGTTTGTAGCACTACCCCCGGAGGAGCTGCTGGTTTGTTTCGGGTGGCATGTTACCTTGTGTTCCTCCGCCGTCTAGGGGTATTTGGTACAAGTTGCAGTAATGGAATGTCTACACGACAGGTGTCTTTTTCTGTGCTCTTTATTACCCAGCCGGGTAATAACAATAAAACTTGGTGAAGAATGGAGGAATAGAAGATATGGAAATAGCAGATTCAGGTGTATATAAAAAGGAAACAGTCCTGCTCCCAACGACAAACTTTCACTTCGCCACTCTAGCCGGAATGGGTATAGCGCACCTGGACAGGCCTCTCTCACAAGCCTGGCAGCCAGAATAACACTCGGACTTGGGGTTAAGTCTCTGCCACAGACCCTCCCAATGGTTGCAGAAAATAGTCCGGAGTCCTCTTGACTGGACTTGACACCTGGATCTCCTTCAGGTAGTTCTAAATTGGGGTACTGACTGACAGGTAGCTAACATCCAGCCTCTCAGTGTCCGGTTCCACTGGTTCCTGATGGATGGTCAGGCCCCTATTGGAACACCAGCCTCTCTTGGTACTTCTCAGGCAGACTCTTCATCGTACAGCTTCCGCCACACGAGGAGAAGACCCAGGAAAATGGCATCTGCCACATAAATACCCTCCCCAGCATGCACAGCGAGGCAAACTCCTACTGATAAGCTGCACCCAATCCTTGACTCCACTGCTGCCACCTGCCGACCTGGGGTGTGATCAGCACCCCAGACACAACAGAATGAGCCCACAGCACAGCCAAAGCTGAGACAGAGGCCTAAATTTAAACAAATTAGCCTGGTCAGAGTTGCCTAACTCTCTGACCCCCTCTAAATTCAACCTAGCACCGGTTCTGGAAAGTAATCAGGTGCTACACGTTTCACACTCTCAACAGTGCTTAGACATAGCTACGAGTCTTGGCTATGATTAAGCACTTTTGAGATTGTGAAACGCATCTGTTTTTTTTATCCGGTACCCTGCTGTGGTTTGTATGTAGCGCTCACCCTCGAAGGAGCCGCTGGATGTTGTTGGGATCAGGGTATTAAGATACCTTGTAGTGTGTCTAGGTGTAGTAGCAGTGAGCAGTAGCAGTGAGCGAATGTCCAGTCACCAGATGGGTTTTCAAATGCTTTATTCCAAGGCCCAACAATGGCCAACATCAACAGGAGATAGGAAAGGTTGATGAAGCAATAGAGAACTTTGTGGTATCAGGCCTGGATAAGAACACCGAGCAGTCCTGCTCTGTATAGTAGTAGATACAGTTCGCCGCCACTCTGGCCAGACCCTTGTTATAAGTCTGGCAGCCAAAGTGTCACTTGTAAGTTGCTGGGAGGAACAGGTCTATCTACAGACCTGGCTTGGGCCTCTGCCACAGGCCTAGTACTTCAGTACTCAGAGGAACAAATTCGGATTGAGCGAATCCTCCCAGTAAATGCAATTAAGGGTCACTGGTTGTCAGCTGACATGTACCTGTCAATCCTTGGTGACCAGATCCCCGATGGTTCGTTCAAGCCCTTTTGGATAACCTGCCTCCGGATTCTCCTCAAGCTGATCCCCCACCGAACGGCATACAGCCTGGGATCTTCTCAGTAAGGTTGGGGACCCAGTAAGTCACTGGGGCCCCTATCAACATCTGGATGGGTCTCCATGGAGCAGGCAGCTCCGGCCAGGTGGGCCATGCGGGCAGGGTCCGTGGATGCGCGCACCCTGAAGGTGGATGCCGCACCTCGAACGTGGACCCCGCGCAGAGAAAAAGAATCGACGACCCAGAACACACGGCTTTTTCCTTGAGGATGTCCCCTTTTAGAAGTTGTCTGTTTTTAGGCCTAGCTATGAAAACATGCAGGGATCTGCTCTCCTGGCAAGAACCCATGCAGGTGTTGGCTGCTGGAGACAAGTGTGTTTAAGGCCTAGAGAAAGCAAGCTGCTATAGTCCTCCACATATGGGGTTATTGACAGAGTGAGTGAGAGGTATACACAGGGACCTTTCTATCCTGAATGACATCTGACATTTTTAATGAAGTTATTTGGAAGCTGAAGATCAATATTTAGTTGTCTATATTGATGATTAGTATCATTAGGGCTACACTAGTTTTTGGGTTGGTAGCAACAAGTGATATAGCAAGGATGAGAACCTTTAAAAGTAAGCCAACCCCCATAGATAAGGAAATTGTTCTTGTGATCTCATTGAGCTGTGACCAGATTGTCGGTAACAATTACTAAAGAACATGCTAAGTTGAAAATAATAACCCCCAGCTGATGGCCACTTTTACTGCACAGTGCTGTCAAAGTTTGACTCTTAAATGCCGGTTCACACAGGGGCAACATGACTTTCAGCGAGACTTTGCGAGACGACTTACAACGCAACTTCAAGTTGCCTCCAGGTCAGGCTACTTTGCCAGTGGCCAATCGAACAATAATCCGTTCTGTGGGAAGGAGGGGTTTGCCTAAGAAAACTATTTTCTCTTCCTGTAAAGTTGCTTCACTTAAGACCGTGATCCTACTTTTGAGGCAACTTCCATTGAAATCAATGGGTACAAGTTGCCTTGAAGTAGTACAGGAATCTTTTCTGAAGTCGGAGCGACTTTAGTAGTGTACATTCACTTCAATGGAATTTCTCATGTCGCGCGACTTGGGGCGACACAATTTTATATGAACCGGCACTAACGCAGTGCCGACACAAGATCAACAAGTGCCCCCGAGCAAAGGCTGAAAAGTGCGCCCACCTTTTAAGCACCTCCCAACACTCACGGGTGGAAAAGGGGATGGGGCCAATCGTGTTTCTAGCATGCAATAAAGTCATATCAGTGAAAATGTTATAAGCAGTGCACAAATATGGGACAAACAGTGGCAAAGGAAAAAATGTCCCTGGGTTGGAGGTATCACTGCAAAGCTCCAGCCAGTGCAGGAGGAGCAACTGCTAGAAGGCTGTGTAAGTGCTCTGTTCTGCAGCATGACAGCCCAGTCTCCTGGCAGCTGCTCCTTCTGCTCTGAGAGGGATTGCTGTCATTTGTAAGCACAGAAACCGACCCAGGTAAATGACTTTTGTGTTTACACAAAGTGACCATCGGGAACACAGGGCTAGTGCCTGAGGTGGTGGTACCTCTGTGCTCCGGATAAAAATAAGTCCTGCTGACACTGCAGTCACTCCTTGCCCTGTGCACACACACAATACTCCGGAAGTTGCATGCTGCATTTTTTCATTTACTGTTAAGCAAGTGGGCTCCTCTGCGAATCTGCATGTGGGTGTTGGGTCCGATGGTATATATTTTTTTGAGGCGATTCCATTTGCACAGTTCCATTCAAGCTCCCTTCGGGGAGATCCTGGCATAATGGGACAAATACCAAAGGTCTCTGGACAATCGGATTTGGCTGAGTCAGGAAATCAGAGTTTCACTAGTCTGGTGGCTTCGCTCTCTGGTTCTTCAGTGGGGTAAATCCTTTCTAGCCTTGTATTGAACAGGGTGACCAATGCCAGTCTGGGTAGGGAGAGGTCCTTGGACTGAGCTCTGCTCAGGGTCATTGGTGGAATCCGTACTACCGAGTAATATCCTGAAACTTATGCGAACAGACTAGTTCTGGATCATGAAGGGATCGACTTTGGGGGCTCCCAGTACGGATCCAGTCGGACAAGGCAATGGCGGTGACTTATGTTCTTCGCCAAGGCAGACCAAAATAGGCTGTTGAGGGCCCTGGCTGTTGCCAGTATCCTCTGGTGGGAAGAGCATCTCGTTCAGGCCCTTTCTGGCATACGCTTTCCAGTAGAATACTGTAAAACTGATACCTCCGTTGGTTAGGGTTGAACCACGGGGTGGGCCCTTCACTGGGCCGTGTTTCATTGTAACACTGCTGATAGGGGGGTGGGGGGGCTGATTAGGTGAGAAGGAATGAGCCTCGAGTTCCATCGAGATCCATGTGTCCGCCTGGGTGGTTTTCTTCAGTGTCTCCTGATCTCGTACTTCCTGGTGCATACCTTTTTTATTCCAGGGGTTAGACGTCTGTTTCCACCAGTGTAGTTTCTTCTACTGCTGTGGGATCTGAGGGGGTGTTCAGCTCATCCTTAATCAGTTTTTTCCAGGGGCGCCTAGAGAATCATCACTACATACAGTTGTGTTCTTAAGTTTACATACCCTGGCAGAATTTATGATTTCTTGGCCAGAATATGAATAACACAAAAACATTTTTCACTCATTGTTGGTATTTGGCTGAAGCCATTTATTATCAATCAACTGTGTTTACTCTTTTTAAAACATAATGGCAACAGAAAATACCCAAATGACCCTGATCAAAAGTTTACATACCCTGGTGATTTTGGTGCCTGATTCACAAGTTGAGTTTGAATGGCTATTAAAGATAACCATCCTTAACTGTGATAAAAGGTCAATGCGGTTCTGGACTCCTGACAGACCCTTGAATCTTTCATCCAGTGCTGCACTGACGTTTCTGGATTCTGAGTCATGGGGAAAGCAAAAAAATCGTCGGAGGATCTGCTGGAAAGGGTAGTTGAACTGTAAAAAACAGGAAAGGGATATAAAAAGATGTCCAAGGAAATGAGAATGCCAACCAGTGTTCAAACTCTAATCAAGACGTAGAACATGAGGGGTTCTGTTAAAACCAAACCACACGGTTAGGTAGACCAACTAAAATTTCAGCCACAACTGCCAGGAAAATTGTTCGGTATGCAAAGAAAAACCCACAAATGACTTCAGGTGAAATGCAGGACTCTCTGAAAACATAGGTGTGGCCGTTTCAAGATGCACAATAAGGAGGCACTTGACGAAAGATGGGTTGCATGGTCGAGTCACTAGAAAAAAGCCATTACTATGCAAATGCCACAAAGTATCCTGCTTACAATATACCAAACTGCAGAGACAAGCCTCAAACCTTCTGGCACAAAGTCATTTGTAGTAATGAGGCCAACATTTAGATTTTTGGCCACAACTATAAACGTTGCAGGCCTATGATAAAAGGTACGGGGGTGGATCACTGATGTTTTGGGGAGGTGTGAGCTACAAAGGCACAGGAAATTTGGTCAAAATTGTTGGCAAATGAACGCAGTATGTTATCAAAACATACTGGAGGAACATTTGCATTCGTCAGCCAGGAAAATGCGCATGGGACGTACTCGAACATTCCAACATGGCAATGATCCAAAATACAAGACCAAGTCGGCCTGTCATTGGCTACAGCAGAATAAAGTGAAGGTTTTGGAGTGGCCATCTCAGTCTCTTGACCTCAATATCATTGAGCCACACATGCAGTTCTTGCAAAACAGCCCAAGAATTTCCAGGAACTGGAGGCTTTTGTTAAAGAGGAATGGGCAGCTTTACCATCTGAGAAGATAAAGAGCCTCATCCACAAATACCACAAGACTTCAAGCTGTAATTGATGTTAAAGGAGGCAATATACGGTATGTAAACTTTTGATCAGGCTAATTTGGGTAGTTTGTGTTGCCATTATGATTTAAAAAGAGTAAACCCAGTGGATTGATAATAAATGGTTTCAGCCAAACACTGACCATGAGTGAAAGAAAAGTTTTGGTGTTATCATTTATATTCTCTGAAAAATAAATCATAAATTCTGCCAGGGTATGTAAACTTATGAGCACAACTGTAGTTAGGAAAATAAATGTAGCGCTATAAACATAAATTAATAACACACACATGAACAGTGAATGAATGATGTAGTCCAAACAAACCACGCGAGTGGAAAAGTCCTAGTAAGGAATACGTTGGAGTGCAACGGTGACAACATAAACCAAAACATGACTAGAAGTCCATCCACAAATGGGAAAACAGTAGATGTAGAATCACTTCATGGATCCTCGGATAAGATGACACTTCAATCGAAACGAAAATGGTATGCTCTTACCGGAAAAGTAGGACCTGTCTGTCATGAACAGCAGATCAGTATAGCCTAAGAACTCCAGTAGCAGTCAGCTGGGCTCACTCGGACACAGTGGAACGGATGTGAATCTTCAGTCAGAAGCCGGACATGCACGGTGTCTTTGTAGAGTTCTTGGGAGGAATGGGATGGCAATGGTACGATCCTCAGATGGATGGGGTGGAAGCAACTGGATGGCTCCAAGCACCATATGAAGAGGGGAAAAGAAATAAAAAACGCAACCCAAATGGTGCAGATAAATAAGATAAGGGTTTTATTTTAATAAAACCAATGATATAAAAGTGATCACTTGATATAATAAAATAAAGGCAATGCGGGAAAGGGTAATAAACCAAACACTACGCGTTTCGTCCTAGAGGGACTTCAACTGATGCCCCAGTTGAAGTCCCTCTAGGACGAAACGCGTAGGGCTTGGTTTATTACCCTTTCCCGCATTGCCTTTATTTTATTATATCAAGTGATCACTTTTATATCATTGGTTTTATTAAAATAAAACCGTTATCTTATTTATCTGCACCATTTGGGTTGCGTTTTTTATTTCTTTTCCCCTCTTCATATGGTGCTTGGAGCCATCCAGTTGCTTCCACCCCATCCATCTGAGGATCGTACCATTGCCATCCCATTCCTCCCAAGAACTCTACAAAGACACCGTGCATGTCCGGCTTCTGACTGAAGATTCACATCCGTTCCACTGTGTCCGAGTGAGCCCAGCTGACTGCTACTGGAGTTCTTAGGCTATACTGATCTGCTGTTCATGACAGACAGGTCCTACTTTTCCGGTAAGAGCATACCATTTTCGTTTCGATTTAAGTGTCATCTTATCCGAGGATCCATGAAGTGATTCTACATCTACTGTTTTCCCATTTGTGGATGGACTTCTAGTCATGTTTTGGTTTATGTTGTCACCGATGCACTCCAACGTTTTCCTTACTAGGACTTTTCCACTCGCGTGGTTTGTTTGGACTACAACATTCATTCACTGTTCATGTGTGTGTTATTAATTTATGTTTATAGCGCTACATTTATTTTCCACACTTCATTCAATTTTTGTCAAATTGTAGTGTAGCTGCTTTAGTTTTATTTTTTGTTTTTTATTTTCCTTTTCACCTTGGTTAGCGCAATATTTTCCCTTATCTGTACACAACTGTAGTTAGTCTGGTTGAAAAACAAAGGCCATCTAGTTCAACCAATAAGGGGGGGGGGGTGCAATCCTATATACACAATCCTATATCCACAGTTAAACTGGAGGAAGGCAAAAAGAAACCCCCAGCAAAGCATAATCCAGATATTCCCTGGATTAAATTCACTTATAAATGTTAGTATTCCGTTATATTATGCAGACATCCCAACCTGCAAAAACGAATTTCAGGGAAGTGGTGCTCAAAGCTGACAACCCCCCAATTTTACAGAACTATATAAAAGTTGCTAAATTGTCCCAGTGAAGAGAATCTGGCCCCACTAGTGCTGACTCGTGTCCTAAAATGGCCCCTAATCACACTTGGCATGCTGTGACTCGCTGCTCTCTGGAATCATCCTGAGTGACACATGATGAGTGAATGAACTGAAAGATGTGCTGAGAGGGTGACACACAGTGATGCTCGGCGTCACTGTGTCACTCTATCAACACTCTGCAGAACTCGCACTCTCTGTAGGACCAGCCTGTGCCCACCAGAGTCAGTGTGACTCCTCCCTCCTCACACAGACTGGTCTTCCTGGTGAGGACATTGAGCCGCCGGGCGGGTTCTCACTGCTGGCAGCTGCAGACTTTTGCACAGTCTGTCACCTTACACACCAACTCTGTCTGACACCATGGCTGGCACCGCATGATGCATTCTGGGATCTGGTCCCACGGCGCAGCTGAGTGAATGGAGTATGGTCGCGGCAGTGGCTGAGTGACAGGCTCAGCCGGGATATCATGCAGCACTCGCGGGTGTTCAGGAGCCTGCAGTCAAATGCTGGAGACTCCAGCAACTTGCGGGAGACTTGTGATGTCTGTATTATGTACATTTAGGAAAGAATCCAGGCCCTTTTTTTAGAGCAATCTACTGAGCTGGACAGAAATAACATTTTCACAGCTCAAATACGTAAAGTTTTCTTTACAGTAAGGAGATGAAATCTCTTTTCCTCTAAACGTAAAGAGTGCCCCCTGTCTTCTGTGATGACCTTAAAGTGAATAACTCTACACCATGTTCACAATATTGACCATTTATCTATTTATTATTTAATCATATCCCCCTTAATCTCCTCCTCTCAAGAGAGGATACATTCAGTTCCTCTAACCTTTCCCCATAGCCGAGTTCCTCAGCTACTACATACCATTGAAAGTTTTTGTTGCATCTGTTTGATAAGTAAAAAAAAAAATACACCCTTTGATCTTGCCAGAATGCTTGTGTAGCGCTTACCCCCGCAGGAGCCGCTGGTTAGATTGGGATGGCATGTTACCTCATGGCTCTGGTGAAGTGTCTAGGGTGAATGTTGAATACAGCAACAATGAAGGAATGTTCGCCAAATAGGAAGTCTCTTTATAAGTGTGCTTTATTACCCAGCCAGGTAAAAAACAGGATAGACAAAGGTTGAGGAAGATAGCAGACTCAGGCCTTGGATATTGAAGCAATCCTGCTTCCGACAATAATCAGTCTCTCTGCGCCACTCCAACTTGAGCGGGTATAGCGTACCTGGACAGGTTTCTCTCACAGACCTGGCAGCCAGAGTATCACTTGAACTTAAGAAGGATGCCTCTGCCACAGGCTCTTCTAAATGACCGTCAGGAGCCACAGGCTTCCCTTGAGTATTACACGGAGAAAAAGTTTTGCCTGTACCTTCTGTTAATGTTGCCAGAGTACTGACTGAGAGAGGAATCAATCCCTCAGTGTCCAGTACCTCGATCCCCGATGGATTGTCTAGGCCCTCTTGGATTGCCTGCCTCCGGGCTCTCCTCAGACTGACCCCCCACCGAACAGCACGACTCGCTTGGCAGGGCCAATCCTACCCGGGGTGCAGTGCACCCAGGCGCCACAGAGCTGGGGGAGCTGAAGTGCCAGAGTGCTTCCCTCAAATCCCTCAAATCCCTCTCCGCTCTCCTTGTTCTTGTAGCGCGGCGCCGGCGGCTCTCCCCGCCGCCGCCGCGTGTGTAATGTACGGCTGTCAGTGCCCCCCCCCCCTTCCTCCTCCTGTTAGAAGAATCCGGAAACGGAGCGGCTGGCTGTGGGGGCGGTCTATGATGCCGGACATTCTGCTCCTCTCTGTGTCATACGAGGACTCCTGTCTGCGGCGATCTGTGATCCACCCGGGCGGCGCAGCTGCACGCTGTCCCCTCCTCTGCAGCTGCCGCCCGGGTGGATCACAGATCGCCGTGAACAGTCCTCTTATGACACAGAGAGGAGCATGTGTTTTTATGTATTGTAATGGAGAGGAGGGGTTTGTCCTGGGGGGGGGGGGGTCTATAGTAATGTAGGGGGCGTTTTTTCCCTGGGGGGAGTTTGTACTAATGGGGGGGGGGGTTTGTCCCTGGGGTCTGCACTAATGAGGGGGGGTTGTCCCAGGGGGTCTGTACTAATGGGGGGAATTTGTACTAATGGAGGGGTTTGTCCTGGGGGTCTGTACTAATGAGGGGGTTATCCTGGGTGGGTCTGCACTAATGGGGGGGTTTGTCCTGGGGGTCTGTACTAATGGGGGGTTTGTCCTGGGTGGGTCTGCACTAATGGGGTGGTTGGTCCTGAGGGGTTGGGTCTGTACTAATGGGGGGAGTCTGTACTAATGGGGGGCTTGTCCTGGGGTACTAATGGGGGGGCTGCACTAATGGGGGGTTTATCCTGGGGGGGTTTGCACTAATGGGGGGGTTTATCCTTGGGGGTCTGTACTAATGGGGGGCTTGTTTATCCTGGGGGGGTCGTATGCACTAATGGGGGGGTTTATCCTGGGGGGTATCACTAATTGGGGGGGTTTGTTCTGGGGGGTCTGTACTAATTGGGGGGGTTTGTTCTGGGGGGTCTGCACTAATGGGGGGGTCTGTTCTGGGGTCTGTTCTAATGGGGGGTTTGTCCTGGTTGGGTCTGCACTAATGGGGGGTTGTCTAATGGGGGGTCCTGGGGGTCTGTACTAATGGGGGAATTTGTACTAATGGGGGGTTTGTCCTGGGGGTCTGTACTAATGGGGGGGTTTGTCCTGGGGGTCTGTACTAATGGGGGGGTTTGTCCTGGGGGGTCTGTACTAATGGGGGGTTGTCCTGGGGGGGTCTGTACTAATGGGGGGGTTTGTCCTGGGGGTCTGCACTAATGGGGGGGTTTGTCCTGGGGGGGTGGGTCTGCACTAATGGGGGTCCTGGGGGGGTCTGTACTAATGGGGGGTTTGTACTAATGGGGGGGTTTATTTGTCCTGGGGGGGTCTGTACTAATGGGGGGGTTTGTCTGGGGGGTCTGCATTAATGGGGTGGTTTGTCCTGGGGGGGTCTGTACTAATGGGGGGCTTGTCCTGGGCGTATGCACTAATGGGGGGGTTTATCCTGGGGGGTCGGTACTAATTGGGGGGTTTGTTCTGGGGGGTCTGCACTAATGGGGGGGTTTGTTCTGGGGTCTGTTCTAATGGGGGGGTTTGTCCTGGTTGGGTTTGTACTAATGGAGGGGGGTTGTCGGGGGGGTCTGCACTACTGGGGGGGTGTTTGTCCTGAGGGAGGTCTGTACTAATGGAGGGGGGGTTGTCCTGGGGGGAGTCTGTACTAATGGGGTGGGTTTGTCCTGGGGATCTGTACTAATGGAGGGGGTGGTTTGTCCTGAGGGGGGTCTGTACTTATAGAGGAGGGTCTGTACTAATGGAGGGGGTCTGTACTAATGGGGGTTGTTTTGTCCTGGGGGTCTGTACTAAATGAAGGGGATGGTTTGTCCTGGGGGGTCTGTACTAATGGGGGGGTGGTTTGTCCTGGGGGGTCTGTACTGAGGGAGGGGGTTTAGACTTAGTTAGGAGTCTGCGCTGACGGAGGGGGTCTATACTTAGTGGAGGGGGTCTGTACTGAGGGGCAACTATAGGTGGAGGAAGGGGGGGGGGTGACACCATGTTTTACCTCAACGGGTGACAACAAGCCTAGTGATGCCACTGCAGCTGCCGGCTATTTATTCCTCCTTCCACACCCTCTCCTCCTTCTCTTTACGCGCAATGGAAAATGCACCCAGGACTCTAGAGGGAGAGGACAGTGTTGAGAGAACACCATCAGAGAGAGACCCCCGCAGCCCACACAGCCTAGTGCCATCCCTGGAGGAGAAAGGAATGGAGTCATTGCCAGAATACAGATCTGGGCTCTACCCAGCGGAGTATCCATGGGCAATTCAGAGTGAGCTGACTCCTGATCAGAGGAACCGTTGTTGCTGTATCGCTGGGTCAGGTGAGAGCCGATCGGCCATTATCTACTTATGCCAATAGGAACTGCAGTCTCTGACCATCTCCTGTATTATACCTGCAGTCTCTGACCATCTCCTGTATTATATCTCCAGTCACTGACTGTCTCCTGTATTATTTCTCCAGTCACTGACTGTCTCCTGTAATATGTCTACACTCTCTGACCATCTCCTGTACTATAATTGCAGTCTCTGACCATCTCCTGTACTATGTTTTGGGACACTTTCTAACATTTTAGAGAGGTTCCCCTCTAGGTCTCATTAGTGTACGCTCTTCCAGTATTTTCTTTATTGTTAAAAGATCATGGGAGGATCCCAGGGCAACAAATACTTCTTAGAGGAGCATCTCTGTGTTTGAGTCATTGCCATAGAAACATTTGTAAAGGGGAGGAGTTGGTAAGATGACCACGCCCCCTTTGTGGGGCGCCAGAATAATTTCTGCACCCAGGCGCCTGTGACCCTAGGATCGGCCCTGTCGCTTGGGATCTCCGATGGTGGGAACCCAGTCAGTCACTGGGTCCCCATTGTGTTCCAAGTGTTCCTGGTCCTGGAGCCAAGCTGGTCTGGAACTCCACGTAGCACCCACGCCCCGACCAGGTAGGCCATAACGCGCGGGACGTGGTGATGTGCGGTCACCCTAAAGGTGGGTGCCGCACCAGGAACCAGAATACAAGCGAAGACCCAGACAAAATGGCGTCTGACCCATAAGTACCCTCGCCCAGCGAGGCCCAAGCCTCCCGATTGGCTGCTGGAAAAGAGCACCCGAACCTAGGCTTCCACTGCTGCCACCTGCTGTCTCGGAGTGGAAGAATGCTCCAAGCACAGCAGAGTGAGCCCACAGCACAGCCAAGCTGAAGCAGAGAGCCCTACATAATCACAATTGGGATCGGAGTAGGCTTATACTCTGATCTTTTCCCCTCTAAATACTTGGAAGTACAGGGGCGCTACACTTGTTAGCTGATAACTTTTTGTGCTCTTTGCCTGAGCTGACCGTTATCAATTGCATTGTTGTCTGAGGACAACAGAGCTATGTTGTAAAAAGTTGGTGAAAGTCAGGGTTCTGTAATCCTACTTTCTTTAGCGTACATCACGAGACACAGAGCAGCATAGTCATTACTATGTGGGTTAGAGTCTACCTTCAGGTGATGGACACTGGTGTAATCAAACAGGAAGTTCCCTCCCTATATAACCCCTCCCATACTGGGAGCTCCTCAGTTTTTTCATCAGTGTCTAAGGTGTTGGCCACAGAAATGCCTAAAATCGCATAAGACGCTTGAATGCATAAAAGATGTTGGATTGCACGTGGTTACCCGATCACTCAAAGTCCTTGATTAGCCAAGTATATTTGGTCACACAAAGAGGCTTGTTTCCACAGGGATGCCTATAATCGCTTAAAAATGCTTGAATGCATGAAGAAGCTGGATCACACATGGTTGTCTGATCAACCGAGTCCTTGAATACCCAAGAATACTTGATCACATAGAGAGGCTTGTTTCACAGAAATGCCTAAGGTCGCATTAAGTTGCTTGATGGCATAAAAATGCTGGGATCCTTGGTCACACAATCCGCACGGCAGTGCTTAAAATGCATAAGATGGTTAATCGCATGATAATGCATGCTTGCTTGCAAGATGTTTGTTCCATATTTGTATGAATTCATGCTTCCATGAGCACACGCTTCCATGAACAAGGCAGATGGCTTAACACTGGCCACATACACATATGGGGATCCGTTTGCATATGTGTTTATTTACAGGGGACTTTTATTCAAGGCTGATATAAACTTTATTCTGTCGGCCTAGAAAGAGTGGAGCCTAACCTAGCATTATCCTGAGAGTCTGGTCCCAGAGACATGCTGGATTTCCTGTTGGTGGTTCTTGACTAAAAAGATTGCCAGGCCTGGTAGAAATCACGGCCCAGGGGAAAGCTCCAAGTGAGCCTTATCCGTCAGCTAGATGTAGCATCTGGCTTAAAAGCCTGAACGTTTTAGGGGACAGCTTTGTTCTGTTAGAGTACAATCAGACTATGTCATACTAGTGATTTACTCTATTTACCAGGGAGGAGCTTGTGCCTTGCCTTTTGACAATCGTCATTTCATGGAATGCAGAATTGGCAGGTGATTCGCTGGAGCGGTCAACAATTGTCTCCGGGAGAATGACTCTACACCCCGACTTCTTTCTGACCAAATGCCACAGAAAGAGTACCCTGTACATAAGACGTATTGGCATCCAGGTTCAACAAGAAATTAAACAGCTTTGGGTCAAGGACAAAGGATCCACCTGCATGAGGGACAGATGTGTTAGTGACCCGGGAAGACCAGGTGTCATTGGTTTGTGTCTCTGCCCCCAGTGCTGTGATTTTGGTGGCTTCGATGCAACATCAGAGGAGAACGGAAGCCATCCTGATTTCTCCGGCATAACCCTGATGGCCTCACTGTACAAGAACAGTAAAGGTGGTAGTAGAGGACCCAGGGTCCCTTACATCTTGTCCAGGCCTACTTTGCAGGGGGTATTTCATCCTGTCTTGCAAACAAGCGAATCAATGGTCTGGCTATTGTAGCCCACATTCTTGAGGATCGTGGTTTTCAGAATCAGCGGCAATTCCTTTGCTTCATACAAGGGAGCTGGCCTCCAGGACCAGATATTCTAGGATCTGGAAGGCCCATGTTCCTGGTGGGAAATCAGATGTGGCATCCTTGGAAGTATGGCATAGGTAAAATTCTTGCCTTCCTACCTTTGGAAAGGAGACAGAGCTAGCCTTGAGTCCCATCACGGATCCAATCTCGGCCTTGTTTGCAAAGGTTGCTTTCTTTACACTCTTGATCCGGGCTGTTATACAGGGGGTGACGTGCATAGGTCCACCAGTTTGGTCATCCTTGTGCTTGGAGGATTGGATCTAGTTTTGTTGGCTTACAGGGTCAGCTCCTTTTGGCCGATGCACCATATTTGCCTTCATCCTTTTACAAGGCAATTGGTGTTCTTGGTTGTGGTAGCCTCCGCAAGAGAGTTTCAGTATTGGCAACTTTCTTGGTATAAAGCCATACTTAATTCTTCTTACAAGTAGGGTGATGTTAATTCTCACCCAGAAGGATCTAGCGCTCGTTGGAATCAAGATATTCTTGCCTTCTCTTTAAAAAAAAGGAAAAGTTGTTGTCTTTCTCCCAATAGAGATGAGAGTAGTTAAATACTTATCTGAAGGTTCAGATATAGAAAGCTGAAGTTTTTTATGGTACTGCCAGAAGACCCTAGAGGTGGGCAGGTAGTATTCAGATCAGCTATTAAGATGGTTACTCTCTCTCTCTCTTGTTAGAGTAAGAAGGATCAAGGCTTATCTGGAGCAGCTGCTCGGATACGGAAAACTGATGTTTTTGCGCTACCAGGAGGCCCCAGGATAGGGCAGGCAGCATCTAATTCAACTATTTTCAATGTTGATTCATCAGGTTATTATTTAGGCTTGTGTTTTAAAGAGTGAGATTCCCCATCTTTCTTGTTGAGGGGCTCCCTACCAGGATGGTAAGTGCTTTATGCGCGATGAATTACCAAGCCTTTAGGACTCAGACTTGCAAGGCCGCATCTGGTCGTCTATGCTTGCGTTCGATATCTCCTATCGCGGTGGTGGTGGGCCTTGGCGCCCCGGGTGTTTTGGGGCTGCATTTCCCATGGTGCTCAACTGCGCTGCGGAGTGGGCGTTGTGGGGGGTGTGGTTCCGGGGCATCTGGGGTTACGGGGTTTGCCGTCACTGCCCTATCGGGTGAACGTAGGACGGCAAGAGGATGCAGCTTTTTTGGCGCAGTATGCTGCAGGCAGCAGTATAGGTCCTCACGTCTGAGGGCAGTCTGCGTAGTTTGTGTCTCCCTCCCCTCAGTTGGCATTGCTTTTGGACATCCCACATAGTAATGACTATGCTGCTCTGTGTCCTGTGATGTACGATAAAGAAAATAGGATTTTTAATAACAGCTTACCTGTAAAATCCTTTTCTTGTAGTACATCACAGGACACAGAGCTCCCGCCCCTCTTGTTTGGGGATATTGAGACACTCATTGCTTTGCTACAAAAACTGAGGAGCTCCCAGTATGGGAGGGGTTATATAGGGAGGGAACTTCCTGTTTAATTGATTACACCAGTGTCCATCACCTGAAGGTAGACTCTATAACCCACATAGTAATGACTATGCTGCTCTGTGTCCCGTGATGTACTACAAGAAAAGGATTTTACAGGTAAGCTGTTATTAAAAATCCTATTTTTTTTTCTTTTGTCCTGATACCAAACTGCAAATAAGTGCTCTCGTCCTAAAACTGGATTTTTATGTATGGGTTGGATGCATTTTAAGCTCCTGCAAGTTCTCAGAAACCATATAGAGACAACCTCCAGCATGCATGCCCAGGTGAGCACACAATGCCTTTTTGGTGGCATCCTGATCTAAGGTCTGATGGTGCATGAATTGGGACTGATCTTAGGGCTAAATATTATGTTTTGTGTGTGCACCAATGTATATAAAGCAAATTAAACTCAATTATTAGCAGTAAAACTATCATACCTCCCAACATCAGAAAGCGAGACAACCTGGAAGTAGCAAACGTGCAGCACTGCGTAGTGCGCCATGGCAAAAATTGGGTGTAGCTAAATTGGGCTAGATATTGGGTGTGGCATGACTAAATATAATCTAAGCCTATTCTTGGTATATAGTGCACACATTTGAGCGTACGCCCAAAGGGTCAATAAAGCTGTATATGTATATTGACCCTTTGGGCGTACGCTCATTGGGGTTTAATATATTTGGTAAGCTTCTGCTTAATTGGTGGCGGGTTAATCACTTGTGTGCATCACGTTCAAGAATTTTATCACTGAACTCATGAATTCAGTTTCTGACAGCAATCAAGTTTTTCACACATGGACTTTTTCTTGTTTTTTGCTGTGTCTTTTATAGCAGTAATTTGATCAATTTTGATACTAGAGTATCATCTTCACGTTTCAGCGCTACTTTTGTATGTTTTTGTTTGTTTATCTCCACTGTCCAATGGTTGTTTTGCACACGTTTGCCACAGCCCTTGGTCTCACAAAACTCTTCTCAACTACTGTAAGATTTTCACAGACGTACATAAACCAAAAGGATCATCTTTAAAAAATAATCCAGGATATGGACAAAGAGCTAACACTTTGTCAGAGCCTATAATAAAGACCTTCATTAAAATAGTAAACTACATAGCAACTTTTGAGGCAATAAAAGTTTTGGTCAGCAGTAGGTAATGTACAGCAGTAAGCACTTTCTTATGGACAACACAACATATAGAAAGCAGTGATTGTCAGTGTGTGTAGAGGTGTCCCTTTAAATGCTGGTGAACAGGGAAAAAAGATGGTTGTGTTGGTAGTTGGCAAGAGAAAAAAGTTCCTAGCATTGATAGTCAAGGGAAAGAAAAAATGTCTTGTGTCAGTGGTCAGAAGGCAGAAAAAAAAATGCCTAGGTTTGATGGTCAATGGGAGAGAAAAAAAGGGCCAGTGTTGGCAGGTAATGGTAGGAAATAATGCCTGGTGGTGTTGATGTTTTTGTTTTTTTTCATCTAAACAGTAGAAACAGAAACCTGTAGTCAGTGGTTGGCAGGAGAAAAAATGCCCCAGTGGGAGGAAAGAAGTTGCTGGATATTGTAGTCTTCACGCATGGAAAGCTACTTTGAGGGACTCAAAGTACAATTCCCAAAGGGGCTTCGCTTGCTGGATAGGCCTGCCATTTTATAGCTACACTGTAGCGATGCGTGGAATCACCTGGGCCCCTACGTTCGGCAGTAGGACACCGCCCCGATCGATGGAATGTCTGGATTTTTGTTAAATCCCAGGGCAGTCTTGCGGAATCCAGGAAATTTTGGAAGGTATACAACTAGGAGTGTAAAATTTTTAAAACAAACTATATTTTTACAATGTGCCATTTGTTCACTGGCACCTCAGTTGACTAGTGCTTATAAAGAAAAAAAAACACTTCACATGCAAAAGTTTTCTGATCCCTGATCAAGATGACTACTGAGATATTATTTACTGCTACTCAGGAGACAGACATAATTTCAGTGGACTTTAGTCTGCCGCTGCAATGTCTGTAAAGTAACGTACGTAACAAAGCCAATGAGGTTAAAATATGTAAGTGGAGAGCGTACATTTGGCAAGCTGACCAGTCCGGTGCATTCAGTATAAAGGAATACTGTGTAAGAACTACCATTTCCTGTGTATTAGAAATTCTCCTGTGACAACCCGTACTGTACTGAGATCATACTGAAAGAGGCTTTGTGTTCTCATAATATCTCTGTCTGGGCTAATGTTACCACCATTCTCACAATCTCCTTTGTTATTGCTCTGCTGCTTCCCATTGATTCTAACTCGATATGCAGTGTATATGTAGAAATGCCTCAATTTGTTTTCAAAGCATTACGCTGATGCTATTAAAGAAGATAAATATTTAACCTGTCATCACTTTTTTAAATCGCAGTCCTCCTAATTTTTTTCTTGTATGTTGGGACCGTTCTGCTTAGTGATTTTAACATATTTTTTTTTTTAACCACTTGACCACTGGGCACTTAAACCCCCTTCCTAACCAGACCAATTTTCAGCTTTCGGTGCTCTCACAATTTGAATGACAATTACTCAGTCATACAACATTGTACCCATTTGAAATTTTTGTCCTTTTTTTCACACAAATAGAGCTTTCTTTTGGTGGTATTTGATCACCTCTGGGTTTTTTATTTTTTGCGCTATAAAAGAAAAACGACTGAAAATTCTGTAAAAAAAAAAAAAAAAAAAAAACTTGTTTCTGTCATATTAGCAGGTTATTTCTCACACACAGCATATGCATACCACAAATTACACCCCAAAACACATTCTGCTATTCCTCCCGAGTATGGCGATACCTCATGTGTGGGACTTTTGCACAGCGTGGCCACATACAGAGGCCCAACATGCAGGGAACGCCACCAGGCGTTCTGGAACATCCAGACCAATTCTGACATTTCTCTCCTACATGGAAAAATCATCATTTATTTGCTAGAAAATTACATAGAACCCCAAAACATTATATATGCTTTTTTAGCAAAGACCCTAGAGAATACAATAGCGGCCGTTACAACTTTTTATCTCGCACGGTATTTTCGCAGAAATTTATTGAATGCGTGTTTTTAAAAAAAACTGTTTTGTGCTTAAAACAAAACAAAACAGTAAAGTTAGCCCAATTTTTTTTCATAATGTGAAAGATGAAGTTACGCTGAGTAAATAGATACCCAACATGTCACACTTCAAAATTGCGCACACTCGTGGAATGGCGCCAAACTTCGCTACTTAAAAATCCCCATAGGCGGTATTGCAGAGTATCGCGCAGGGTATTGCAGAGTATTGGGGTATTGCAAAGTATCATGCAGGGTATTGGGGTATTGCCGAGTACTGGGGTATTGCCGAGTACTGGGGTATTGCCGAGTACTGGGGTATTGCCGAGTACTGGGGTATTGCCGAGTACTGGGGTATTGCCGAGTACTGGGGTATTGCCGGGTACTGGGGGTATTGCCGGGTACTGGGGGTATTGCTGGGTACTGGGGGGATTGCTGGGTACTGGGGGGATTGCAGAGCTGGGATGTTTTGAGGGATGGCTGGATCTGTGACTGCATTTGTCACAGATCCAGCCACAGCTCAGCTGCTGACACCCCGCTCCCCCCCCCCTCTCCTCGCACACTGTACAGAGAGGGGAGGGAGGAGAGGGAGGAACCGGCGTCATCAAATGACGCTGGTTTGTTTACAAGTGATCGCGCCGTCATTCGACGGCGCGATCACGTGGTAAACGGCCGCGATCAGCGGCAATTTACCGTGATGCGCCGGGTCTTCTAGACCCAGCGAGCACGGACACTTTCGCAAGCGCGTCCCAGGGGACGCGCAATCGCGAAAGTGAAGGACGACTTCCCAGGGACGTCGTCCCAAGATAACCCCGCCGCGCCGTAGCAGTAAAATGCTTATGGCGCGGTGGGAAAGAGGTTAAATACCGTAAATGTTATACATACGGTACTTGATCTGTGCAATGGTTTTGCACAGAGAAGCCCCAATCCTTCTCTTTTGCAGTCCCCCTGCCGGCACACTTCGCCTTTCCCCCCTTCGCCTTTCCCCCCTGAAGGTCTGGTTTAGTGATCGAGAGGTGAGTCTTGTGGATCACCACCAGGCCTCCTCTTCTTTTCCCAACAGTAAAGGTGGAAAGATAGAAAGCATTTAAAACTTTAAGATATAAAAACAGTACTTTGTACAATTATCCACAGTAACAACTATGACATGCAATGGTTTTGCACAGAGAAGCCCCAATACTTCTCTTCTGCAGTCCCACTGCCGGATTGAGAGAGCTGATAGTACCACTGCTCTCATGCACATTGCTGGATCGAGATCAGGTTCAGGTAAGTATAATGGGGGGGCTGGGGGAGGGAGCTGCATATAAATTGTTGTTTACCTTACTGCACATATTGCCTTGAGGTAAATAAACCTTCTCCCTTTAGAACAGTAGTCTCCAAACTGTGGACTGGAGTCCAGATTTGGCACTTTGCTGATACCAACAATGGGGCACAATTCCTCCCAATGACACCAACAATGGGGCGCAATTCCTCCCAATGACACACATATATATATATATATATATATATATATATATATATATATATATATATATATATCAAAGAGATGGTCCAGAATCTACAGGGATCCCAACAATAATGTCAGGATTCACACAGATGCCATCTGCTACCACCCCCTCCACGGTCTGGTGCTCCAGTGAGTGCTGGAAGGGCAGAGAACACTCTCTGGTCACTGAAGACCGAGAGTGGATGGATAATGAGTCTTTTAGAGGCTAGTTCTCGGTGTGGAGCCGGAGTGTGCTTTTATAGTGGTTGCAACTGACATAACCAATACCTCCATTGACCATATACAAAGTGTAAATCGGTGTACTGTCAACACCAGTCTGTCCAGTCCATAATTACCTGTGGCAAGGATAAAAACCCATTAATTAACAAGTTTCACGAGTTAACAGCCATATACACACTCTTGGCTATAATAATGTGCCCTTAGCAAGTTCCTAAGGTGTTTTTGTTGTGTTTTTATTCACTTTGGTGTATAGTTTAATTTAATGTAATTACATTTTTGTTAGTGTTATTGAAACAACCTACCCCAAGTTAGTAATATTTGTATTTAGTTTAAAAATAAATCTTTTTGGTGGCAAAGGGGATCTGCACAAGACCTTTCATGGTGCAGTAGGAGCCTCCTTTAATACGGAAAGTAATAAGACCCCTTTCACACTTAGGCAGTTTTCAGGTGTTTTTGCTCTAGAAATGGTGCCTGTAAAGGGCCTGAAGTGAAAACCATTCCCTGCAACGAGTGCTTTCACACTGGGGCAGTGTGCTTGCAGAACATTCAGAAAAGTCCTGCAAGCAGCGTCTTTGGGGTGGGTTGGGAGTGGCGCTTTACTGCAAAAGCAGTGGTGGCCCCAGTGTGAATGTGTCTGAAACGTAGTTTGTAGACAACTATTGATCTTTTTGGCCAAGCCTCCAGGCCACTTGTGTACCACATTTTGAAATGCATTTGAAACCTTTTGCAAATATACCTTCAATGCTAGACCATAGTAAGGCACACGGTCCCTGGATGTAGAGTAGACAGAAATAGTAGAGAATGGTGAGCACACCATCAGTCCAATGCAGGAAAAGTTTTTATCCAAGTAAGCATACAATGCATATAAACTGAAAGTGTTGATCTCATATTATATGATTTTGGTAAATCGCCCAGAGGCGATTCAGTTCGCATGTGTTGCGCTCTACAAGTTTTTCACTCACTCACGTAAAGTGTGTGTGTGTGTGTCTGTGTATATGTATAATATATATACTGCTCAAAAAAAATTAAAGGAATACTTTGGAAACATATCGGATATCTCAACGGGCAAAAATACATACACGTTCGCACGGTCTCTAATCTGACATGTAGCTAAACCTCCTGTCTTGAAGAAGCGAAAACTGTACTCCTTTAACCTTCTCTTTTATTGATAGTAGATTGACAGGAAAGGTGAAACTACAGAATAAAAACAGTAATATTTAGAACATAAATCCATGGTGCATGGCCTAAGACACAGAATTATCTGCTATACATGCAGTACATGGGGTAATACAAATGATAGTAACGAGCTATGAAAAACAAGTAACACATATAAGTTATGGTAAATGTGACAAGATAGTGCTCTTACCGACTATGCTTGAAAACAGGCTAAATAGCAGATGAGGCAGGAACCCAGTAAGAATGTTTTTGGCTCCTGAGACACAAGATGGTGACTGCTGTACAGGACAAGACTAGCAAGGACCAGGAACTACCCAGAATACACTGGGACTCCCATAATGCACAGAGAAAACAGGCTGAATAAAATACATGAACTGGTCAGTAGATGGTGCTGTTACCACACAATGTAAAGTACATGAATTACAAGACCGGTAAAAAGAATGCAATGTCAACTGATAACACACAAACAACTGGACCTATATCTAGGGACAGAACACTCTCCGCTTGATGTCAGCTGACATCACTATTGTATTCGTTGGGTGTAAACAGTGGAACAAGTTCTCCTACTGGTCTGAGGAACAATTTGGTTTCTCCCTGTCTGCGTATTTTCAGTTCTACTTTGCGTATAATTCCATCCTTACTTGGCAATGTCTTAGTCACAAGGCCACTCGTTTCTTCGTGACTGGCAGTCTTTTATTAGGACTACATCGCCGGGCTGGAGGTTAGGCTAGCTGGGTTGCCACTTTCTCCTTGGTTGCAGACTGGGAATGTATTGCTTTTTCCACTTATCCCAGAATGAGTTTGAGAGACTCTGTACTTGTTTCCATCGATTCCTGTAAAGATCTTTGGAATTAAATTCTCCGGGAGAAGCACAAATTTGTTCAGTCTTTTGTGTAAGCAGTGTGGTGGGTGTGAGAACTGTTGGGTCATCGAGATCGCCAGAAATCGGAGTTAGCGGTCTGGCATTTATGATAGCCGATGCTTCCGCCATGAAGGTAGTCAGGCTTTCATGAGTCAACTTTGAAGATCCTTCTTGTAAGAAGATTAAGTCAAGGATTCTCTGTGCGATGCCTATCATCCTCTCCCAAGCACCTCCTATGTGTGAAGTGTGTGGTGGGTTGAAGGTCCAAGTGCATCCTCCTTCACTGAGGTATCTTTCTATGTTGTTAACATCTAAGTTGGAAGAGAGTTGTAGTTCTTTTGCTGCTCCGACAAAGTTTGTGCCTCGGTTTGACAGGTCCTCTAATGGCAATGAAACGTCGGAAAGCATCAGCTTTTATGTCCCAGAGTAGGCCAAGGCTCCGTTGCATCGGAGGCAAGTCGAAGCCTAGATCTAGGTCCTTCTAGTTTTCACAATGGTCCTGAGAAGGAAAGGCTTCCAACAATTTCTGTCTGTTAGAAGCGATCTTGTGTAGCCTCAGGTTAGACAAAGAACATCTCTTGGGCTCTTTTTAGGAGACTGATTGCAGTCTCATCTGAGGGCATTGATTTCAGACAGTCATCCACATAGAAGTCCTTCTCTACAAAGAGTCTGACATCCGCTTCATACTTTTCTTCTGCTTTCTGAGCTGCACGTCTTAATCCATAGGTGCGACTGCAGGAGAAGGACTATTGCCGAAGATGTGAACTTTCATACAATACTCCGTAACATCTTTAGAGGGATTGTTGTCCCTGAACCATAGGAATCTCAAGAAATTATTATGTTCTTTCTTGACTAGGAAGCAATGGAACATCTGTTGGAGATCAGCTGTGAATGCAATGGAGTCTCTGCGAAAACGGAGAAGCACTCTTATGAGCAGCTTGTTCAGATCAGGGCCTGACAGCAAAACGTTGTTCAGTGATACGCATTCATATTTGGCAATTGAGTCAAACACCACTCTGATCTGACCTGGCTTCTTCGGGTGATGCACAGCAAACATGGGCAGGTACCAGCGTTCTTCCGATTCTTGAAGTACCGGTGCTAGCTCTGCATGACTGTTCTGGAATATATTTTCCATGAAGGTAAAGAAGTGATCTCTCATCTCAGGTTTGATTCGTAGGTTGTGCGACAAATCGTTTGAAAACTTGCTCCCTATTGTTGGGTAAGCGCTGTCTTTGAGGCTTAAAGGGTAGTGGTGCAACCCAGCTTCTTGTTTCGTCCTGCACCATTCCCTGCTCCATTATATCTAGGAACAGTCTATCTTCGAATGACATCGCCATACGATTGTCCTCTTTAGTCTTGCGGAAGACTGTGGATCCTAGGCGGTCTTGATTGCCATCCCAGATGAAGTCATCGTAGGCAGGACCTGCAAGGGCACCTGATGATGAAGTGCTTTGAGGCAGTTCCTTAACCACTTCCTTACTGGGCACGTATACCCCCTTCTTGACCAGGTGAAATTTCAGCTTGTGGCACTGCGTCGCTTTAACTGAAAATTGCGCGGTTGTGCGACGTGGCTCCCAAACAAAATGTACGTCTTTTTTCCCCCCCACAAATAGAAATTTCTTTTGGTGGTATTTGATCGCCTCCTGCGTTTTTTTTTAAATTTTTTGCGCTATAAACAAAAATAGAGCGACAATTTTGAAAATAAAACAATATTTTTTACTTGTTGCTATAATAAATAGCCCAATTTAAAAAAAAAATCTCAGTCTAGGCGATACGTATGCTTCTACATATTTTTGGTAAAAAAAAAAAAATCGCAATAAGCGTCTGGTTTGCGCAAAAGTTATTGCGCTTACAAAATAGGGGACATAATTATTATTATTATTTTTTTTTTTTTTACTACTAATGGCGGCGATCAGCGTTTTTTTCGTGACTGCGACATTATGGCGGAGACATCGGACACTTTTGACACATTTTTGGCGCCATTCCCGTTTATACAGCGATCAGTGCTATAAATATGCACTAATTACTGTATAAATGTGACTGGCATTGAAGGGGTTAACACTAGGGGGTGAGGAAGGGGTTAAATGTGTACCTGCATAGTGTTCTAACTGTGGGGGGAGGGGGTGACTGGTGGAGGTGACCGATCTATGTCCCTATATACAAGGGACACAGATCGGTCTCCTCTCTCCCCTGACAGGACGTGGATCTCTGTGTTTACACACAGAGATCCACGTCTTTGTCCTGTAACCGCTGATCGCGAGTGCCTGGCGGACATCGCGGCCGCCAGGCACGCGCATCGGCATCTCAGCAATGCGGCGGGCACACGCGCCCCCCAGTGGCCTGGAGGAGCAGAGGCCGTATATAGACGGCCTCCCGGAGATTTAGAACCACCCTGCGGCCGTATAAAGTCGTACGGCCATCGGGAAGTGGTTAAGTACTGTGGCCCTATTAGTACTGTGCTGCTCTTGTTTACCAGTTTAGATGTAATTCATTGGCGAGTGTGTCTATTTTTTAATTACTAGAATCTGCCATTACTTCAGGAGTGAGTTCAGTGTTAAGGCCAAGAGTGTATTATTTTCGCTCCCCGCTATGCTCTTGGGTTTTGGGTGAAGCCCACGGTGGTGGCCCAGGGTGTAGAGCTATGTTACGATCTGTGCTGTCACATTCTGCACACTTTGCACTAACCTCACAGTCCCTGGCGAAGTGCGAAGTTGCAGCATTTAAAGCAGATGTTGTTCTCCTTGAGGAAGGTCTTGCGGTCTTCCAATGGGACACTGACTGCTCGGGTCCTTGGGGTTGTCTTCTCTTTGATAGGAGCTGAACTTCTTATGGACTGAACCTGTGAAACGTTAATTTTGTGGACCTCTACCATTGCTCTACGAGGTTTACTGACTGAGGGGGTGGCACATGACATCATGAAATCAAAGCTAGGATCATTCCTGATTTTTGCTTGTTCAGAGACAAAATCTACAAACACATTAAATGGAGGAAATGGTACATTGTAAGTCTGTTTATACCGAGAACCATGCATGACCCACTTCTCTTGCAGGTTGTATGGGAGTTTCTGAACTATAGGATTCACACCTCTAGCAGTGTCAAGGAATGTCAATCCTACCAGATCCCCTTCTGCCTTTGCTACACTCAGCTCCATTAATAAGTCACTTAACTCTCTAAGCTTTGAATAGCCTTTGTTCGCTATTTTAGGAAAGTCCTCAATTCTCTTGAATAGGGCGTTTTCTATGACCTCTGCTACGCCATAAATATCATCAAGTCTATCCCAGACCCTTTGTAGACCAACATCTGGATAATTTACATTGATGTCTCTAATCCTTTTAGCGTGTCCTTTCCCAGCCATTTCACTAGGAGATCCAGTTTCTGACTACATGACAGACCTAAGTCTCTGGTGGTATTTTGGAAGGAAGCTCGCCAAGCTCTACAATTCTCAGCGCAGTTGCTGAACTTTACAAGTCCATTGATGACCAGCTCATGTCGAGCAAGGAACCTGGCAAAGTCTATTGTGGCTTGATTGGCGCTGGAACCAGCTGGTGTTGTGTTGTCAGAGTGAATGTGTGATGCACGGCCATACCTGTTGGAAGTTTCTGGTTTAATCTGGTCTGTGTAATAACGTTCTGAAGCGAAGGGCATCTCTCTTAGCAGGGGCAGATTTCTGATTCTCTGTTCTGGAGAGACGTTGTTGTAGCCGGTTTCACTCTGATGTGTATTCTTCAGTTTGCTGCAAGGAGACTGATAGTCGACTTTCTGATGATCTGAATAAGCATGTTGGTTTGGCTTGTCAACAGACTGCTTTGCATTAAGCTGTGGATCTGGGTCGTCATCTGACTTGGAATGTTGATGGACGTATTGTGAAGTTCGCTGTTGTGGATCTTGGAGTTCAAGTCCTGGATGGACGATGCTGAGATGACTCTTGGTTTCCTGAAATTCTGCTTCTGCTATGGCAACTGCTGTCTTTTATCTGCAGCAAGTTTTTGTAGAGTCGCTTTAAGTTGCGCTTCCTCCATATTCAGTTGTGCTTTCTCCCTATTCAGTGAAGCTTCAAGTTGTGCTTTCTCCCTATTCAGTGAAGCTTTCTCCATCTTTATCTGCATCTCTTGTTCTGTGAAGCTGGATTTTGCCTTTGCAGCTTCTGCCTTTGCGCGGGCAATGGCAGTGGCTTCTCTGATTGATGTCCTGCTAGAGCCACTTATCTGAGACCTTGTCTTGAGTGAAGATGCTGGGCTATTAGACATGTTGCGATATCTGTATGTAGGCTCTGCGTGGATAATGGCGGGCTCCGCATAGTCTGATTGTCTGAGCTTGTTCTCAGCAGTCGTTTCACTATAGTGTCCTCACATACTTTTAGCACAGTGTGTAATCTGACATGTAGCTAAACCTCCTGTCTTGAAGAAGAGAAAACTGTACTGCTTTAACCTTCTCTTTTTTATTGATAGTAGATTGACAGGAAAGGTGAAACTACAGAATAAAAACAGTAGCATTTAGAACATTAATCCATGGTGCATGGCCTAAGCCACAGAATTATCTGCTATACATGCAGTACATGGGGTAATACAAATGATAGTAATGAGCTATGAAAAACAAGTAACACATATAAGCTATGGTAAATGTGACAAGTTAGTGCTCTTACCGACTATGCTTGAAAACAGGCTAAATAGCAGATGGTGAGGCAGGAACCCAGTGAGAATGTTTTGGCTCCTGAGACACAAAATGGTGACTGCTTGCTGTACAGGACAAGACTAGCAAGGACCAGGAATTACCCAGAATACACTGGGACTCCCATAATGCACAGAGAAAACAGGCTGAATAAAATGCATGGACTGGTCAGTTAGATGGTGCTGTTACCACACAATGTAAAGTACATGAATTACCTGACAGGTGAAAAGAATGTAATGTCAACTGATAAACACACAAACAACTGGACCTATATCTAGGGACAGAACAAAACTCCTGAACAGACTGAGGTGCAACCTGGCGGCACCGGATGGACCAAAACATAATGTCCCAGAGGTGTTCTTTTTAGATTTGGGTCAGGTCATTCAATGGTATCAATTTCTTCATCCTCCAGGAACTGGCTGCATGCTCTCGCCACATCAGGTCGGGCATTGTCGTGCACCAGGAGGAACCCCCGGACCCACTGCACCAGCGTAGGGTCTGACAATGGGTCTAAGGATTTCATCTCGATACCTAATGACAGTCACGGTAACATTGTGTAGCCTGTAGTGGTCTGTGCGTCCCTCCATGGATATGCCTCCCCAGACCATCGCTGACCAAACTGGTCATACTGAATGATGTAACAGGCAGCATAAAGTTCACCGTGGCTTCTCTAAACCCTTTCATGTCTGTCACATATGCTCAGGGTGAACCTGCTCTCATCTGTGAAAAGCATGGAGCACCAGTGGCGAACATGACAATTCTGGTGTTCAATGGAAAATGCCAGTGGAGCTCCACAGTGTCCGGCAGTGAGCACAATAGAGGATGTTGGGCCCTCAGGCCACCCCTACGAAGTCTGTTTCTGATTGTTTGGTCAGAGACATTCACACCAGTGGCCTGCTGGAGGCCATTATGTAGGGCTCTGGCAGTGCTCATCCTGTTCCTCCTTGCACAAAGGAGGATATACCGGTCCTGCTGATGGGTTAAGGACCTTCTATGGTTCTGTCCAGCTCTCCTAGAGTAATTGCCTGTCTCCTGGAATCTCCTCCATGCTCTTGGGACTGTGCTGGGAGACACAGCAAACCTTCTGGCAATGACATGTATTGATGTGCCATCCTGGAGGAGTTGGACTGCCTGTGCAACCTTTATAGGGTCCAAGTATCGCCTCGTGCTACCAGTAGTGACACTGACCCTAGCCAAATGCAAAACTAGTGAAAAACGGTCAGAAAGGATGAGTAAGGAAAAAAAACGTCAGACTCCTCCACCTGAAAAAGCATTCATGTTTTGGAGGTTGTCTCGTTGTTGCCCATCTAGTGCACCTGTTGTTAATCAGTTTCAGCTGCTTTGCTGTTTATTGAAATTAACAACCCCCTCTATATGCACCCCTCCCCCTATGCTACTCAACTGACAGATCAATATCCAAGGAGTTCTGATTCAAAAGTGTTCCTTTTAAAAAAAATAATAATTGAGCAGTGTATAATGTAAGGCACACACTTTTAGATTTTACATCTTATGACAGAGCTGGTCAGAGGGGGTAATAGAAAACAAGAGGAAATGGGGGGGGGGGATGGAGTGACAAAGTGAGAGAAAGATGGAGGGGGGGAGAGAGGAAGGGGTGAGATGATGCAGCAGATCCAGTGCTGTTAGTAAAATATAATTACTTGTGGTGTGTGGTGCATGGTGTGTGGTGCATGACAGGGCACAGCCACTTCAATCAGGGTCATGCCTGTACACTGGATAATACACTAGCGCCTGGGGTGATTACAGTGTGTCCAGGCACACCCAGCACACCCATCACACCCCCTGTGCACGCCTATGCTCTTGGCTATCCAGGGTTTATTTGGTGCATGTAGGACTTTTACCTATTTAGAGCCTGTTTCAGCAGGCTTTTTTGTTTGCTTCAAGTGGGTTTTGTGTTCACGTACAAGTCTAATGCCCCGTATACACGATCGGAAATTCCGACAGGAAAAGTCCCATGTGAGCTTTTGAACAGAAATTCCAACCGTGTGTATGCTCTATCGGACTTTTGCTGATGGAATTTCCGCCAACAAAAGATTGAGAGCTGGTTTTCAAATTTTCCGACGGATAAAATTCCTATCGGAAAAACCGATCGTCTGTAGCATCTCCAACGTGCAAAATTATGTTGCATGCTTGGAAACAATTTGACGCATGCTCAGAAGCATTGAACTTAATGTTCTTGGCTCATCATAGTGTTGTATGTCACGCGTTCTTGACGGACGAAAGTTCAGAGAACGTTTGTGTGACCATGTGTATGCAAGCCAAGCTTGAGCGAAATTCCATCGGAAAAACATCCAAGGTTTTTCCGACGGAAAATCCGATCGTGTGTACGCAGTATTAGGGACAGTGAAAACCCATTTAAAGCTGTTCAGAAGGTCAAATGCAGGTGAAATGGACCTGTGGATGAATTCTAAATTATTCCAGAAGCTGCAAAAATTGATGCCATCAACAAAAGCCTAAAGTCCATTGACACAGGCCCTTAAACTGACATTTCTTTCTGACTTCTAGGTATAATGTCATTCTGTCAAGTACCCCACACACCTCTTCTTTAAACAGAACTTCAACTTTTAATGAGGAGCACTCTATAAACAGAAGGTTTTCCAGCTGGCGGGGAATGTGGAATATTTTGCACAAGTCGTTCCAAAATAAGACAAATCCAGCGTTTGGTGGTAATGTGCCAGAGAAAGGGAGGGCTGCAGTCACAGAACTAGGTCAGAGAATAACTGAGGGTGAATTTCCATTGACTCATGCTGCTGCCTCCTTGTCCTGTACAAATCACCTCTTTTAACTCCCCTTCTTGTGTGCATTGAGCAACACTGATGTGGGATGTATATTTTTTTATTAATGACCTGTGCCTGCTCCTTCATGACTGCTATAGGCCTTGGCAGCTGCCGTGACATCAGCTCTGTGGGTACATTCATGATGTATTGGTGTGTTTTGGAATTTTAAGTTAGGATTTTTCCTTCGAATTATCCTCTTACCACCCATTATGAAACATAGTGCAATCTGTAAATAAATTTTTTAAATCAATGGAGCTGTTTTTTTTTTAGGGTGTTGGCCACATTGGAAGTAGTATACTATTAATTGTTATAGTTATTTCCCCCCAAAATTACTGTGACTTTGGGGTGACTATATGTTCTTGCATTAAAAAAAAAAATTATTTTGAATGGCAAAAACGCGGTGACCAGGCCCGTAGCTACAGGACAGGCAAAACAAACAATCGCTTGGGGCCCCGAGCTTGCATGGGGCCCCCAACTTCCCCTTCCCAGGATGTAGCATGGCGGAGCTCCTCTTCCACCTGGAGTTCTATCGGTCCGGCTGGGTACCACGCGTGGTACAGGAGATTCAGTTTCCTGTTCCCGGCCGGACTGACAGGAAGTGCACACTGAGTGCTCAATTCCTTTCAGGCCCAGGCACTATCTGATAGGGGACTGGGAAAGAGGCAGGGGGAAGAGGAGCTAGGCCACGCTACAGCGGCAGCCTACAGGGAAGAAGGGGAGGTAAAAATATCATTTTTTATTAGTGTAGTGCTAAATCCTTCAAACGGCCCTGGTGGTGACGCCATCGCGTACGACGAGCATGCGCTTGTCGCATTCTATGCCGTTACCGCCATCTTGCTGCACCCTGTCTATGCCTAGGAAGCTACCGCGCATGCGACAAAGTCATTTCGAGCATGCACGGGTTTCCACGGCAACAGGTAAACACTGCCTAGAATCACGACGAAAAAAAGAGAACATGTTCTCTCTTTTTCTCGTCGAGATTTTAGGCAGTTTTCTTGACGAGAAACCTGAAAGCCTCATACACACGCTCAGTATACTCAGCAAGAACCAGCAAGAAAACTGCTGGCAGAGCTTTCTTGCCGAGTAAACAGTGTGTGTACGAGGCTTTACACTTTTGAAGGCCCTGGAGCACCAGGACAATGGAAACGCCCCAAAAATTCTCCCCACCCACCATCAGAATACAGCCCTGCAAGCTGATTAACCACTTCCCGCCCGGCCAATAGCAGATTTACGGCCGGGAAGTGGTTATGAAATCGTGACTAGACGTTCTCAAACGTCTAGCACGATTTCAATGCCGCGCGCGCCCGTGGGGGCGCGCAGCGCGGCGATCGTTGATGCGGGGTGTCAGTCTGACACCCTGCATCACCGATCTCGGTAACGAGTCTCCGGCGGAGGCTCGCTACCACGTGATCAGCCGTGTCCAATCACGGCTGATCACGATGTAAACAGGAAGAGCCGCCGACGGCTCTTCCTCACTCGCGTCTTACAGACGCGAGTACAGGAGAGCCGATCGGCGGCTCTCCTGACATGGGGGGGTTCGCGCTGATTGTTTATCAGCGCAGCCCCCCCTCGTATGCCCACACTACCACCAGGGATGCCCACACTGGCAGGGCAAAAAAAAAACGTAAAAAAAAAAAAAAAAACACAGGATAAAAATACAGGTAAAAAAAAAAAAAAACATGCCAGTCAGTGCCCACACATGGGCACTGACTGGCAACATATACATCAGTGCCACCCTGCAGTGTGCTTCAGTGCCACCCCTCCGTGCCAATACATGCCCAGTGCCCACCTATCAGTGCCCATCTGTGCCACCCATAAGTACCCATCAGTGCCACCCATAAGTGCCGCCTATGAGTTCCACGTGCCGCCTAAGAGTGCCCATCAGTGCCGCCTAAGAGTGCCCATCAGTGCCGCCTAAGAGTGCCCATCAGTGCCGCCTAAGAGTGCCCATCAGTGCCACCTATGAGTGCCCATCAGTGTCGCATACCAGCGCCGCCTATCAGTGCCCATCAATGCCACCTCATCGGTGCCCATCAGTACTACCTCATCAGTGCCGCCATATCAGTGCCCGTAATTGAAAGAGAAAACATACTTATTTACAAAAAAGTTAACAGAAATTTCCAGTCTTTTATTAGTTGTTGCGCAAAAAATAAAAACCGCAGAGGCGATCAAATACCACCAAAAGAAAGCTCTATTTGTGGGGAAAAAAGGACCCCAATTTTGTTTGGGTACAATGTAGCATGACCGCGCAATTGTCATTCAAAGTGCGACAGTGCTGAAAGCTGAAAATTGGCTTGGGCGGGAAGGTGCGTAAGTGCCTGGTATGGAAGTGGTTAAAGCAACATTTTACAACAAACCCATTGAAAAACAGTTATGCCGTTATCATTAAAAACGATCGTGTGTGGGCTTTAACGACGTGAAGCAAGAAGCAAGTAGCAAGTTATGAGATGGGAGCGCTCATTCTGGTAAAACTACCGTTCGTAATGGAGTAAGCACATTCATCACGCTGTAACAGACGCAAATCGTCTTTTACTAACACAAAATCAGCTAAAGCAGCCCAAAGGGTGGCATCATCCGAATGGAACTTTCCCTTTATAGTGCCGTCGTACGTGTTGTATGTCGCCTCGCTTTGCTAGAGAATTTTTTTCACGAACGTGTGTAGACGAGGACGTTTTTAATGATCGGTTGAAAAAAAAAGTAGGGCCAAATTCAGAAAGTATTAACGTCAGCGTATCAAGAGATACGCCACGTAAATACTAAAAGTAAATACTAAGAATAGCCGGCGTATCTTTTTTTGCTATTCAGAAAAGATACGCCGGAATTCTGCTAATATATGAGCGGCGTAATTCTGTTACACCGTCGTATATCAGTTGCAGTTTTTACGCTGGCCGCTAGGTGGGGCTTCCGTCGTTTTATGCGTTAAATATGTAAATGAGGGATTTACGGCGATTCCCGAACATACTTGCGGCCGGCCGTCGTAGTTTACATCGTTTGCGTTAGCGTTATAGAGGCGTAAGGTTATCCCTGCTATAGGAGGCGTAGCCAATGTTAAGTATGGGCGTCGGGACAGCGTTGAATTGTACGTCGGTTACGCCATTTGCGTAAATCGTTCGGGAATGGGGCTCGATGTTACGTTCACGTCGTTTACATTGACAAAAAGCAACGTGATTTCGCGCATGCGCAATGGGAACATGCACCGTCCAAAAAAACGTCAATTACGTGGGGTCACGATTCATTTACATGCATCACGCCCCCACTTCAGAAATTTGAATTACGCGCTGCACTTTAAGCTGCGCCGCCGCCGCATATTATGGAGCAAGTGCTTTCTGAATAAGACACTTGCCCATAATATTTCCGGAGGCGTAGCGTAAACGCCATACGCTACGCCGCCAGAAAGATACATCAAATGTATCTGAATCCGGCCCGTAGTTTTTTTTATAGAGCCTGAAAAACGTCATTCTTTAGACCCCCGAAAAATGATCGTGTGTACTTAGGGCAACTGCCCTTAAATGGGAATAGCCATATATGGATCCAAATTTGGCCAGTCCCTGGTGAACCGGTAGAGTTTCATTCCATTATGGACAGCTTTCAATAAGTGCTGTTACTGGCAGGATCTTCTGGAAATTTTGCAACAATTTGCTTTGGCATCAACATACAGTAATGGCAAACATACTGAAAAAATGTGGGTATATGTGTTTTAATATGGATTTTTTTTGGTGTGTTGTTTTAAATATATGGAATGGCTACTGGGTTAGTGTTCCTCTGCATAACGGGGCGATGGACAGTCTGAGGGGTTCAGCAACCAGAGTCTTAGTTGCCAAAGGGTTCACGTTGATCACAACCTGTGAACCATTCCACTATGCCTCATTGACATAGGTGCCAACCGCGAGGGAACCTTCTTCTATGTCTGTCTGTAAGTAGACACAGTGAGGGGCAGTCAAGTGCATTTGGCTCAATAGCCAGTCCTACAGTCCAATGTTGGTGACCTGTAATTTTCTTGAAGATGAAAGTTTTGGCATGGACAGAAAGTTTGACATTGTGAGGTTTCTCTAGAAATTCCTCCCTGCTTTTTTTTCCCTTTAGATAACCGATCCAACATTCTTACACTGTTTAGGGGGAAGGAAGGAGGATGGGATGTGGGAAGCCTCAGCCATTCCTTTTGAGAAATATAATCTCTTCTGCTGCAGTCTGTGCAAAACTGATTGTTTATTAAAGGGCAACTTTGAAGCAAGAAATAAAAAAATGCTACGGTTTGCTGGGTTATCTGTAGTTAAAATAGAAAACCAAAAAAACAGAGAGAGTCCATAGTCCCGTTTTTTATATATTTATTAAAAATAAATTAGATGTATTTTTTTTCAAATTCTTTACTGCAAAGGTTCACTGCAAGAGGCAACAAACTGACAATCCTTGCCTTGTTTGCTACAGTTATCTTTAAAATAGCCTAGTTAGTACTTCTGGGTACAAAGCACAGTACTTCCAGGTGCATAAGGAGAGCACAAGGAGGAGCTCCTGAGTAGAGTGATGCAAATTATCAGGGACAGAGCAGTGGTAGAAAAGGCAACCACCTTGGTCACCGTGCTGCAGGGGGCATAGCTAAGGTAGGATCCTATCCTTCCTCTGCATAACCCAGCTGTGTTCTACACTGTGCAGGAAAAGGGAAAGCTGCATTCTCCCAGTGTAATCTGCAGGACTGAGCCATCCATTCTATCGTCTCTGCATTTGTAGGCAGGTGCAGTCTATTCTCTCCACTGCATGTGGCGCTTATCCGTAAAAGCAATGCAGGTGGTGGAGGAAGTCGAGAGCAGCCTTGTTTCTCTATTATCTGCTCGATCAGAGTGGCAGCATCCGATTGGATGCTGGCATCTTGGCGGCCATCATGACTTAGGCAGAGACTATTTAAAACCCTGAATGTGTACAGAACGTCCAGCAGAAACATAATTTCCTGCTTGTGTGATTGGCTCACCAATTTTCCCAGATGTCTGCCCTAAGATACAAGTCAGATTTGAGCCCCCCCCCCCCCCCTGCAACAAAAATTTCATTTTTGGTTAGATACTCCCAATAGGAAATCGCATTTAACTGTGGATGCAGCTCCAGCAGCTTTCCTGCAGGTGCAGTAGCTGATTGAGAA
Organism: Rana kukunoris; assembly: GCA_029574335.1. Lineage (NCBI taxonomy): Eukaryota > Metazoa > Chordata > Amphibia > Anura > Ranidae > Rana > Rana kukunoris. Next base: position 99,575,521 of record CM056058.1, on the reverse strand, counting down.
TTATTAAACCACTCCCATTAGACTCACTTTCCCACATGGATACAGACAAACACACAGGGATTTTTTCAGTATAACAAAAGGTAGGAATCTGGAACAAAGTCTGACCATCCTCAAGGAATAGGTGGAAGGGGCAGGTAGAGCTGGAAAAATAAATTCTACTTTCCTGCACATAAAGCCTTGTCATCTTTCAAGTGCCTCCACTGCACCTCTGTATCCCCATGGACATCCTGATTATTACTCAAAGGTGCATTGGCTCCCCTACAGGGGGTTATTGTGTCTGTGCTATTTCTGTGAGCTCCTAGTCAATGCACACACGGTCGGGGACCCCACATCTCTCGTTCATTGTGTAGTACCAGTTTTATTAAGGAGCAGTTTCAGGCATATTTGTTTTGTGGAGACCAGTTGTACTGTAGCTATCGTCTCCACTTTTCTAAGGGAAACCAATTGGTCAGCCTAGATTGCACTTTTGATAGGTGTGGTTCCTAACCCAGTTTGACCGTTTGCTCACCCAGCAAATTTTTCTAGAAGTTTAATAGGCTTTCTGTCCCCTTCAGTCACATCCAGATCCACTAAACTAGAAAGTGCAGAACCTTTGTCTTCTTTCAAGTGATAGGGTTGACAATGCATAGGTGCCTCTACTGAATATTTATGACCACCTGGCCACCCTGGTTATTAGTCGAAGGAGAATTGGATTACCTACAGAAGGTTACTGCGCTTATGCTATTGCCGTGAGTTCCTAGTCATGCCGATATTGCCTAGGGACCCTATACCCCATTTCTTTGCATAGTTCTGGTTCTACTGCGATGCAGTTGAGGGCATGTCTGCTACAACATATTTATGTGGGGCCCAGCTCTACAGTAGTTGACTACTTTCCTCTATTCCAAGGGCAACCAATTTGTCGGTCTATAGTGCACTTTTGGTAGTTTATAGTGGCTAACTCTGGTTAATTTGACAGCGTGCTCACCCTGGGGACACCCCAGTAAAAATCTTCCCTATACTTTCAAAACCCACAGATTACTTTAGACCAGAGGTGTGAAACACAAGGCACAATCCGGCCCTTTAGGCCATTTCAAGTGGCCCTCGCACTTCCAGCCCTCTGGTTCTCCTCCAGACTCTTACTTTCTGCTTTTAAGCAATTCATCCAGCTTCTTCCCAGCAGTAGCATAAGGAAAGGGGGGTGCACTGTGATGTAAGGGAGAGTGGGGGGACTCAACTTCTGATTGGTGGGGTGGCTCTTGACATCTAATGTAAGTAGAGGAGATGTGCTGGACATCTAATCTTATAGATACAACCGGCCCTTTTGAGGGAAATCATAATGCGGCCTGCAATGAAATGGAGTTTGACACCCCTGCTTTAGACCATTCAAAAACCAAATCCTATTGAATACTATAAACCATCGCAGCCGCAGCATGTGTACAATGTGACATTCAAATTATTTTTAATTGTAGTTAGTGCTTCTGTTCAGTATACAGAAGGTTAGGGATTGAAGCTGTCCATAACAATTCTTAGGCCGCGTACACGTGTACACACGATCAAATCTATCTGCTGGAAACGGTCGGCCCGATCGTCCCAGCAGACAGATTCGACCGTGTGTACGGGCGAGCTGACGGATTTGGCCACCCGACAGATTTCAAAGCATGCTTTGAAATCTGTCGGCTGGGAACCCATCCGCCCGACATGTCTGCTGGTTAGTACGCTAACCAGCAGACATGTCTTCTCGCACACGCGCCGAATGGTTTCGACGCATGTGCGGAAGTGTTTTACTTCCTGGTGCGGTGACGTGGCGGCGTCAACGTCACCGCGTGTGTACACGATCAAACCAATATGTCCCCAGCAGACAGATTTGTTCAAATCGGTCGGCCCGACCGATTTGAACAAATCTGTCTGCTTGTGTGTACGCGGCCTTAAAGTTAATAAAATGGAGTCTGAGGGCTCGATTACAGTAGTGACAGCCCTTGCCGTCCCTTAGAAAAACAGTCTGCAATTAATACATTTTCAGATGTGGCAGGTGGCTGGGAGGCCATATATTGCCTCCTTACTATCTGTTTTAACCCTGAGAAGTCTGCACTACCACAAATGCATCACATGCAACTCAGGGCAGTTGTGGCACAGCAACAACTCCCTCTGGGTACTGTGATAGGTTGAGGGGGGCAGTCAAAAGACTCATCCGCCTATATATACCAACTCCTCCCAACCATAACTGTGCCAAGCCTTAGTGAGAAGTTAATTACATTTTTTTTTTAAATGTATTATATTTAAAATCCACATTTCTACTTTCCTCTACATACACATCCCTGCCACAACTCTGTTCTGCTGCAGACAGTATTTCTATGCGATTCATAGGTTAGTGATTGATTTGAAAGGGCTAAGCATGTTCCGTATAGTTGAAATAGTAGAAAAAGCAAGCTTCCAAAAAAGATAATATACAGGGCTCAAAATTTCAAGTCCTGAGATACTAGCCAGGCCTTACTCGCTAACAGTTACTCGCTAACAGTTACCCCATCCAACCCCTACCCTGCCCCACCCCTAATCACGCCCTTGTAAACTATCTCATGAAATTACACTGTTAATTGTTAAAGTTGTTAATATTTATTTTTTGTAACTTAATTCTGCATAAAACATTTAACGATATGAACATAAAGTATATTTCAGTGATCTGACTGTGATATAATATGATTGCCTGCTATAGGCACTGTACACATCATTACTGCTTTGTTAAGTAAATATTTTAATGCTATAGTAAATCTAGCATTAAAAGAACTTAAAACCAATGAATGACACTTTCACCGATTTAGAATGCAGAGACTTACAGGAGAGTGGGAGCTGTCAAAGTTAACTTTTCCTATTAACAAGCTGGTGATTGGTTGCTAGGTGGTCCGAGCAACGAATCACCACCTTGTTAATAGGAAAAGTAAAATTTGGCATCTCCCTTCCAAACCCCCCTCTCTATGTCCCCCACTTCATCTAGTTCTTTTCCGATTCCCGCTGTATGCCAGGCCCTGAAGCTCCACGCTTGCCCTCAGCTTATTTCCTCTCACCTAATGAGAGCAGGCGAGTGGAAATTTTGAGGGCTAATCTGATACATAGGTTAATGGTTGCTATGAGAGGGCCAAGCATCTTCCAGATAGTTAAAGCCTAACTCCAGATTAACTTTTTTTTATTTTAAGAAATTTGTTTGGCCCAAAATATTTCCCTTACTAATTGATGTAGCTACTGTTGTTGCTCATAAACTTTATGCATAGCTCCCAACTGTTTCTTATTACAACAAACTGAGCCCCTCATTCAGCCCCAGTTGTCCCTCTTTTTGCTCTGATTTACCTATTTTACTACCTAAAGTATTATGCTGTACTAGACCTTTTATTCCACCTCTATAATGCTGCATTTTTATTTTGAAGATCCAATATAAAGTAAAAATAGAGGTCAAAAAATGACATTTTGTTTGTTTTAGTCAATAATTTTCTGCATATTGGGTCTTTGCGATCTGTATAGCTAAGGCTGTGGCAGTAAAGTGCCCTTTTTTGGTGCGGTAAAAAAAAATGCACCAAAAATACAACTCGTCATTGAACTGAATGAAAAACACATACATTTATTTTGCAAAAATGCATCAAAACTGCACCCAAGGTTGAGTTTTTGGTGCATTTTTTTTGTCACAGGTGGAAAATGCACCAGAAATTTAAAAATAATGCCTGTGCGTTTGTACCATAATTTTGCAACTGAGCCGTGTGAAAGCAGCATAAGATGGGTATAGTGGCCAACCCTAGTCAACTCAATTGTTTGCTCACTTGAGGGATTTCCCTGTAAACCTTACCTTGTAGTTAGACTCTCTGTACCCATCGGTCACATCCAGGACTATTAAATTGGAGAGTGCTGGACCCTTGTCATCGTAGGGGGCTGCAGTGAGGTACAGCAGATGGCGGTGTGATGCATAGTTTTTAATTTTTGTCAACAGTATTTTTTGGGAAAATGTATTTTTATTATTATTTTCACATAGAAAAACATACAAAGTGGGGTATCCAAGATATCAGCAAAATACAATAACATTACTGGCACAGCCAGATAGTGAAGAACAATTAAGGCTAGAAAAACATATTGAATGAGGCGATCCTTGGAAGATGCCAAATATTTAAAGTGGCAATCCCATGTCATCCCAATCGTCACCTTGAAAATTGGGTATCACAGACATACACTTCAAGAGACCACAAATAATTCTTTATAGACTGTGAACAGCATCTTCAGAAGTTGTTCTGATGCCTGGACTGCTCCAGGTCTGAGGATCTGTTTAAAACTGGGAACAAAAATTATGACGCAGTTGCAAGTAGTGGAAAAAATACCAGTTATGCAGTTGAAATTTAGGTTCATTAAATGTAAATATCAATGGTATTTGAAGTGCATTCATGTCATGAAATGCAGTACCTTCCTGTGAGCTGCAGGAAAATGCAGTCTAATGCACATGAGTTGCAATGAGAACAGGATAAAAAGAAAACAATTGTTTGCCATATGCTCTAGGAGTGACCTGTGTTCTTCCAGTGCAACACTTAAATGGGCAGTTGATGGGAGGCTGGGAAGCGTCTACAGCAGGGGTGTCAAACTGGCGGCCCTCCAGCTGTTCCGAAACTACAAGTCCCATCATGCCTCTGCCTGTGGGAGTCATGCTTGTAACTGTTAGCCTTGCAATGCCTCATGGGACTTGTAGTTTTGCAACAGCTGGAGGGCCGCCTGTTTGACACCCCTGGTCTACAGCATGCGTACAACCCCCTCATAGCTCAATCTTGGGTTAAGGGGGGGGGGGGTAGTAAAGGCTCAACTGCCTATTTTTCCCGCTTTATGGCCCCAAGGGTGAATGAGCCCTTATTGAAAAGTTAATATATGTGTGTGCTCATTATGAAATACTTACCTCGGAACGAGGTGTAGGGAACTTACCTGGTGCACGCCGAGCGAGATCTCATCTTGACTTGGCGTGTCTTCCGGGTATCGCCGCTCCAGCGCTGTGATTGGCTGGAGCGGCGATGACGTCACTCCCACGCATGCGCGTGGGAGATTTAAATCCGGCTGGCCAGATTCTTTCGCCGTGGAGTTCCCCTGCGCATGCGCCGCTGCAATCAGCGGCGCATTGTGGGGGTAATATCTCCTAAACCGTACAGGTTTAGGAGATATTCTTTATACCTACAGGTAAGCCTTATTATAGGCTTACCTGTAGGTAAAAGTAAAAAAAGTGGGTTTACAGCCACTTTAACATATCTCATGCAATGTAATATTGGAAGTTCTTTGGCCTCACAGCCATCCTGATTATCACTTATAGGGGGATGCTATTGTAACACATCAGTGATCTACTGTTCCCTGTGATCGGGAACAGTGATCAGTGACATCTCACTGGTAGCTCCTCCCCCTAACAATTAGAATTACTTTCTAGAACACATTTAACCCCTTCAGCACCATCCAGTGGTTACCCCTTCACTGCTAGTGTAATTTTTACAGCATTTAGTGCATTTTTCTAGCACCGTTTGCTGTAAAAATGACAATGGTCCCAAAAATGTGTCCGCCATAAAGTCGCAGTCACGATAAAAAGTGCAGATTGCCACCATTACTAGTAAAACAAAATAATAATAAAAATGCCATAAAACTATATCCTATTTTTTAGACGCTATAACTTTTGCGTAAACCACTCAATATACACTTATTGCGTTTTTTTTTTTACAAAAATATGTAGAATACATATCAGCCTAAACTGAGAAAAAAATTGTTTAAAAAAAAAAATGGGGATATTTATTATAGCAAAAAGTACAAAATATAGCTTTTTTTCAAAATTGTCGCTCTATTTTTGTTAACCACTTGCCGACCAGCCGCCATCGTTCTACGGCGGCAGGTCGGCTCTCCTGGGCGAGAGCCCGTCATACTACGTCGGCACTTTAGACGGCCACTAGGGGCCCCTACAATGTATGAACAGAAGATCAGTGATTTCCCCTAGTGAGTCCACCCCCCCCCCCCCCCATACAGTTAGAACACACCCAGGAACACACTTAACCCCTTCCCTGCCCCCTAGTGTTAACCCCTTCACTGCCAATGGCATTTTTATAGTAATCCAATGCATTTTTATAGCATTGATCGCTAAAAAAATGCCACTGGTCCCAAAAATTTGTCAAAAGTGTCCGAAGTGTCCACCATAAGGTCGCAGTACTGAAAAAAAATGCTGATCGCCGCCATTACTAGTAAAAAAAAAAAAAAAAAAAAAAGCCATAAAACTACCCCTTATTTTGTAAACGCTATAACTTTTGCGCAAACCAATCAAATGCTAATTGCAATTTTTTTTTTTACGAAAAATATGTAGAATAATACGTATCGGCCTAAACTGAGGAAAAAAACTTTTTTTTTTTTTAATATTTTTGGGGGATATTTATTCCAGAAACGAGTAAAAAATATTGCATTTTTTTCAAAATAATAGCTCTATTTTTGTTTATAGCGCAAAAAATAAAAACCGCAGAGATGATCAAATACCACCAAAAGAAAGCTCTATTTGTGGTAAAAAAAAGGACGCCAATTTTGTTTGGGAGCCACGTCGCACGACTGCGCAATTGTCAGTTAAAGCGACGCAGTGCCAAAGCACAAAAAGTGCTCTGGTCTTTGGACAGCAATATGGTCCGGGGCTAAAGTGGTTAATAGCGCAAAAATAAAAAAAATCAATGATTGAGTGATCAACACCCTGTGCCTAGAGAAACCACCCTTTTTGCTCCCCTTCCCCTTGCCGTGTTCTAGCCCAGGTTGGAAAGTCTGGATTTCTGACCAAACAACTAGCTGTTCTTTTTGTACTCTTCTCTTGGTTGTCAATTTCCTTCAAATGATTATTCAAATTACAGTTACGAAGGAGCCCAGGACTTTTTTTGGTTTTTCTTATGTAGCTGCCCTCTCCTACACTGCAACTGAACTGCCAGCGCTTTCTCCCGGTTTTACTCCTTTTACATTTCCCCTATTTTTACAGCTGTTATTTTGTATCCATGACATCATACCTCAAATGCAAACCAGGCTTATACTTTTCTATTCTATTGATTTGATGTATTTTCTCTACAAAATTTAATTATTTGGAATGCACCTTGTGGGTCCTGCTTATTGAAGATGATGGACATTTTCTGTTTTTAACCTGAGAGGTGTTCATCACAGCTCAGTGAAGTTTCCTCTGTCTTGAGGAATTTTCTTAGGGTAACTCTACATTCCTGATGCCGCATACACACGATCATTTTTCGGCATGAAAAAAAACTGTTTTAAAATGATCGTGTGTGGGCTTCACATCGTTTTTCATCTTCTGAATTCAAAAATTCGAGCAAGCTGCATTTTTTAACGTCTTTTTAAAAAATGTTGTTTTTTGGGTTGTAAAAAATTATCGTGTGTGGGCTAAAACGACATTAAAAACTACATTTTAAACCCATGCATGGTCAGAAGCAAGTTATGAGACGGGAGCTTGAATGGAACTTCCCCTTTAGAGTGCCGTCGTACGTGTTGTACGTCAGCGCGCTTTGCTCAGCATTTTTTAAAAATGATGGTGTGTGGGCAACGTCGTTTTTAATGATGAAGTTGGAAACAGTGTTTTTTCTACATGCTGAAAAACGTTTTTTTTTTCATGCCGAAAAATTATCGTGTGTACGCGGCATTACTCTTCAGCAAAATTTTGATACTAATTTTAACCTGTGGAATTTGACTCCCACTATGTTATCCAAATGCAGATTGCGGTGTATTTTTATTTATTTTTTGGCCCTTTTAGTTCCTGCTTAACCCCTGATTACACAGGGGTTGTTAATCTCTCTACCTTCTTCCTTTTTAGGGTTCTGGGGTGATATTTTGAAAGTCTTCTTCCTTTTTTTATTGTTTTTAGTATGCATTTCCTCTTTCTGATATCAAGTTCAGAGATATCCCACTTAGAACTTAAAATTGTAAAATAAGTGCTGGGCCTAAAAATCATTCAAACTTAAATCATTACATATCCTGAAGTCTGCAAGCAGCCCATCTGAGTTCCAGGAGTAGCTTAATACGGCTATAGGCTTTTATTTATTTATTTTTTATGCTTGTGAGTACTTTGACCATTTTAATAAAATGTTAATACAATTATAATATACACTTTTTCACTATGGATTCCTTGGCTTTCTTTTTATGGATATTGTAGTGCCAGGGAGGATAATTAATAGAGACCTGAATAGGAGGACGATTGCATTGTACAACAGAGGATCCTTTATACAAAGGCGGTAATTGGCATCTCTTAATAAGAGGGTCAAATTATGGTGGTAAACGTGTTCACCAAGCATGCGGTGCAGGAATCTTTATTTTACTTTGGATAGTGGACTTTTTATGTTAACCCTTTATGAACTGTTTTTTGATTTAATATCAAACTTGGTGATTTTATGCTCGAATGATTTTTAAGCGCAGCACTTATTTTGGTGTGCCAGCAGCTATTGATTTATTACACTCTTCGGCAAAGCACATACAACAGAAAAAACAGCATTCCTAATAAAAAGGACATAAACATTCAACATGTGTCATTATAATGAGAACCAAAAAGGCACTAAAACCATGTCAAGAACATTGTCACCTTTTCAGTCTTTAAAAGTTAACTTTCTAAATCACCTGCAGTGCTACTACATAGCGTATTACCTTATAAATATTTGTGAGCACTCCAAACTGATAGCGGGTGTCCAGGTAAAGTAGTGTTTAAGCCAAAAGAGCTTATTTTTAAGCTTTAGGGTCCTTTCACACAGAGCGGACCGTCAGCTCAGCGGGGGGGGGGTCTCCGCTCAGCTGTCGGGCGGACGGGGCGGTCCCCGTCACACTGTGCAGGGACCGCCCCGTCTCTCCTCCGCTCTCCCCTATGGGGAGTCGGATGGAAACGGACCGTCTGTCCGTTTGCATCCGATCCGTTTGGCCGGACGGAAGAAAAATAGGACATTCTTCCGTCCGCAAAAACGGATGCGGATCTAGCGGACGTTAGCAGATGCATCATCCGCTAACGGATCCGCTCCCATAGGGGCCCATTACAAGTCCGTAAACAGACTTGTAATGAGCGGACGAACGGTCCGCTAGTGTGAAAGGGCCCTTATGCTGAAATAGTGGGAATGGAATGGGCTCCAAGAAGGAAGAGGGCAGAGAGAAAAGTCAAAAAGAGAGAGAGGGGGAAAAAAAAAGGAAGGGGACTAAGGAAGGGACAGAAACTGGCGTCCACCAAAAAACTGGAGTCATTAAATATCTGATCTTTAGACTCATAGTCCCGTGAAATACCATAATAACACATTTCCCTGCATTTCATAGCTGCTATCCAACATTCCATGTCATTAATCTTGTTTACCACAGCTATCCATTGAACAACCAAGGTTGGATCAGCACTGCATTTTCTTTTATAACCAATTATAGAACTTAAAAAAGACCAAAATGTTCTTTGGACATATATATTTTTTTTTAATTGTCTACCTAGTTAACCTACTTTTGACATGTTATTTTGTTCCACCTAAAAATTTTAGTGGACGGCTACTTCTGATTGGCTCCCTTTTTTTTTTTTTTTTTACATCTAACCTTCTTGCAGGCACCAATTTCCTAAATCTTGATTCCACATTGTAAGATCTCTAAATGGATATTTCTCAGCTAGACTGCATCTGGACATCCCAATTATCTATAATTTTCTTTTTCTGTGTCCCTTAGTGGAGGATAAAATAAGAAATTTTGCGCCCGAGGCATGATGTGTGGTGGACTAGCTTAAAGCAGAGTTCCAGTTTTTTAAAGACTGCTCTGTAATTGTCAAAACTTGTAAATGAACATTTTTAACATGTCATGGCAGGTTCCATTTTGGCTGTAGTCCAGTTTTCTGGACTACTGTGCATGCGCAGTAATGCCTCAGCCTTACTGACCGGTTGCTATAGCAATGTTGGCTTCGGCCTGTTGTAGCGCATGCTGTCAAGCTCCCTCCCCCATCAGTGAAGTGAGCTGCAGCTCAGCACAACTCAGGCAGCAAGCGATGTGACAGGGAAGGCGAGCTACGGGCTGTCAGAATGTTTCCCCTGATCGCCCCCCAACCCCCCCTCCTCCCTTTCTTCTGTCATCAGATAAGAGAGCAGCTCTCTCACCCATTTGCGTCATCTGAAAATAACGTGAGATTTTGGCAGTAGGTGATTTGCAAGGACTCCTGGGATACATGGTGCTGCTATCCCAGGAACCCTGGCAAATCGCCTAGGCGAGGAGCAGAAGTCAAGGAGAAATAAAAGAAAAAAGGTATATCTAGGCAGAATTTTCTTTATATTCCATCTCCTTAGCTCATCCTTTTCACATTGGCATTTTTATAAAGAAAGTTCAGAAAATGGGTGGAACTCTGCTTTAATTTTTTTTATTACCCCAGTGTTCAAACCTCCTAAAGGCAGCAATATACCTATTAACTATGATTCCTGTGTCCTTTAATGGTCTTCAAAAAAAAAAAAAAAAGGCCCCATGTACACTGCTGTAGCTAAACGGACATTTAGAGGCAGTTGGACACACTTTTTTTCAACTGCCCCTGAATTCATTCAATGTTCTCTTATAACATTGGTATACAGGATCGTTTACTGATGTTTTTAGGCAGTTGCGTTTATAGGCCTTTTTTCGAAGACAAAAAAAAACAAGCTCTGACGCCAACGTTTCAGACGCCAAACGCGTCTAGCCACGTTTCGTCATTTAAAAAAAAAACTTTTTTTTTAAAATGCTTCTAAACACAATCGCGGCATGTAATTGTGGCAAAACTGACTTTTTATACGTGGGTTACTATCTGTCAAGTTAAATCGTTCAGGAGAGGTTGTAAAAACGTCCCTTGTACATGAAGCCTAAATGTAGAGAACAAAATTGCAGCTAAAATGACTTATATTTTTGGAGTTTAATTCTTAACTTACCCGTCAGATGCTATATTTATTTGCCATAACTGTACTTTTGAACATTTCTTACATTTCAGGGATGGCAACCTTACAAATAATACAAGACCTTGTCTCCTAAGAATAAGAAACTACAAAGTTTGTAATATTAACAAGCCAGATTTTATTTTGGTTTTATACACATTTTCATACATTGTACACAAAAAAATTAGCCATCTTTTATTTTGCTACTCAGCCCGTCATCTTGACAGTTCACGGTGTGGTTTTCACAATGATGAGACCTAAATATAATTAAATAATTTATTTCATTTTTGAAGATATCTTCTTTACTGCCTACTGGTATGAGTCCTATGTAACTTAATGATTGGCAGAATCTAACATGACAGTCCATCCTTTTTTATTTTTTTATCGTTTTTCTTGCAAATTACATCCTTTGTAAACTGGAACGAGCCACCCCTGTCAGTTATGGATTCTCGTTTCTCGAACATTAGTCACATATCAATTTTACAGTTTGACATTCCTTGGCCAACAATGGGTGTCTACCTATTGTTATTGCTGTGATGCTACATCTCATGGTCAAGTATGATGAAAAGATATGTAACATAGTTTGTTGTTGGAAGGCTATGATTTGGGTTCATTGTAGAGAAACATACAAAAAGAAAACCGGGAATGGGCTGACATGGCAAAGTTGAACGGGTAATGTTGTAGGCTTTTTCTGTCCCTCTGAAAAATGTGGTTTCAGGAAGACTTGCATTATATTAGCCCTTCCAGTGTAGATATTGATAGATATTGTTTTTTTTTTTTTTAGTGTTTAGAACACACACAGCAGCCACGTTTTCATCTTGAGCAGAGTTGGACCTCTCTCTTGTCTCCAAACACCTTGCCTTGAGAGGGTCAACCCCATCATGCTTTGCTCAGGCGTATATAGTGTCCTTGGGGTATACAGCGGTGCCCAACACTGCAGTCACACCAACAAGTCTGTTTCAAACAAATATCTGTATTCGTTCCCGGATAGCTTGCCTACAGATAGGGCATGAATTGAGAGATGTACTGCATTCTGTGCAGGAACCATGGCCACATTGAAACACAAGCTTGATGTGACTGTCGATGCAGATAGGACAGGTGATCCGTTCCTCCATCTGACGATATCTGTTCTGAAGCTCTTCCATCATCTTTCGCGTGTCTGAAGCTTCTTGGCTGGGAATGCCGTCCACCTCTGTGCTGTCTGAAAAACAGTTCACAAAACAAAATCATTATCTGCAATTTGGGTCTCTACTTTTTTTTTTTTTTAGCTCTGCTGGTTTAAATATTGAACATTATCTTGAGAATTTGTAATTTCTGTTGATATTGGAGGTAAAATGTCCACGCTTGCACACTCCTACTGTGGTATTATTCTATATTCAACCTAAATATTCAAGTTATATTTTGAAGGATAAATCTGCAAGAATAGAAACACCTTAAGGCGGTTATGTGCAAAAAGCTAGGATCTCTGGCAAAAAGCTGAATACATGACTTTAATCTGTCCAGAATATATGTTTTAGATTTGTTACAAAGCTCTGTTGAATTGAAAGACACTAACTCTCTTGGAGATCCAGTTGAAAGATATCTTACTCTTTAATTCCCAGTCTAAAGGCACTCAATCGCCCTCTTGAATTATTTATATTGCAAAGTATACCTGTATTGAGAAAAACATGTAGGCTGGCATTTCTAACCTCCTTGTGAAATTGGTAGTTAACTGGCTGTTTCTGGTTTCAATACATTCAGTAACTGAGCTGGAATTAGCATTCAGAAAAGGTGTATTGCATACATGTGGGTCAGCAAAAAGTACTGAAGCCATTCGATCAGCACAGAAGCCAGAGAACTGGTAGTATGAAAGAAGAGGCCAGCAAATACAGCATACATGTTACCTCATTACTATGTGTACACAGATTACATCATATCAAATAGTGTGAGAATTCAATTTGTTTATAGTCAATGCACGAGCAGAACATTCTTGGAAGAAGTGATCAGACAGATTGGGGAACCATTCTGTCCTCCTACCCCCACCCCAAAAAGTGGGTGCCATAAGTTTGCTGTAGAAAACCTCTTACTATGTGACTATTCAGATTTAGGAAGTCAACAGCTAGCATAAAAAAAACTACACATTTAGGCCCGGTTCACACTAATGCAACGTGGGAACCCTGCAAATCCAGTGCAGGTTCCTGTATCGCATCTGAATCACACAGTGGTTCACATTGAGATCTGCGAACCACTGCAGGTGTTTACAGTTAAAGCGGTTGTATACCGCATATACATTTTTTTTTTTTTGTGAACCTGCAAGGCAAAAGGCATAATCGGCTAGTATGCACCGCATACTAGCTGATTATGAAATACTTACCTCGGAACGAGGTTAAGAACACTTAACCGGAAGACACGCCGGAGCAAGATGAAATCTCGCTCAGCGTGGACCAGGTATCGCCGCTCCAGCGCTGTGATTGGCTGGAGCGGCGATGACGTCACTCCCGCGCGCGGGAGATTTCAAATCGGCAGTGGGTCGGCGGCTGCCAGTCCTTTCGCCGTGGATATCTCCTGCGCATGCGCCGCTGCAATCAGCGGCACATTTCGAGGGGAATATCTCCTAAACCGTACAGGTTTAGGAGATATTCTTTATACCTACAGGTAAGCCTTATGATAGGCTTACCTGTAGGCAAAAGTCAAAAAAAGGGATTTTTAAATACAGCTTACCTGTAAAATCCTTTTCTTGGAGTACATCACGGGACACAGAGCGGCATATTCATTACTATGTGGGTTATATGGAGTACCTTCAGGTGTGGACACTGGCAATCTTCAAACAGGAAGTCCCCTCCCTATATAACCCCCTCCCCTAGAGGGAGTCCCTCAGTTTTGTAGCAAGCAGTATGCCTCCCAAAATGGTCACCCAAAAGAGGGGTGGGAGCTCTGTGTCCCGTGATGTACTCCAAGAAAAGGATTTTACAGGTAAGCTGTATTTAAAAATCCCTTTTTCTTTCTCGTACATCACGGGACACAGAGCGGCATATTCATTACTATGTGGGATGTCCGAAAGCAATGCTTTAATGAGGGGAGGGAGACATCTTCCAAAGAAGGATTCAATTTAGAGATAAACTCAAATCATAATAATTCCAACTTAGTCAAGAAAAAACTTTTTTTTTTTTTTTTTTTTTTATTTATATCCAAGGGTGTTTTCTGATCCCGAGGATTTCAAACTGCAGCCTGTAGTACTGCCTGTCCAAAGGCAGAATCCGCATTCCTTCTCACGTCTAGTTGATAAAACCTTGTAAACGTGTGGACTGATGACCACGTTGCTGCCTTGCATATCTGAGCCATAGAGATCTGATGGTGTGCTGCCCAAGAGGCGCCCATGGCCCTGGTAGAATGGGCCTTCACCGACAACGGAGGAGGCAACCTCTTCAACCCGTAGGCTTGAATGATTAATTGTCTAATCCATCTTGAGATGGTGGATTTTGCAGCTGCCTGCCCCTTCTTGGGGCCATCTGGTAGAACGAATAACACATCTGTTTTCCGGATCTTTTCTGTAGCTTTAAGATAGGCCTTCATGGCCCGGACAATATCCAAGGTATGCAGCAACCCCTCCTTTCTAGATGTAGGTTTTGGAAAGAAGGATGGAAGTACCAAATCCTGGTTTAAGTGAAATTTGGATATAACCTTTGGTAGAAAGGAAGGATGGGGCCGGAGAACTGCCCTGTCCTTATGCAGAACAAGATATGGTTCCTTATACGATAAGGCTGCTAATTCTGACACTCTCCTGGCCGAAACTATGGCGACCAAGAAAACCAATTTTCTTGTCAGTAAGAGTAAAGGAATCTCAGCCAGAGGCTCAAAAGGCTGTTTCTGTAGAGTGGACAGGACAAGATTTAAGTCCCAAGGACAAACTGGTGACTTGACAGGAGGATTAATACGCAAGACCCCCTGTAAGAAGGTCTTTACCAGCGAGTGGGTGGCCAGCGGCCTCTGAAACCACACTGACAGAGCTGAGATCTGTCCTTTGATTGTGCTTAGTGCCAGGCCTTTATCCACTCCTAGCTGGAGAAAACTTAACACCCTATCAATAGTATATTTGCGGCAATTCCATCTTTTGGATTCACACCAGCCTATATAATTCCTCCACACCCTGTAATAAATTACCCTGGAGACCGGCTTTCTAGCCTTAATCAGGGTAGGGATTACCTGCCTAGACAGACCCCTACCCCTGAGAATCAGGGATTCAGCCTCCAGGCCGTCAAATTTAGACGCTGTAATGTAGGGTGGAGGATCGGACCTTGTGAGAGTAGGTCTGGTTGTAGAGGAAGAGTCCAAGGGTCTCCCACTGCCATATTCAGGACTAGCGAGTACCAAGCCCTCCGGGGCCAAGCTGGAGCTATTAGAATGACTGGCTTGTGCTCCACTCTGATCCTGCGCAACAGGCGGGGGAGTAACTGTAGTGGAGGAAATGCATATAGAAGTTTGAATTGATGCCAAGGGCACACCAACGCATCGGTTCCGCAGGCCATCGGATCCCTCGCTCGCGACACGAACCTGTCTAGTTTCTTGTTGAACCTGGATGCCATTATATCTACGTCTGGCGTTCCCCACCTCTGGCAGATTGTCTGAAAGACCTGGGGATGCAGAGACCACTCCCCTGGCAACAGACTCTGGCGACTTAAGAAGTCTGCCTGCAGGTTGTCCACTCCTGGAATGAATATCGCTGAAATGCAGGGTACATGAGCCTCTGCCCATTGAAAAATCAAGTTCACTTCCCTTTGAGCGGCCTGGCTCCTGGTTCCCCCTTGGTGGTTTATGTATGCCACCGCCGTGGCATTGTCTGACTGGATTCTCACCGGGAACCCCTTTAATCTGGAGGTCCACGCCAACAGGGCTAGGCGAGCCGCTCTGATTTCCAAGATATTGATGGAGAGCTGCCTCTCTGCTTTCACCCAAGTTCCCTGGCGGGAGAACCCCTCGAAGACCGCCCCCCAGCCTGCCAGGCTGGCGTCTGTGGTAACTACCTTCCAGACAACAGGGCTGAAGGATCTTCCCTTTAGAAGGTTCTGAGGGTTCAACCACCAGGCCAGGCTTTGTCGGACCCTTGATGATAGCGTCAAAGGGGACTCTAAGGCATGTGCCCTCTTGCCCCAGGTTGCTAAAATGGCTGCCTGTAGGACGCGAGTGTGGATCTGAGCGTATGGTACTGCCTCGAATGTGGCCACTAGCTTGCCTAGTAATCGCATACACAGGCGAATAGTTGGTCTTCTCTTGTTTATAACCAACTGAACCAACCCCTTGATCGCCTTGATCTTTACAAGGGGCAGGAACACCTTTTGACGTTCCGTGTCTAACCTCATGCCGAGGTATTCCAACTGCTTTGTAGGCTGGAATGCTGCCTTTCCCTGGTTTAGGACCCAGCCGAATTCTTCGAGGTACCGAACCGTGAGGTTTACTGCCTTCTGCAGACCCGTCCGTGAATGATCTATAATTAAAAGGTCGTCCAAGTATGCTAGGACTGTGACTCCTTGGATTCTTAAATTGGCCAGAACTGGGGCTAGGATCTTCGTGAATACCCGGGGGGCCGTGGCCAGCCCGAAAGGGAGCGCCCTGAATTGGAAGTGTCGCTGCCCGACCCGCGAAGCGTAAAAACCTTTGATGCGACTGACAGATTGGTACATGAAGGTAAGCATCTTTTATGTCTATGGAGGCCAGAAAATCGTTCTTCTGAAGCGCGGCGGCTGCTGACCGGATGGATTCCATCCGGAAGGACCGCACCCTTAGATAACCGTTTAACCTCTTTAGGTCCAAAATTGGCCTGACATCGCCGTTGGGCTTTGGTATGACAAAGAGATTGGAATAGAAACCTAGGCCTTGCTCTTGGGCTGGCACTTCTAAAATTACGTCCTGGCAAAGCAGGTGATCCAAGGCTGCCAGCATTGAGGCCTTCCTTGCTGGATCCCTTGGTAGCCTTGATTCTTGAAAATGAGGCGGAGGATACCTCAGAAATTCCAGTCTGTAACCTGTGGTTACAGATGCCCGGACCCATTTGTCGGGGATCTTGGCTTCCCAAACTTCTGAGAAGAGACGAAGCCTTCCCCCCACCCGTGAGAGTGGGGGCGCCCCTTCATAAGGCAGACTTAGGGGCTGCCTTTGACGGCTTGCGATACCACGGCTTCTTACCCCCAGGGGTTTGTCCCTGCGATCTACTGTTACCGTTGGATCGCGCAGGCGGCCGTCGATACTGCCTGGAATTAGAGGGCCCCGAGACAGGAAAAAGCTGCCTTTTAAATGTAGGAGCCCGGAATGTCTTTTTGACCGGTAAAAGGGTACTCTTGCCATTTGAAATAGTCTGAATATATTTATCCAGATCCTCTCCGAAGAGTCGCCCTCCATGGAAGGGAAATCCTGCCAGAAGCTTTTTGCATGGGGGTTCTGCCGCCCAGTTCTTCAACCATAAGAGCCTTCTCATGTGTACCAAACATAGTGATAAACGAGAAGCCTGCTGGATGGAATCTTTTATAGCATCTACCGCAAAACACAGAACTCTGGGAATGTCAGCAAACTCTTCTGCTTGTTGGGTAGGCATGCCTGACAAACTCCAATTGCAGCTACCGCTGGCTGCACCACTGCTCCTGCCGTAGCAAAGGATGCTTTTAAAAGTGTTTCTAATCTTTTATCAACCGGATCTCTAAACATATGTATATTTTCCACCGGGCAAGTTAGTGATTTATTCACACATGAGATGGCTGCATCCACTACTGGGAGCTTCCATCTCTTGGAGAATTTTTCCTCCATGGGATAAATGACCGCAAATCTTTTCGGTGGCAGAAAAACCCTGTCCGGCCGTACCCAATCCCGAAAGATCAATTCCTCCAAGAGAGGATGGACCGGAAAAACTGCGTTGCTTAACGGGGCTCTCAAAGAGCCCAGAGAGGATACCGGAGGAACCTGAGGTTCTGGTAATGGCAAACTAAATGCCGAGCGGACCATGTCCGTCAAAGACTGTACCCACAGTCTTTCCGTCTGGGAGTCTGAAAATGGTTCCTCAGAGGTAGACCCCTCAATCCCTGAACCCTCTCGGTTCAGGTCCAGTTGATCCTCCTGTGATTCTAATTCCTCCGGAGAGAGAATCTCAGCATCTGAGGATACACTCCCTGGTGATGGGGATCTAACCCGTTTTTTACCAGGAATAGCTCTAGCGATCAATGCTGCTATTCTCTCTTCTAGCCCCCCTAGGGATACGGCTAGCATCTCCTCTGTGATAAACACAGGGCTGGGCTGATCTGGGCCAGCCTCCGCACCAGATCCCCCTAATGGCTCATCCAAGGCGCTTCTTAAATTAATAAGCTGCGGGGAAAGAATCGGCATATCAGAATCAGAAAGGGAACCCTTTTGTTTTTTGGTCTTTTTTGTACCCTTTGACCCCGAACCCTTGGAAGCCATAATACAAAATCGAGGGACTCCGCCCACACAACAGACTGTAGTGGCCAGGAGTACAATTCCAGAGTTTAGGGGAAAGTAGATTACTAGTGTCCCCACAAACTGATGGGCCCGTATGTTGGTCTTTTTTTTTTTAAATAATTATATATTTTCTATGACCATACACAATGCCCCTAACTTAAGTTTGCCAGCCTCCAACCTGCTGTCAAATAAGGGGGATTCTTTGGCTTAACAATAGACATTGGGACAAAGTCCACATGTACTACCCCTTTTCCGCCACCGGGAGTCACTGTTCTGCCGCCCTGCGTCCTCTCTTGAAACAATCAGCCACAGACTGAGCCCTGAGAAGGCCTGCTGTCTATAACAGCAGAAGGGCGCGCCCCTGTATGACGCCGCAGGCCCGCCCCCCCCCGCCCTCCTGTCTGGATGGCGCGAAAATTCGTCAATAAGACGCGCGCGTGCACGCGCGCGCGCGCGTACCCGGAAACAGGAAGAACATGGAGGAGCCGCGCTGCTGGAGATCCATGGCGCAGAAACGGCGGCAGATTCAAAACTCCCGGCCAGGTAGGACTCTTTTAAGGCCCCTAAGGATCCTTTACTAGCCTCTAGGAAGCAACAGCAGGTTAGCTAGCAACACACTTTAGACAGGGGGGCCTAGTGATGGGGGGAGAAAGGGTGTCATCCTGTCTCTAAGACATAGTGATCACAGTTGCCCATGCAGAGCATACTCAGGCTATCCCCCCTTTTAGGTTACCCCGGGGAGCCTGCTGTCGAACCAAGTCCCGCAGGCTCCCCCTTACCTGCTCCATGCTGCAGGATGTTTGACCAGCAAACTGATCCAGTCTTCTCCCATCTCCGTGGGTAGCGTAGTAGACCTTCAGGCCCTGGGGTCCTATGAAGGTACCCACTGTCCTGGACCTATATAGCACCCTGGCAAAACAGGAACCTTATGGTTTTTGCAAACTCCAAGTCCTGGGCCCAGGGTCCAGCCCTCCAAAGAGGAGCATTATAGGCAAAACCCCACGGTTTGGGGCCCGGGTACTGTCCACTTTGGCACTGAGGCTCCTTGGACAGATCCGGTTAGCCCGCCCTTAATCCCCAAGGATGTGGAGCAAAGCTATTCCGTGACCAACACCTAAGACACTGGCGAAAAAACTGAGGGACTCCCTCTAGGGGAGGGGGTTATATAGGGAGGGGACTTCCTGTTTGAAGATTGCCAGTGTCCACACCTGAAGGTACTCCATATAACCCACATAGTAATGAATATGCCGCTCTGTGTCCCGTGATGTACGAGAAAGAAAAGTGTGTTTACATCCACTTTAATGTTATGCTGTTATTCAAGGGACTACAGTGCAGCACTGTGATGTCAATGGAGGAATACCTTGTATAATACCAACCTGTAGATTTTGTCCATCTGTCCTGCTAAGCGGCTATCAGCCTGTCATACACTCCAGCCGGATATCACGGATACTCCAGCTGGATGAACCCATCTATGGCTGCAGTCTGCAGGAACCCCGTGTAGTCTCCTACTACTTTGTAAAATGTGGTCATTTTGTAGGTGTTTTCTCCTGTCCTGGCACTTCAGGGCCTTGAGAAATGTGATAGGTAGTTAGGAGAGCAAATGCATTATTTATGCCCTTGAGAGGCTGAAGGTGCTCACTTTGGGTCTCTCTAAGGGCCAGATTCAGGAACAGTTACGCTGGCGGATCGAGTGATCCGCCAGCCTAACTGTGACTTTGAGCCGGCGTTTCTGTTTTCTGTAACCAGAAAACAAGAAACGCCGGGTTGAAGTTCCGATGCGAGCAGCGTAACTGAGTTTCGCCATCGCATCGTTACTTCAACTTAAAAATGGCGCCGGGGGCGTTCCCGCCGATTTACGCTCAAAAAATATGTTAATGAGCGGAAATCGGCAATTCACGATCGAAATCCGGCGCGACGCAATGACGATACGACGTTTCCGGACGGGATACGCGGCGCATAGATATACCTACATGGGGTTGGAGTATCCTATGTTAGGTATAGGCGTCGTCATCGCGTCGGGAAAAAAAAAAAAAACGTCGCTTGCGTAAAACGGTCATGAATGGGAATGTGACGTCATTGACGTTCATTCACAGATTTTGGAGCATGCGCACGGGGATGTTTTGACACTCGACGCATGCGCAGTACGTTGGCGGCGGGATCGCGCGTAGTTAGCATACTACACGCCCCGTACCCGCTAAATTTGAATTCCGCCGGCTCATTTGTGATGCGCTGCCGCAACTTTAGGAGCAAGTGCTTCGTGAATGACAGCACTTGCTCCTAAAATTTCGGCAGCGCAACGCAAATGAGAAGCGTTACTCCAGAGCAAAGATGCTCTGGACTACCTGAATCTGGCCCTATGGGTCTAGGCAGTGGAAATTCTTAGGCCCCTTTCACACTAGGCAGACTATCTCAGCAAAGTCTGCCAGCTCAGCAGGAGATCTCTCCATGGATCTCCGCTGAGCCGGCAGATGACAAGTCCCTCTCTGCTCACTGAGCGGGGAGGGGCTTGTCCAGCGACACTGTCTCCTACAGAGAGATCTGATGAAAACAGACAGCATGTCCGTTTTCATTAGATCTCACCTGATCCACCATGGACGGATGGCGACGTATCGCCATATGTCTGATTTTAGCGGATCAGATGTCAGCAGACATGTCTCCGCTGACATCCAACGCTCCATAGAGATGCACGGAGCGGCCCTTCAGATCCGCCGACAAATGACAGGCAGACCTAAACATCAGGATTGATCAATTTTCAAATATATATACCATGGTTTGTAGACTAACTTTCACATAAATTATGTAAACGTTTTTGCGTTTTTTTTTTTTTTTTAACCAAAAAAATGTAGCAGAATACATTTTGGTCTAAATTTTATAGAGAATTTTCTTTTTTCATTATGCAGTATATTTTTTTTTAAAAACAGCGCTGATTAAATACCACCAAAGGAAAGATCCATCCGTAAAATTTATTTGGAGACAATGATTGTCAGTCAAAGCATTACGGTGCTGAAAACTGGACTGGAAGAGGGTTTATCATGCCAGTCTTCAAGTGGTTAAAAACTGTAAACATCAAAGTGCCTGAAATTGGGTTATACGATTTTAAGAACAGAGTTAGACAGTTCTAAAGTGGTCGATTAGAAGCAGCACTTTCTAAACATATTATGCTGCTAATGAGGTATGCAAGGACATGTGCTGTTTATTTTCTCCCTCATGTAAGCTGGAATGTCTGTCTACCCAGAAAAACCACATTGCTATTTCCCTGTATCTTTCATTTCTACAACCCCTGTCTGTATTACCAAACATATGACAGCATGGTAAGCTGCTAACAGACAGCCACACTATTTAAAAGGCAAAGTTCCTCCAAAAGCAGTTTTTCCATTATGAGCTGCATCAATGTTTAGCTGCTGGGGTTTGGAGATCATTTAATTAGAGCTGCTAGCTCTGCCCAACAATCTCTCCAACTACATTGAAATTCTGGGGGGTAGGGTGTGGCCAAGGTTCAACCTCTTTGCTAAGAAAATGAAAAAATTCAGCTTTGGCAGATGGACAGTCATTGATTATATGCTTATCTTGGTGTTCTCCATTATATCCCCTTAAATCACTTTATATCACTACAAGGTAGATCCTAGCACAAGAGGGAAACTCACCCAAGCTCTACCGCTATATAGTATAGTTGGTGTGTAGAGTAGGGTTGTTGAAACTAATCATAGCGATTCGGCATCGATGCTACGACTTGCAAAAATCGATTATATGATGATGTCACTCGCGCGCCGCTATTTACTTTGCCGATAAAGTGAGAGCAGCAGAAGGAGCCCTAAACGTTGCCGCGTCTCTTTTCCCGCCCCCCGATAAACTTAAACCAGCCAAGGAGCCCTGGGCGCTAGCCGTGCCTCTTTTCCCGCCCCCCCCCCCCCCCGCTGACATCATCCCCAGCCGCCCGGTGTCAAGATGCGATCGGTCCGAGCCAACTCCCCAGAGCCTTCCTCCTTGGCTCACCTCACACTGTGTGCAGTGTGCACACACAGGCTGCCTCAGCTGCTGTGGAAGACCCGAGATGCCAGACAGCTGCGGTTGTCCTCCTGCTCGAGTCATCATCAGGTACATTGCACACTGGCAGCATTTAATGGGTCACACTGGCAGCAATAGATGGGCACAGTAGTGGCTGCGTTTGGCACAGTGGCTGCATTTTGATGTTTTTATTGTTTGGCTGCGTTTGACGGGGCAAGTGGCTGCATTTTTATGTTTTTTTATTGTTTGAGGGTGGGCACAGTAGTGGCAGAAATAGATGGGCACAGCAGCTGCGTTTGATGGGCAAGTGGCTGCATTTTGATGTTTATTGTTTGTTTGCGTCTCCCCCCCCAAAAAATTTTTTTGAGCACCAGCCGCCACTGACTACTAGTAATAATATAACATATTATAGATCATATATTATCTGATGCACCTTTATGTGGACTGCAAATTTGCCAAATTATGAAAACATTAAAGTGACCAATAAGCATGACAATGCCATTTCACCATTAATTATGGTTTATGAATGTCTTATCTTAGTGATTGATTCACATCACAGCTTCATTGATTTGAAATTGATACCCTTTTTTTGTATGATTTTTGGTTTTGCATTGCATGTGTGGAGCAGTAATGAACAAAACCAAAAAAAGAAGTTGTGATGTGAATCAATCACTATGACAATCAGACATACATAAACCATAATTAATGAAATGGCATACATTGTCGTTTGGGAGGACGTTATGGGGACATTGTCTGCAGTCCATCTCTTGTATTATGTCCGCAGTCTCTGTCCATCTCTTAAATCATGTCTGCAGTCTCTGATCCTCTCTAGTATCATGTCTGTAGTCTCTGATCCTCTCTAGTATCATGTCTGTAGTCTCTGACCCCTCTTGTAGTATTTTGGGGTCAGTCTGGAGCTCCTCTTTAAGTTGTCTGCTGTGTTTCTACTTTGCTACATGCAGGAGTTTTTTTTTTTAAAGACCAGATAATTAAAAAAAAAAATCTTCTGACTGTTGGAATTTTTTGGATGAAAACCGCGTGCAGTAATCATGATGCATCGCGGAATCGAATCGTGGACAGGATAATCGTAATCGAATCATGAGGCCAGTGAAGATGCGCAGTCCTAGTGTAGAGTAGTCGGTGCTCTGGCTAATTACGCTCACAAGTGATCCATAGAAACTACAAGCCGGCAACTTGACAGCTTCTCCATAGAAAATATTTATTGACGCATTACAGCAGTAACATTATCCAAAAATCTGACGCGTTTCAGACTTAGGCCTTCATCAAAGCCATGCACTAAGAACTACTAGGAGTTGACTGTCAGTGACAAAGTCCTGTGACCAAAACTACCAGCACCTTTATGTTATGTCCCAATGGTTATTACACAATATTACTTTAGATGATCTTTATGGATACCTAAGCATTAAATCCGCTTGACTATGGTTCTCTTAGATTGTAAGCTCTAATAAGCAGGGCCCTTTGATTCCTCTTGTACCAAATTGTAATGTAACTGTAATGTCTGCCTTCATTGTGTTAAGAGCTGCGCACATGCTCTATATAAATCCTGTATAATAATAATCTTCATGGATAGCTAAACATTAAATAAGCTTGACTATGGTTCTAAAAAGAAAAGTAAAAGTAGAGGGGTAGTGCTGCGCTATGAGGGGGGGGGGGGGAGTTGGGGATGGGATAACGTGCGGAGAGGAAGTGTGGCACAAACTTGATGTAGAAAAAAAAAAGGAATAACCTAACTAGTGATCATACATAAAAATCTAAAAAAAATGACAGTGATATTAGCAACAAAATAAACGCGCTACAATGCAGCCAAGGCTGGCTGACAAAAACAATGACAACATATAAAGTGTAAATTCCTTATACACAATAGGGTGCACAAAGTGCCAAATAAAACACACAACAGTGTTATCGGGGTAAATGTCCATACAGCAGGTATCAACAGGTAAATGCAATAAGAATATTAAATAAAGTTAAAAAATTGCTGGTGTAAAAGCCAAAAATCACGTGGAGTGACGAATGCGCGTATGAGATGCGAGTTACTGCTATCGTTTGGAGGTGATTACCAGGAAGGATCTACCCTCACCACTATAGTCTATTTGGATGACACCACAAGCGGACCTAACCAGAAAAGCGCTCCTGGGCTTTGCTGTTACCTTACAGCAGCAAGGTAAGGGGACATCCTTACTTATTTTGGAGATAGCACCTGAAACTTGTCATCACGTCATTTTTGGCTTTTACACCAGCAATTCTTTAAACTTTATTTAATATTCTTATTGCATTTACCTGTTGATACCTGCTGTATGGACATTTACCCCGATAACACTGTTGTGTGTTTTATTTGGCACTTTGTGCACCCTATTGTGTATAAGGAATTTACACTTTATATGTTATTTTGCACTGTCATTGTTTTTGGCAGCCAGTCTTGGCTGCATTGTAGCGCGTTTATTTTGTTGCTAATACCACTGTCATTTTTTTAGATTGTTTTGTATGATCACTAGTTAGGTTATTCCTTTTTTTTTTTTCCTACATCAAGTTTGTGCCACACTTCCTCTCCACACGTTATCCCAAATTCGTAGATGCGATGGCTCTATTTGTTTCAGTTTACATGGATGAAACAAACCACTCGACACTGGCAGGGGTGATTAAAATGATCGGCTTTTATTTATTCGTGCAAAACCTTTATCCCAAAAGGAAACCACGGTTTGCTGTAACTGAAGTTTGGCTTCAATTTGCTAGTGTATCTAAATCTGCCAATACATTCAACAGTGCCCCTCACCTCAGACTGACAATGCTGTTGTCTGCTGTGCTCATTGATTGAGAATTGTGTCTCACTAATACAAGAGTTGTGTTACTGGCCAGCTCACCAGGTGAAAACAGAGGGAAAAGTAAGCTGCAATGTATAACATGTTTTGGCTTTAATAAGTAAGAACCTCCATTTTTCAGAAAACTCATTTACATATACGGTCACATGGCCCAGTGCTATGTACTCACCTTGCCTAAGCTTTTTGGTGATTGTCACCTGACATTTTATGCATTTCTTCATTCTTCTGGAACATTCTGAGAAAACAAAAATAATATATCATGCGCTGGTAACTGGTATACCACCTTTCTTCACAAGAAAATAGGAATTATGACATACAGTACAGGAAACAGGAATTGATTCTTTGGCCACTGGATGTACCCAAATCAATGAGGCGGCCAACAAAACAGCCAAAACTGCAGCAACAGCTGCAAAGAAATAACAAGAAAGGTCAAAAGACCTGAACAGACTGACAACAGCAGAAGCACTTTATAACTTGGGCATCATCAGCAGAGGTCCAAACAACCAACTGTGAAGAAAAGGTTTTGAGAACTGACAGTTGCCTGAGGTGGGAGTTCGAAAAGGGGCTGGACGCTTGAATAGGGGGGGGGGGTCTAATCGCCTGAAAACAGCAGCCCCATAACCCATGGTGTAAGAATCAACACCTGTGTCCTGTACTGCACGTTAATCTATTAATTTACAATAATTTAAGGTCTGTCAACCTTGTCATAATTCAGCTGTGTTTATTCATAGGCTTTTTACAGTGCCCTCTATGGGTGACACTACACTGTCCACAATGAAAACCATTGTACTAAAATAGTGGCGTTTCCAGTATTGGGGTGGATCCCTGCTGTGTTGTAGAGGTTGCTATAAATCCAAGTGTGCCCAATGTCCAAGATGGGGTAAGAGTCAAATAACTGCTCTATTAGAGAGCTGCCCTGCAGCCTTAGCATGTTCTCCAGAAAAAGCTTCATATTCAGTGAATATGAAGGACACCAAAAGAGCTTTGTACATGACAGAAAGAAAAAAAATTCACAACAGGACAACGTTTAAAGTTGGTTAGAATTCTATGCTCCCTAGTTAAAGGGTTGCTTTAAAAATCACAAACCAGGTCACATGTCCTTCAGACAATGCATGACACCAGGTCCTTTCCCGACAGCCTTTGCTGTGGAACAAAACACTTGCCTATAAAGCTTCGCAGGTGTCGCTCTAGACAGTGGTAACATTATCCTCTGCCTAGCACCAATGCTTATATGGTTACACCCCCCCCCCCCCCATCCAAGCATCATGGCAGGTCACCTAGCACCTTGTTGGCTATTGTTATATGTTCCTTGTTCTAGTTATAGCTAAGCCTGATTGAGAAGATCCAAAAACTGTAGTACCAACATTTTTGCTAGTAAAAATATACCTTATCAATGAATGGCAGAAATTGCATAGCGATTATATACAGTACATTTATGTATAAGAGATGTGGGAAATTTGTAACGCAAAGGGTGTTGATATGTTTGGTGATCTTACCTTCACACACTATGCTGTGATGGCAAGGAAAGAAGCTGATGAGCACTGCAAGCTCTGAGCATACCAGGCACTCGGCAGGACTGGTAGAAGTGGGCAGGCTTAGGTTGGTCATGGTGTTAGGGGTGGTGTGTACCCTACGAAGGGTGCAGCTGATGGTAGAGGCATCTGACTCAGCTTGTTGCTCCCTGTAATAAAAAAACAGGCAAAATGTTATTTGAAATGTCACAACACACTACCCCTAAAAGATGAGCGCGAATGTAACAAAGCATAAGTAATATGATAAAATCTTTGTTTTTTTCAGGGGACATGAAAGGGAGAAGGAGGCAAAGAAAACATTGCAAATTCATCAAAGAACACTGCAGTATATTATATCCTAGTAATTTGTCCTTGTGTTTTGGATAGTGTGATAAGGTGATAATCCATCTCAGGTTTTAAAAACGTCCTCACTAGATGCCCTCCCAGCCCTAAACCCGATGTGCCCTGCCCCAATCCTTCCCCCCCACAGACCACTTATATGTCATATAGTATGACTGAACATTCATCCCCTCCAGATTCTATTTAATTAAAACATTGAAAGACAGAAAGGTAAAAAATATGACGACCATGTATCATTGCAGTGACTTTTTTATGCCCTAAGCATCCTTGTAGTCCTTAAGACTTCAATAAAAGAGACACATTTTTAGAATTGAAATAGAGAATGGAGGATGGTGCCGATCATTCATCTGGTATGTGCGTGTGTTCCATAAATTCTCCTTGTCCTGGATTCCATTGTCTGCAGGACAGAAATAAAGGGGGAATCTTCCTCAACACAGACACCGCAATAAACATGAGATTTACTATTGATTTACGCTTGACACAGCCACAAATAAACATTATACGCAAGTTCTAAACCTTCCCCAAAATAATCCACTATTTCTGAAATACCTTTCTATTATAATGACAGCATATTAAAAATGTGATTTTTAAACACCTCTCTCAATTCTGCGTCATAGTCTCCAGCAATGTCTGTAGTCTGCAAACATTTTATTTTACGAATTGTGTCAATACAGTATGATTGTACCTGAGGACATGTCACAGGTTGAGACAGAACAATATTAATTGTGTCTGCAGTTTACTGGTTATGTTGGTACAGCTCTGACTGTGGCTGCAGATATGTTGCTGGTTGTGTTAGTACGTATGGCACGGACGGTGTGTGTGGATAAGATGCGTCATTACGGTATTAATTGTGTCTGCGGATATGTTGTTGGTTGCATCAATACAGTACTTTTTGTAAATGGGGATGAGATAGTAGGTGATGGCGCCTCTCAATTAATGAATTACAATGTGTAAATAAAATTAAAAAATAAAAATACATAAAGTGCTTATCCAATATATCCTTATAGTGAGGTCCACATAGGACTTGGTATTGGTGTGTGAATCAAACCATGTATTGAACCAAAAGACTTGTAAACAAAGTGACCATAGTAGTGGTTCAGGAAAAGAATGAATCAATAATAAAAATAATAAATATGATAAATAAATAATAAATAAATGAACAGTTAAAGTGCTCTGTGCCGTGAAAATCAACTGCTACTATTTTTTACAGTCCATGCAAAAAAAGGTGCTTTGTGCTTCATATAGTATATTGCAGATGACAGTGTTCACTCTGTGATCCCTCTTTTCATGCTCTATTGGGTCCCTCACTCACCAGATCCAGGTACCCAATTAAGGGTAAGAAGCCTTCACAGTATTAGCCCTGTGTTGCTCTCTGGCAAGTATCCACTTGTTTGGACCCCTTCAGTCTGACATATAGCTCAGAAGAGAGAGAATGCCCACATAGTGTAGTATTGTTGGTAAAAATGTATTTTACATAAAAGGTCAGGTACTCACATTAAAAAGATTAAAATCAAGCATATGTGATATCTCACGAGTGTTTTGCATCTGGATGCTGTGCTGCTCGACCAGTTTTGTCTAATGACATCATCTGGAGCGTCCACAGAGTGAACACTGTCATCTGCAATATACTATATAAAGCACAAAGCACCTTTTTTTGCATGGACTGTAAAAAATAGTAGCAGTTGATTTTCACGGCACAGAGCACTTTAACTGTTCATTTATTTATTATTTATTTATCATATTTATTATTTTTATTATTAATTAATTTTTTTCCTGAACCACTACTATGGTCACTTTGTTTACAAGTCTTTTGGTTCAATACATGGTTTGATTCACACACCAATACCAAGTCCTATGTGGACCTCACTATAAGGATATATTGGATAAGCACTTTATGTATTTTTATTTACACATTGTAATTCATTAATTGAGAGGCGCCATCACCTACTATCTCATCCCCATTTACTTTCCACTTTGGTGGAATTACATGTAGGGGCAGCCACTTAATAACATATACATCTATAACCACTGGCACACTTAAAAATATCAGGTCCGTAGCGCGGATTCTACCTACCCCCTTCTACAGTACTTTTTGTGTCCAAGGACATGTTGCTGGTTGTGTCAGTACAGTGCCGATTGTATCTGTGACTATGTTGCTCGCTGTTTCAGTATGGAGCCGATTGGGTCAGTGGACATATTGCTGCTTGAATCTGTACAATACCAATTTTGTCTGAGGTCCTGTTCCTGGTTGCATTAGTATGGTACGGATTGTGTTTGCAGACATCTTGCTGGTTGTGTCAATACAGTATTTATTATGTTTCTGAAGATGTGTATCCTATTGTGAATGCGTTTGATTTTGATTCAACTTGTACAATTGTAAACTTTCTACCTATTGTTACAATATTGTTAATCGGGTAAATTTAGTTTTGATTCTGTGTGCAAGTTGGGAGTGAAGCACAAGATAGTTGGCCTAGAGAAGAAAACAAAACTGTAATGTGGCCCTACTCCCAAGGTTTTATTCCCACCTGTCCATGATCCTAGCCAATTCACAATGTGTGGCCCACAGAAAACTGTGCTGCAGCCAATCGAAACTCAAGTCCTTAAGTACCCTCAACGGGTTATGTTTTCAGAATTTCCCCTAGATAAAACGGCTGTGGTAATTACTAAGGCAGTGAAACTGATCAAATCACCTGTGCAAAATAATGGAAAGCCTGAAAACATGCCCTGTTGGGGGTACTTGAGGCCTTGAGTTGAAAAACATTGGTCTAGAAGTCTTATATTCATGCATAGACCAATCCCAGGCATTGCATCACATAATAGACAACCTCTCCAAATAAATAAATGGGATGTTGTCTCTGCACACTTTGGGGCCAGTTGGAAGTTCCCAGTAGCAACTTTGCAGTCCTCCATGAGCCACAGTGAAACCTTAAATTTGACAGAAATAAATGGGCTGCCATTGCGGACCTTCTTTTAAAAATTCTAGTTGCCTGCCTGTTGAGCCATCCCTGAAACAAACATATATATCAGGAAAGTCTGAGAACAACCAGAAGCCTTTTATCTGAATATTTGTGGCAGGCCAATGATTCAAAGCACTGAAGCAAAAGGGCCAGCCTGGCTGAAAGGCAGAAGTCACAATGACACATCTCATCCTTTTGTGCAGAACAGCTGAAAGGCACCTGTGTGGTATTTTTATAATTGGCATAGAAAGCAATTAAATATTTCATGTCACTCCAGGCGAAATCAGGCTGCACACTTCACAATCACATCTCAGACACTGGCTTGGCTCATCGCCACCAAAGCCATTAATTGTACCAGCAATAGAAATGCTGCACACCGAGATGAAAAATAATATTCTTCCTATTAAATAGCCAGCAAAGACAAGTTACATTATTACATGTTTAGCACTAGGCATGGCACTTTCTCAAAGAATGACCCTTTCATTTGTTGAGAAAGCACTGAGCCTAGTATAAAGCATGTCAGAAAACAATTTGCCCCTGTTGTCTATTTTAACCACTAGAGGTCCGCGCTATTGACAGAATACGTCAACAGCGCGGACCTGAGGCGCCGGGGTCACGTCTTTGATGTATTTGTAATTCCCCGCGCGCGCCACAGGGAAAAACAGTCCCGACGCATCACCGAGGATTCGATGCGTGTACCCGGCGGCCGTGATGTCCGTCAGGTACACGCGATCAGCGGTGACAGAGCAGGGACGTGGAGCTGTGTGTGTAAACTGAGAGCTCCATGTCCTGTCAGGGAAAGGAGACAGATGCTGTTTCCCTTGTACATAGGGACACAGCATCGGTCACCTCCCCCAGTCACCCCCCTCCCCCCACACAGTTAGAACACACCCAGGCAATACATTTAACCCCTTCCTCACCCCCTAGTGTTAACCCCTTCAATGCCAGTCACATTTATACAGTAATTAGTGCATATTTATAGCACTGGTCGCTGTATAAATGTGAATGGCGCCAAAAATGTGTCAAAAGTGATGTGTCCGCCGCAATATCGCAGTCCCAAAAAAAAAATCGCAGATCGCCGCCATTACTAGTAAAAAAAAAAAATATTTAAAAAAAATCATAATTCTGTCCCCTATTTTGTAGGCGCTATAACTTTTGCGCAAAGCAGTCACTTATTGTGATTTTTTTTTTTTTACAAAAATAGGTAGAAGAATACGTATCGGCCTTAACTGAGAAAAAAATATATATATATATTTTTTTTTAAATTGGGATATTTATTATAGCAACAAGTAAAAAATATATTTATATTTTTAAATTGTCGCTCTTTTTTTGTTTATAACGCAAAAAATAAAAACCATACTGGCGATCAAATACCACCAAAAGAAAGCTCTATTTGTGGGGAAAAAAGGACGCCAATTTTGTTTGGGAGCCACGTCACACGACCGCGCAATTGTCAGTTAAAGCGACACAGTACCGAAAGCTGAAATTTCGCCTGGGCACGAAGGGGGTTTATGTGCCCAGTAAGCAAGTGGTAATTATTGGAGACTATTATTCTGCAACTTAATACATGGCATTGTTGCTGGTACAACTGATTTAGATACAAGTAGGCCCCCTGGGATCACCTGTGAACATTTAAGAGATATATGTACCTGAATCTCTGAGCAAAGTTTTTCACAATGTGCGCCATCCTCCCATCGGTTATCAGGTCCAAAGGAGATTTTCCTCTGTGATTGGCATAGGTAATGTCTGCCCCCGTCAAAGCCAAGAAGCAAGCAATTGCCGTTCCAACATTTAATTCTGTGTTCCCAAGTAACCCAGTAGCTTGCAGCTGGAAAAGAGAATACATAAAGTGTAAAAATACACATTCTAGTTCTGATTCTCAGCAGGAGGTCATGAATGTTTTTTGTCATTATACCATGGTTCAGCTCTAAATAAATCATGTGAGAGTCAGAGACAGGCTGGATAGCCTATGAGGACTGGATAAAGCCAGAATAGTTTTGGTATCATATGAATACTTGACATATAAGCTAGTAGCTCAAAAAGTCCTGAGCTACTAGCCAGGCCTTAAGGCAGGGGTGCCCAACCTTTTGAAGAACGAGGGCCACTTAAGCAACTTGGTAGCCAGTCGCGGGCCACAATGAGTGGAATGGGCGGATGACAGGTCACGGATACTCTATAGGCCCTCTGAAGGAAGGGGATGAATTTCCTGTTCTGTTATTTTGATTGGAGGTAGGCGGGCGTAAACAGACATATGTCGCTCTATAGAGGTGAATTGAGGGTCCCATTGGTTGGGCTGATCATGTGAAAAGGGCCTAAGACTGCTTTTACACTGATGTGCTGCGGTTTACCCACACCGCGGGTACAGCGCAGTGCACCTGTGTCTATTCTGCGGGTTAGCTAAACTTTGCCATAGACTCTGCCTGTGGCAAAAGCCGGCGCTGTAGAGAACGCATCGGCTTATGGGGCTCTGCTCGGCAGCTGCTTTCTTCCTCTACCACCAGATTCATTCACAACACTGATGCTGCGGTATGACGAGTCGGCATCCTGCGATCTGGGCTTGCCAACCCGCCATTCCAGAGCAGGAGTCGCGGGCCACATCAGAGGGCTCCGCGGGCCACTGGTTGGCCACCCCTGCCTTAAGAGTTACTCGCCACCAGTTGCCCAACCCCTACCATACCCTGCCCCTAAACATACCCTCATAAATTATCTCATGAAATGACAAATGTATTATGCAGAATTAAAGGAGTTGTAAAGTAAACATTTTTTTCACCTTAATGCAATCTATGCACAGTGGAGGCAAGTATAACCTTTTTTTTTTTCCCTTTAATAACCCTTTTAGTTGCAAAAATGAATATTAACAACTTTATCAGTGCCCATCAGTGCACGCAAACCTGTGCTCATCAATGCAGCCTACCTGTGTCCATCAATGCCGCTTCACCTGTGCCCAACAATTAGGGTTTCCACCTCTCCGGGATTCACCTGGATAGTTTGGGTTTGGAATCATGTGTCTGGGTTTCAAACTGCCTGAAACCCGGACACATTATTCAGACTGGACTATGGTTGCTGGGTGCCGTTGTCTAAGCCACGAGTGTCCGTTACACACTCATTCACACAGCCCAAAGCCAGCACTAACAGGAGAGGACTTGATCTGCTCCTCTTCCTCCCGCCCCTACCCCTCTGTATCTGCCCACACTCCAATCCCTGTTATTGTGCCTCAGAAAAGGAAAGAGGGGGCTGGAAATTTGAAGTCCAACAGCCTCAGATACATCTGGAAGTGCTGCCTGCCAAGGAGCGAGTGAACTCACCATCCATTTCTGTCTGTGACTAACACCCCCCACCCACTTTTCTCCTGCCTCTGATGTAAGGGGTGCTCTGAGAACCCTGATTTACCTTGGTGTACTCATTTAGAGTTCCCCTTTACACCAGAAGCCACAGTGTTCCCCTTTACATCAGAGTCCTCTCTGTACATCAGAGTTCAGTGTTCCCTCTAAAAATCAGGGTTCCCAGAGCATCCCTTATGCTAGAGACCACAGAGTTCTCCCTTTCATCAGGGTATGCAGAGTCCCCCCCTTATGATGTAAAAGGGGGACTCTGCGCATTCAGACGCAATCGGGGGACTCTGCGCATTCAGACGCAATCGGGGGACTCTGCGCATTCAGACGCAATCGGGGGACTCTTGTGAATAACTTCTTCACATGATTAGAAATGTTATTTAAATTGCAAAATATATGTATAGTTTATACTATTAAAAAAAAGATTTGTTTGGGTTTGACGTGGAACAAAAAGTGGCAAGCCTACATGTGTCCATCAATGCCACTTCACCTGTGCCCAACAAATGCAACCTACCTGTGCATGGGAAGAGAGAGGAGAGGAAGAGGATTGCTGGCCGGATCATCAGAGCGCGGAGGAACATCGACTTTCATTTTAATTACTGAGTGTTCCTATCGCTCTCCTTCACATACAGCCCCGCCTCCTGGCTCCGATACTTGAATACATGTTACACATCCTGCCATTGGATGGGTGATCTGTCTATCAAAGTACCCGGGCCAGGAGTTGAGGCTGTGTGTGACAGTGAGTGCGGGAAACACTTGGCAATTCTAATGAAAGCTGTTACAGCAATGTTGCTTGGCGCTCTTATGATCTGGCCGCCTGCTCTCCTCTCTCTTCCCCGGGGCGATTGCTGGGAGAATGGTACGCATTCAACCCTGCCTATCAGGGGTGCTTACCCCCCCTTGGTCTGAGGAAGCCCTCATTTTCCACTCGCAAAATGCAAGTAGGCAAGTGCAAATTTTGAGGGCTTTATTAATCATTCCGTAGGGTATCAAACAGCGATCAATTGCCAACATTTCACTTATATTATCCATTACGCAGGTTTAAACTAGTAACATGTTTACAAGTTTAGGGGGTCTGCCCCTGTGTAGAAGGTCTGACTGGCTAAATGAGCTGAAAGCCATCTCACTTGCTATAAGTGATAAACATTTATTTTCTATGCACCCGCCCTACGGCCGCACCTCCTGCTGGTGGGATCTAGGGGGTATTTAAGACTCAACCAGGCAAGCACAACTGCCATTCACTCCATGGACTTTGCAGCAGATGGAGCTGCTGTAAGACCATCCTGCTGTTTCTGGCTAGTACTTTTTTGACTCTTGATTATGGTAAGTCCTTTCTATGGGATTTCCCTGTTATGCTTTATATTATAGTATATTGCCTCTTTTTTCAATTTGGGAGGAGTTCTTGCTATTTATTTAGTTAGTTTTTTCTCCTTTTTTTTTCTTTTTATTTTGTAGGTCTAAATATATATATATATATATATATATATATATATATATATATATATATATATATATATATATATATATATATATATATATATATATATATATATATATATATATATATATATATATATATATACAGTGCAGAAAATAAGTATTTGAACACCCTGCTATTTTGCAAGTTCTCCCACTTGGAAATCATGGAGGGGTCTGAAATTGTCATCGTAGGTGCATGTCCACTGTGAGAGACATAATCCCCCAAAAAAATTCCAGAAATCACAATTTATGATTTTTTAACTATTTATTTGTATGATACAGCTGCAAAGAAGTATTTGAACACCTGTCTATCAGCTAGAATTCTGACCCTCAAAGACCTGTTAGTCTGCCTTTAAAATGTCCACCTCCACTCCATTTATTATCCTAAATTAGATGCACCTGTTTGAGGTCATTAGCTGCATAAAGACACCTGTCCACCCCATACAATCAGTAAGAATCCAACTACTAACATGGCCAAGACCAAAGAGCTGTCCAAAGACACTAGAGACAAAATTGTACACCTCCACAAGGCTGGAAAGGGCTACGGGGAAATTGCCAAGCAGCTTGGTGAAAAAAGGTCCACTGTTGGAGCAATCATTAGAAAATGGAAGAAGCTAAACATGACTGTCAATCTCCCTCGGACTGGGGCTCCATGCAAAATCTCACCTCGTGGGGTCTCAATGATCCTAAGAAAGGTGAGAAATCAGCCCAGGACTACACGGGAGGAGCTGGTCAATGACCTGAAAAGAGCTGGGACCACCGTTTCCAAGGTTACTGTTGGTAATACACTAAGACGTCATGGTTTGAAATCATGCATGGCACGGAAGGTTCCCCTGCTTAAACCAGCACATGTCAAGGCCCGTCTTAAGTTTGCCAATGACCATTTGGATGATCCAGAGGAGTCATGGGAGAAAGTCATGTGGTGAGATGAGACCAAAATAGAACTTTTTGGTCATAATTCTACTAACCGTGTTTGGAGGAAGAAGAATGATGAGTACCATCCCAAGAACACCATCCCTACTGTGAAGCATGGGGGTGGTAGCATCATGCTTTGGGGGTGTTTTTCTGCACATGGGACAGGGCGACTGCACTGTATTAAGGAGAGGATGACCGGGGCCATGTATTGCGAGATTTTGGGCAACAACCTCCTTCCCTCAGTTAGAGCTTTGAAGATGGGTCGAGGCTGGGTCTTCCAACATGACAATGACCCGAAGCACACAGCCAGGATAACCAAGGAGTGGCTCTGTAAGAAGCAAGGTTCTGGCGTGGCCTAGCCAGTCTCCAGACCTAAACCCAATAGAGAATCTTTGGAGGGAGCTCAAACTCTGTGTTTCTCAGCGACAGCCCAGAAACCTGACTGATCTAGAGAAGATCTGTGTGGAGGAGTGGGCCAAAATCCCTCCTCCAGTGTGTGCACACCTGGTGAAAAACTACAAGAAACGTTTGACCTCTGTATTTGCAAACAAAGGCTACTGTACCAAATATTAACATTGATTTTCTCAGGTGTTCAAATACTTATTTGCAGCTGTATCATACAAATAAATAGTTAAAAAAATCATACATTGTGATTTCTGGATTTTTTTTTTTGATTATGTCTCTCACAGTGGACATGCACCTACAATAACAATTTCAGACCCCTCCATGATTTCCAAGTGGGAGAACTTGCAAAATAGCAGGGTGTTCAAATACTTATTTTCTGCACTGTATATATATATATACACACACACACACAGTCGGGGACTTCTCCATCTTTGTAAACTGCCTTATCCTTTGGCATTTGGTTGCTTTGAATAAACTCTTGTTGTTTGTTCATTCTGTGCTTGCCTTGTGTGGAGGGAGACTTATCCAGGTTCCTTTGGAGGGGAATTGATCTCTTTTTTTTGGATGACAGACGCATGCACATGTAAGCAAATTTTTTCTTTTCTTTTTTTTTTCTCTCGTTTTTTTTCTTTTGTTTTTGCGTTTATCAGATTTTCAACATATCATTAGTTATCATGTTTGATTGTCTGTATTTAAGTACATGTAATATTTGTCTGTTTATTTTTAATTGCAGAATTACTGTCTATTTCCTGACGAAGACACCAAGTGTAATCCACAAGTCGAAACGTGTCAAAACTGTTATCTGCATGTTCATCATATCATTCATTCAATGTATTCATGTACTGTTATCCATTGTGTATGTTTTTAAACACCACTTATGTGGTTTATGTATCATACATTAATTTGTTTGCTATATATATATTTTTGGTATTTTTTTCTATATTAAATTATTCTATTATATTTTTTTTGCAATTTTTGTAATTTGTTTCATTGCCCTTATAGTCCCATTTTTTCCTTTCTATACACCTGGGATGGTGGCAATGCTCATGATGGAATGATGGGAGCAAATCTTTTCTAAACATTTACTTGAGCTGTACAGGGCACGTATCCTGGTCTCTCCTGAGCATTCATCCTCAAATTCACTGGGCCAATTTTTTTTTTTTCCATTTTTGTTTGTACAGTGGGTATAAAAAGAAATCGCCCCCTAGTTGATCGTTTTCTTCAGTTGCACCATCGAGGACTTAAATGCTCAAGGTAGGCTCTTTTCATGCTGAGCTAATCAAAATGATCATAGTTGAAAGTCAAATGGCTATGTGTCCATTGAGTGATTAACTACACCCGATTGAGTTTACAGGTCATTTTTAGGAGGGGTGATCCTTTTTTCAACTCAGTGGTTCTGTTTTTTAATAAATATTTTATTTTTTGACATGTTGGTGTTATACCTTTCACTTGGATGTTATAAGTTGCACTAGGTAAATACAGCTGGATAAAACAAAAACTGTGTCCGTCGTCATTTCAGGCTGCAAAGCAACAGTATTTGATTATTTTAGAAGGGGGGGGGGGGTTATGCCCACTGTACATACATCCAAAAAGTGTATTTTATTACATATGGTAAAAATGCACCATGGACACCGGGTGTTAGTCACGTAATCGTGTTTCACACAGCTGATCTGTGCTTAATCATGATTAAGCACAGATGTGTGAAACGCATCTACGTAACTAACACCTGGTGTCCTTGGTGTATTTTGACAGTCTGCAATAAAAGGCACTTTTTGGAAACTTTGAATGTGCAGCAATTTCTTATTTTTAAGTTTTTACGGAGGTGGGCCAGGGCTAGCACTCCTACCTGGTTCCAATCGAGGTATTGCATACACCTAGAGCAGTGGATTCCTTCTTTTTTGACCCACTGTATATACAGTTGTGCTCACAAGTTTTCATACCCTGACAGAAATTATGATTTCTTGGCCATTTTTCAGAGAATAATAGTTAGTGTTTGGCTAAAGCCATTTATTATCAAATCAACCGTGTTTACTATTTTTAAATCATAATCACAACAGAAACCCAAATTACCCTGATCAAAAGTTTACATACCCTGGTGATTTTGGCCTGATAACATGCACACAAGTTGACACAAAGGGGTATGAATGGCTATTAAAAGGCAACCATCCTCACCTGTGATCTGATTGTTTGTAATTAGTGTGAGTGTATAAGGCTGGGTTTACACTGGTACAACAAATGCTCTGACATTGGTAGCTCATGACATGTGAAAATGAATCTTTCCCTATGAGACTTGTCTTAAAGGGTCATTAAGGAAAACATTTTCTTAACTAAATAGCTTCCTTTACCTTAATGCAGTGCTGTTTTCATGTCCTCATTGTTCATTTGATGTTGCTGTAATTCCTCTCCGATCTCCACACTTCCTGGTTGTCTGTTTCCTGATAACCACAGTACTGGGAGATTTCTCACTGTGGTCACTAATCCAGTTTGGTTTTACAAACCATCACTGCCCTCTATTGGCTCTCTGGCTCTTTACATCAGAGAGACCGGAAACCGCAAAAACGAAACTGAAAGTGCAGGCACATTATATGATTGATTTGTATCTAATTTTTTCCTTTACAACTCCTTTTAACTGGTCCGACACAAGTTGGTCTGACTTTGAAAATGCTCCCTGTACTACTTTGGTCTGACTTTGATCCTACTTCAGCCCATTAAATATCATTGAAGTCGGATCCTTGCTCTTAACATCCGACTTTTGACATCCGACATGGTGATTACAGCAGCAGTAAAATGAATTTATCTCTCACTGGGATTGCTTTGATTGGTCGA
This sequence comes from Rana kukunoris, assembly GCA_029574335.1. Classification (NCBI taxonomy): domain Eukaryota; kingdom Metazoa; phylum Chordata; class Amphibia; order Anura; family Ranidae; genus Rana; species Rana kukunoris. The sequence continues at coordinate 99,536,565 of CM056058.1, read as the reverse complement.
AGGACAAGTCAGACTATCACAAAGTTGGATCAAAGTAGTATCCTGTTCATGAAAGTCGGATGGATGTCGGACCAATGTAGGATCGATGTAGGACTGATGTCGCAGAGCAAAGTAGGATGAAAGTCATATGACTGTCATGTCGTATGAGTGTGAACCCAGCCTAAAAGGTCAATGCATTTCTGGACTCCTGACAGACCCCTGCGTCTTTCATCCAGTGCTGCACTGTCATTTCTGGATTCTGAGTCATGGGGAAAGCAAAATTGTTAAATGATCTGCGGGAAAAGGTAGTTGAACTGTATAAAACAGGAAAGGGATATAAAAAGATATCCAAGGAATTTAGAATGCCAATCAGCAGTGTTCAAACTCTAATCAAGAAGTGGAAAATGAGGGATTCTGTTGAAACCAAACCACGGTCAGATAGACCAACTATACATTTTAGCCACAATTGCCAGGAAAATTGTTTGGGATGCAAAGAAAAACCCAAAAATAACTTTCGGTGAAATACAGGACTCTCTAAAAACATGTGGTGTGGCCGTTTCAAGATGCAAAATAAGGAGGCACTTGAAGAAACAGCACAGAGACAAGCCTCAAACCTTATGGCAAAAGGTCATTTGCAGTGATGATACCAAAATTCAAGTCAACAAGGCTTATGATGAAAGGTACACCATTCCTACTGTGAAACACTGAGGTGGATCCCTGATGTTTTGGGGAGGTGTGAGCTACAAAGACACAGGAAATTTGGTCAAAATTGATGGCAAAATGAAAGCAGTATGTTATCAAAAAATACTGAAGTACATTTGCATTTATCAGCCAGGAAGCTGCGCATGGGACATACTTTGACATTCCAACCTGACAATGATCCAAAACACAAGGCCAAGTCGACCTGTCATTGGATATAGCAGAATAAAGTGAAGGTTCTGGAGTGGCCATCTCAGTCTCCTGACCTCAATATCATTGAGCCACTCTGGGGAGATCTCAAATGTGCAGTTCCTGCAAAACAGCCTAAGAATTTACAGGAACTGGAGGCTTTTTTGCCAAGAGGAATGGACAGCTTTACCATCTGAGAAGATAAAGAGCCTCATTCACAAATACCACAAAAGACTTCAAGCTGTCATTGATGTTAAAGGGGGCAATACACGTGTAGCGCCCCCTTACTTTCAGTACGGGCACTACGCTAAAGTTAATTGGTGAATGGGAGAGTTATTTTGCTCCCATTCATGATTTTGTTGAAACCTGTCCCGTGGGCCAGTCTGTGTCCCAGGGGTGCTATTCCACCCCTGGGCGACAGTTGGCGCTAGAGGGGTTCTGGCGAAGCCGCTTTTCCCCAACAGCCAATTGGAGGAGTTTTTCTCTCGCTGGGCATGCTGGGGAGGGGTATATCTGTGACAGGCGCCAATTTGTCTGGGCTCTCGCTTCTTCGCGGGGTCCACGTTCCAGGTGCGGCATCCACAGACCCCGCCCACATGGCCCACCTGGCCGGGGCTGCCTGCTCCATGGAGATCCATCCAGATGTTGAGAGGGGCCACAGTGACTTACTGGGTCCCCAACCTTACTGATCCCAGGCTGTGTGGATCCCAGGCTGTGTGCCATTCGGTGGGGGATCAGCTTGAGGAGAACCCGGAGGCAGGTTATCCAAAAGGGCTTGAACGAATCATCGGGGATCATGTCACTGGGATTTGAGTTACTGTTGCAGCCGTCAATCAGTGACCCCTTTCATTGCATTACTGGGAGGATTTGCTCAAAATCCAATCTGTTCTCTGAAGTACTGTAGTACTAGGCCTGTGGCAGAGGCCCGAGCCAGGCCTGTTCCTCTCAGCATTCTATAAGCGACACCTCGGCTGACAGACTTGTGACAAAGGGTCTGTCCGGGGGCGCTTCACCCACTCTGGCTCTGGCGACGAACTGTCTCTACTACGACTGAGAGCAAGATTGCTCTATCCATATCCAGGCCTGATACCACAAAGTTCTCTATTGCTTCGTCAACCTTTCCTATCCTACCTTCCGTTGATATTGGCCCTGTTAGGCCCTGGAATAAAGCATTTGGGAAATCTAACTGGTGACTGGACATTTGCTTACTGCTACTACTCACTGCTACTACCCCTGGCCTAGACACACTACAAGGTAACTTAATACGCCGATCCCAAGAACAACCAGCGGCTCCTTCGGGGGTGAACGCTACACACGGTATTAGAAACTGGGTTATGTAAAATTTTGATCAGGGTCATTTGTGTAGTTTCTGTTGCCATTATGATTTAAAAAGAGTAAACACAGTTGATTCATAATAAATGGCTTCAGCCAAACACCAACCATGAGAGAAAGAAAAGTTTTTGTGTTATCATTCATATTATCTGAAAAATGGCCAAGAAATCATAAATTCTGCCAGGGTATGTAAACTTATGAGCACAACTGTAAGAAGAAGCCATTTAATTACTTTTACACTGTAGTCTAGGTGATAACTTCAGCCATTTATAAGATGTCAAAGTTGACATTATAAGTTACATAGAAGCACCATTATAAAACAGACTTTTGTCTGTGGATAACTCAAGACCATGCATTTGCTAAAAGTGATACTTCAAGATCCTGCACAAATATAATGGAAACAAAATCAGCAACATAAATATTTACAAAATGTGATTAATTGTGCTGTCCCACCTAAGCAATACCATAGGTATGAGATTACACTTATGAATGATCAATGATCTTAGACAGCCCTCAAAATTTCCACTCGCCTACTAGCATTTCGCGAGTCGATTTAAGCTGGGGGCGAGTGATGACAGGGATGCATGACCAATCTCCCTCCAATCTGTGCCTACACTTAGAGTCCCGATGAGATTGGTGGCCAAAGAGGAAAGGTGCATGCTCGGGAAAAGTAGTCTGGTGATCCGCGCACAGGCAGAGCATTACACAGGTGCTCTCTTTACAATCCTTATTAAGCCATGGGACCTAACAGTATGACCTCTCTGAGTCTGCCCCTCTCCTGTGAGGTGGAGGATTGCGAAAATTACCACTCCGGTGCAACGCTCACTGAAAGTTGCCCTGACATGAGCGGCAGCCTTCCAGTTTGTGCAGTTTTCTTCTCCTTGTGCTCAATGTAAGTGTCCAACAGTTCAGCCTGAGCACTGTGAACAGACTGGGCTCAATGTGTGCTGTGCAGTGTCAGTGTGCGCTGTGCTATGGTGTCAATGGCTGTGCAGTTGTGTGGATCTCAGCGCTGGATTGTACTCCCTCCTGCTGTGCTGCAGCTCCTCTCCTCACTGCCAGCCTGAATAAAAGGGGGAAGTGGGGACATGCAAGTGTGGAGCCGCACACACAGGCTCCTGATGATGAGATGAATAGGAGAGGGAGAGAGAGGATGGATGGGAGTAGCAGAGGAGATAGAAAGAGAATGGGGAAGAGACCCAGTTCTAGTGCCCTGTCCCTCTGGTCTGCCCCCAGTGCCCTGTTCCATTTTGTTAAAGTTGTTGTTGGTAATATTTAATTGTGTTACTTGATTCTGCCTAAAACATTTAACAGTGTCATTCTATGAGATAATCTAGGAGGGCGTGTTTACAGGTGCAATTAGGCGCAGGGCAGTGTATGAATTAGGTGGGGCAACTGGTGGCGAGTAACTCTTGAGGCCTGGCTAGTAGCTCAGGACTTGAAATTTTGAGCCCTGATCTTAGAAGCTATTGACTGGCAGCTTAAAAACCTATCTGACTGCTTCCGTTTCAAAATTAGAAACTCTCAGTTCTAAAAATATATTATATTGGAATATAGTAAAATTATTGTCATGTTCAAGAAACCAGTTTGAGAGGATTTGAGCTTTGTGACATGGTGCATTATCCTGCTGGAAGCAGCCATCAGAAGATGGGTACACTGTAGTCATAAAGGGATGAACATGGTCAGCAACAATACTCAGGTAGGCCATGGCAATTATACGATGCTCATTTGGCACTAAGGGGCCCAAAGTGTGCCAAGAAAATATTTCCCATACCATCACACCGCCACCACCAGCCTGAACTATTGATACAAGTTAGGATAGATCCATGCTTTCATGGACCAACACCAGCAGATGACATGGCTCTCCAAATCATCACTGACTGTGGAAACTTCACACTGGGCAATGCAACTTTGATTCTGTGCTTCTCCACTTGTGTTTTATCAAGTCCAAAGTCAGCGCAGCCCTCTACCAGGAAATTCTAGAGCACTTCATGGTTCCCTCTGCTGACCAGCTTTATGGAGATGCCAAATTCATTTTCCAGCAGGACTTGGCACCTGCAGCAAACTCGCCTGACCTATACCCATATAGAGAATCTGTGGGGTATTGTCAAGAAGATGAAAGACATGAAGACCCAACAATGCAGATGAGCTGAAGGCTGTTATGAAAGAAACCTGGGCTTTTATAACACCTCAACAGTGCCACAGGCTGATTGCTTCCATGCCACGTCACATTAATGCAGTAATTCATGCAAAAGGATCCCAGACCAAGTATTGAATGCTTACTATACTGTACATGGACATACTTTTCAGGAAGCCAACATTTCTGCATCCTTTTTGATTGGCCTTCTGTAATATTCAAATTTTCGGAGATACTGAATTAATGGGTTTTCACTAACTGTAAGCCATAATTATCAAAATTAAAAGAAAGAACTCTTGAAATACAGTATATCGTTCTTTCCAGAATGGATCAGATCATGCTGGCTGAACAAATTTTCCATAAACTGCATGATACTGTCCCAATCTATGATGCTAAATGGAATCCATGGTGGTTACTGCGTTTTCAAGACTGACATGAATTTTATATATTTTTTTCAGTATATGATTTATTCAAATGAGACTATACTGTTTTTATCCTTTTAGGTATTTTTCTCTTTATATAGTTTGTTTTGACCTTTTATATTTTTCCTTTTCCCTTATTTCTTTTTTTTCCTTTTCTGCTCCTCCTGCTTTTCCTAGTCTTAACTTTATTTTCTTTTATTGCTCTTCTCTTGAGTACACAGCTGAAGTATATATTATCTTCCTTATATCCCATATCCGTGGCTACGGTTTATGTTCTGTGTTATTTTCCTGTCCAATCACTTTGCTTGTGGTTCACCTGAAAATATTTTTCTACTGTTTGTTCTCAGTAATCTTTGTACAAATTTTTATGAAGTGCATGGTCCTGCTGTACTGTACTCCTTTGTTTTTCTATTGTTTTTCCAATAAAAATCTTTCAAGTAAAAAAAAAGAAATACAGTATATCACTGTGTGTGTAAAACATCGAGTTTGACTTTTTGAATTGAATTACTGAAATAAATTAACTTTTTGATGATATTCTAATTTTATGAGATAGATGCACGTGTGTGTATGTATATATATACATACATACACACACACACACACACAGTATATAATGTCCACCACACCTACTGCTTTAATTAATCATACCAAAATTATTTCATTTATTGCAGTATAATCTGGTATTACCTTGTTGAGCATAGCTGAGCCAACTCCTTCAGGCTCCAGAGAGGTGAGGTGCTGCTGTACTAGTACTATGTGCATAGGAGTATCTCCATCCTCATCTTCTGCATTCACATCGCCTCCCTCCGTCACAAGAAGTTGCACAAGGTTAATGTACCCATGAGTCACTGCCAGGTGTAGAGGAGTTTGGTTTCTGTTGTTCCTGAGATTGACATCACACCGTCCCTGCAAAGTGAGACAAACCAAAAACATGTAAGATGGTTTTAGGGTCCAGGGGTGGCTTTTAAATTTGATATCCTATTAAAAAAAATATAACGCATGACTGGCATAGGAAACATTTTTAAAAACACAGTGCCAACAAGGCCCCTGCTACAGGGGAATCCAGAAGGATTATTATCATCTCTACCAGCTTGCACCTTCTTCATTGCATGTTAATGTAGCCGATTCCCAATAAATAGGGCTGCAAAAATATTGTAAAAAACATTATGTAAGGACACAAGTCTGTTTACATTGTCATGCCTATACAGCCGCATAGAGCCATTGCTGCCGGGAGAACACAGTGATTATTGCTAGCAGCTATAACTTCTGACAATAATCGCATGTAAAAATCAAACATGAAAATACGCAAATGCATATACTCAAATGCACGTAAATACATACAAAGACAAACATCTGAAAAAGTAGATGCTCAAACAGGAGTATCATGTGCAAGAGGCCTAATATGTAAAGAAATACAGGGCTGATATTTGATACAGTTATGCTTTAGCCCTGCTGATCCTTCAACTCTCAAGCTCCTCACAAGTAAAGTCAATGCATAGGCAAATGAAGACCAAGTCTAAAAATATTAAAGAAAAGAAAATGGGGGGTTGCCATTGTTAATGAAAGTGCTACTTACCTGGCTGTCCACAGCCTTGATACTCTGAGGCACTGACCCGCAACAAGCATATAGAGCAGTCTGCATACTTGTTCCAGTTTAGTAATTTAGCTAAACAGCTAAAGCTGTTGGATTAGAGCAGGGGTCGTCAAACTATGGCCCACCAGTTATTCAGGAACTACAATTCCCACCATGCCCAGTCATGTCTGTGAATGTCAGAATTTTACAATGCCTCATGGGATGTGTAGTTCTGCAACAGCTGGAGGACCGTAGTGTGGAGATCCCAACAAGGGAACAAGTATTTTGAGAAGGAAAGATCAGCAGCGGCAGTCTTTAAATCATTTACCCTATTACAGGTTTACATAAACATTGCTTTGCCTGATCCAAAATATTCCCCCTATTTTACATACTGCTAATGGACATCTATGTCACGCTGTGTGTACCTCTTTGACTAAGATCTCCACCACTTCCTGATGGTTGTTCAGTGTGGCCAGGTGCAGGGCAGTGAAGCCATCTTCTTTCTTGGAGTCTACCAACTGCCGTGCTCTTTCCAGAATCTTCTGAACAGCTCTGAGGACATAAGCAACACAAGATTTCTAAACTCGGCTAAAAAACATTGCTGCAACCATAGAGAAATAAAAAAAATTGATCAGTTTACCCAAAAAGTCATATTATAAATATAAACAGTGCAGTGCTGAAACATTAAAATACAAAATAATTGATGACCGTGAATCATTAAAGAAAAAGTGAAAAAAATAATAAGACATAATAAGAAAATGCTTGTATAGTTCATATAGGTAAGTCCATAAACTTTGTGATGCCAAGTGATGATGATCAGTCACCCAGAAGCAAAAAGAAGAGTCACCGATGTGAAAGACTTCTGCCACAAAATATGATACAAAGAGGCTTAACGGAACATATGGACCCTATTCAGCTTATACTAAATGGGTCAGACAGACAGTGGTGTATCAACACCTAGATATAGATGTTTTTTTTTGTAATCTTCTCCAATAGATCTTATGATATTTAAGAGGGTTTCCCAACAGCCACCAGAGTCGGTATAATAAGGCACTTCAGAGTAAAAACCGGAATCCTCTCATCAGTACTCCATTAGAACATAGATCCAAAAAGAATGGATAGAAGACTCAAAATAGTGTAAAACCGTATATAAAATGTATTAAAAAAAAAAAAAGGTAACACTCACATTTTAGTAAACATTAAAAGGCATGGATTGAATGATACATAAGAATCAAGTTATAATGGTATAGTCAGGGCAATGGATCCGACGCGTTTCGTCTCAGTCAGACATCATCTGGGGTGTCCCGATGCCTGTGCCACCACAATATTTATAGACAGTGTACCCCCTCAAATGGATAAGCACACTGCTTAACACCCCATCTAATCAGCCGACCACTTCCGGGATTATCGTCAAAATGGCGCGGAGGCATGCGTGTCAAACCTCAATGTGAAAACGAGGCAAACACGTCAAGCCTCGATATAGCGTGTATTGACACGGTAGACCACAAACTATTACTGACTAGGCTAGCTGAAGTAGCCAGAGTCGCAGAAGGTGATTTACCATGGTTTTCCTCCTTTTTGGAAAACCGATCACAAACAGTGAAATTGGGACCTTTCACTTCTGAAAAACGCACGGTATCATGTGGAGTCCCTCAAGGATCCCCCCTGTCACCAGTGCTCTTCAACATCTACCTTCGCCCTCTGTTTGAAATCATTAGTAGTCAACAACTACTTTATCACTCATATGCAGACGACACGCAACTGTATTTTCGCATCTGCAACAAAAAGGATCATCATCTCAGTTTAGAGAATTGTCTCTCTTTGATTGAAAACTGGATGACCAAGAGTTATCTTAAACTCAACAGTTCCAAAACAGAACTTCTCCTGTTTCATGCCAGTCGCAAGAGTCAACTGGCAACAACCTGGACACCCCCGCCCATTCTGGGCCAAATCATCACCCCTAGCTCCAAAGTCAAAAGTCTTGGGGTCATTTTTGACACCTACATGACAATGGACGCACAAATAGAGTCAGTAGTCAGCGGATCTCACCATCTGCTGCGCCTACTACGCAGACTTATTCCCTTTATCCCCAAAGAAGACGTAGCAGTCGTGGTGGGAACAATTGTGAACTCCAGACTGGACTATGCAAATGCCCTTTACCTCGGTCTCCCTAAGTACCAAATCGCTCGTCTGCAAGTCGTTCAGAATACTGCCGCCAGACTTGTGACTGGGGAAAAACCCTGGGAATCAATCTCACCCTCACTGAGAACCCTTTATTGGTTGCCAGTAAAAGACAGATTTTCTTTTAAAGCACTCTGTCTGACTCATAAGTGCATCCATGGGAAGGCCCCGCAATATCTATGCGAAAAGATAGAAGCCCACAATTCCAATTGCGTTCTGCGATCCACTGACCAAAATCTGGTCAAGGTACCCAAAGCCAGATACAAGTCCAAATGAGAAAGAAGGTTTGCTTTCCAAGGTCCCAGACTATGGAACGCTTTACCAACCAGCATTCGGTTGGAGGAGAACCACCTGACCTTCAGAAGACAGATTACAACTCTACTCTTTTGAGGCCCTGAGAGACAGAAACAACGAGCGCCCAGAGGCGATTTAGTTTGCATGTGCCGCGCTATATAAGTTTTTCATTCATTCATTCATTCATAGGAACAGAGAATGGTACTCAGAGTGACGCAATAGCATGCGTGTTAAGACTCAATCTGGAGAGCGGGGTGCACAGGTCCCTATTTCGGGATGAATGTGGAGAGGGACATTAATGCTTTTATCAATCAAGCGTGATTCCATTCCATAAGAATATTTGATACATGATTTAGGGGTGTTCTCTTGATTTAATTATACGGTTCTTTGATTTAATTATATAATTTTTATACAATGTAATTTTTTTTTTATTATTGCCCTATCTTCATTTGATTTTATTTAGAAATGGTTTTATTACAATTGTCCATGTTATGATAGACTATGGCGAGATCTGCAGCATTGGCAAAAAAAATTGTTGGTTCTCGCTTTCTAGATGAGGCTTGACCTGCCATTATGGATGGCGTCTGCTGCTTTGCCTGATCTCTCAAGTTAGAGGCTTGAGTAGCATGCAGTATGACAGTACTGGGACTGGCCTTGGCCTTTGTTTTTATGCAAGGCTTGCCTTGCATCCATATCATCGCCATTCTCTGTTCCTTGAGGCTTGAAGTGTTCGCCCCTTTTTTACATTGAGGCTTAACACGCACGCCTCCGTGCCACTTTGACGATAATCCCAAAAGTGGCCGGCTGATTAGACGCAGCGTTAAGCAGCATGATTATCCATTTGGGGTGGTACACCATCTATAAATATTGTGGTGGCACAGGCATTGGGACACCCCAGATGATGTCTGACTGAGACGAAACGTGGCGGGTCCGTTGTCCTGCCTATGCCATTATAACTTGATTCTTATGCATCATTCAATCCATGCCTTTGGATGTTTACTAAAATGTGAGTGTTTTACCTTTTTTTTAAATACATTTTATATACGGTTTTACACTATTTTGAGTCTTCTATCCTTTCTCCTTGGATCTATGTCCTAATGAAGTACTGATATGAGGATTCCGGTTTTGACTCTGAAGTGCCTTATTATACTGTCTCTGGTAGCTGTTGAGAAACCCTCCTAAATATCATAATATCTATTGAAGGAGATTACATCTATATCTAGGTGTTGATACACCACTGTCTGTCTGACCCATATGGTCTGGTAAGCCTCTTATTTCACATTTGGTAGCAAAAGTTTTTCACAGTGGTGACTTTTTGCTTCTGGGTGACTGATCATCATTACTTGGCATCACAAAGTTTATGGACTTGCCTATATGAGTTCTCCTATTATTGTGTTATTCATTTTTTCACTTTTTTTTTATCTAACGATTCACTGTCATCAATTATTTAGTATTTTCCTGTTTTAGCGCTGCATTGTTTATATTTATGATTTTTTAATCACAAATTGTCCCTTGTAGTGCTGGCTGCTTTGTTATATATTTTAAACACTAAGCACGGTTTTACACCATTTACCAGTATTATATTGGTGGAGTCTTATCAGCTGGGTCACCCCCTGGGCTTCTCATGTCTTTTGGGAACTCCAGTGATTAAATTGATTTAAATTCCTACAAAGCATGTGGAAACCCCTCACAACTGCTGCAACACACATGCAGACCTTGGGAACTCGGGAGCTGCTATGAATGACCTCTTTTTGAAAATGTTAACAACACGACTGTAATGTTTAACCCACTGGCTATATTACTTTTTGTGTAGATCAGATAGTTCAGAGGAAATGTGACAAGTCCAATATCTGCATTGTTGTCCCAGGTCCATGATTAACAGTATTAAATTGGGACCCATGGCACACATGCAATCTTATCACTGACGAGAACTCTCCAGTGTCAGGACTCAGGACTGCTACAAAATGTAGAGAAAGTATTCAAGTGCTTTGATGGCGTCACTCCCTCACTGGTCGAAAGAATGAAGTGTTGCTCCCTCACTGATGGAAACATGTCAGTGTTGCCTCTCTCATCTAACCAATGAGGGAGAGACAATGTGTATAATGGTATGTCTCGTCCCTGTAAGCAATCTTGTCACTGGCAAGCTTTTGCCATCAACAGCATAAAAGTATGATGTGGTTCTTAGAGTCAGCTTGATAGGCAGACACCAATTTTAAAAAGAGAGACCAGCAACGGCAGACTCCATGCTTATTTTATATTCGACCGATTTAACACTCTGGTATCTATCACATGGAGTTCAACATTGCTCAGAAATGTATAAATACTACGGAGAAATATTACTACCTGAGCTGTTAAAAGTATTGAATGGAGCGGCCATGGAGGGGAGACTCCCAGGGTCAATGTATAATGCAACTATAATACTTATTTTAAAAGAAGGCAAGGACCCCTTAGACCCGGCTGCATACAGACCAATTTCCCTATTGTGTTCGGATGCCAAGATACTGGCCAAAGTTTTGGCAGCGAGGCTTAATAGATTGATCTCAAAACGGATTCATCCAGATCAAAACAGGCTTCATAGCTAATAGATCTACCAGAATGAATATGAGAAGGACCTTCTTAAATTTACAAACCCCGACAAGGACAGAGGGAAAGAGAGCCGTATTGTCATTAGATGTGACAAAAGCATTTGACAGTGTAGAATGGGGATATATCTGGAAGGTGCTGGGAAAGTTCGGATTTGGTCCGAAATTTACTGGCTGGATAAAAATGCTTTATGATAGCCCTAGTGCCAAAATTAGAATTAATAATGAATTTTCAAAAAATATCCTATTAGAGAGGGGGACGAGACAGGGGTGTCCCTTGTCGCCCCTGCTCTTCGCCCTAGTAATGGAACCATTGGGGATTGCCATAAGGTCAAGTTCTGAGATAGCTGGATTCCAAAGGAAGACGGGAGACGAAAGAATCGTACTTTATGTCGACGATATTCTTCTGTGCTGGGGTGATACGGAACAGTCTCTGGTAAGAGCAATGAATATAGTGGAGGAATTTGGTAGTTTTACGGGTCTGGAGATAAATTGGGGAAAATCAGAGCTGCTACCAGTAGACCCAATGGGAGAAGCTGGGGTAGTGGGAATACCACAATTAAAGGTGGTGGATACATTGAAATATTTAGGGATACGGGTAACGAAAGATCCTAAACAATATATAGATAAAAACCTAACTCCCCTACTGGTTAAATTTAAACAAAAAATTGGTATCTGGAAATGGCTCCCGTTTTCAGTAGCTGGCAGATGCAGCTTAATCAAGATGATCTGGCAGCCACAATTGTTGTACTGTATATAATGCATAATAGCCCGGTCTGGATCGGTAGAAAATGGTTTAATAAAATTGAAATGCTTTTCAGAGAACTAATATGGAAAGGGGGACAACCCAGGTTTCGACTACGTACATTGCAGCTTCCAGTACTGGAAGGGGGACTGGCTGTTCCCCATCCTGAGAGCTAGTATCTATCGGCACAATTGCAACAACTAATGGGATGCAACACCTCGGGAGGGGATACCCCTAGTGGTAGAATAATGCTGACTGGGGCCCCACACGACTCGGTTATGGAAGTACTAGAAGCAGACTCCTTTAGATACAGGACTCCAACAATTAAAATGATAATTAAAATATGGGGAAAAAGTTAAGAAGCTAATGGGCTACACTGGATTTACTGAGTATACCCCCTTGTGGAATAACTCTAAGCTACACGAAATACTACAGATAGGAAAGGTGGGGGAAAGGTGCGGTATAAAAAGGCTGATACACCTGTATAAGGGAGATACCTATAGGAAATTCCAGGATTTGAGGGAGGAATTTAATATCCTGCAACACTCATTCTTCACCTATCTCAAGGTAGGACATGCTCTCGAAGCCCAGTTTAGGACACAAAAATTAGTGTGGAACAAAATGCTCCTATTTCAAAAATTAGTTAAAGGGGGCCCAACTAAGGGCCTCATATCTGAAATATATACACAGATAATTAAAAGACCAACACAGGGGCACACCTGCTCAAAGTAAGAGAAAGCTGGGAGGAAGATATAGGGGAAATATCAGTGGACTAGAGATGGGATCAAAGGTGTCAGTTTCACCTCCTCAGAAAATCTCCCACTTGATGCTGATAAATGGAGCTTATTATACGCCCAAGTGATTATTTAAATTTGGTAAAAGACCAGATGATAAGTGTCCTAGATGTCCTAGATGTCAGGGGCATGGAGACCTAGTGCACATGGTGTGGCGGTGCCCAAAGTTGGTTCAGTACTGGGAGGGTGTGATTGACACCCTGAGAGATACATTTGGAATCCCGCTGGAGATGGAGGCCACACTGTGTATACTGGGTTATAGGCAGGAACAGAAGGAGAAAAGAAATACCAGAGTTGTAATATTAAGATGTCTATTCCAAGCTAGAAAATTAATAGCTATGGGGTGGCAGGCAACTTCACCACCGGCAGTAAGTGAATGGATTAGGGCAATAAATGAGTCCATTTGTAAAGAAAGAGCAGTCTATATAAAAAGAGGAAACCTTAGGGACTTTGAGGAAATGTGGAAACCATGGTTGGAGAAAAGGGGCGTTTCCCCCGAGGGGATAAGAACGATAGCTGAGAAGAGCAAAAAATTATAATATTGGTTAGAACTAACAGACCGGGTGTCTCCTTAATTAAGAGTCTGTATACCTCCCAGTATAGTAAATTAAGAGTTATTATATTATATTGTATATCAGTGCTTAAACTATGTGATATATTTATAAAGAACAGTTTTTTCTTATGTTTTAAAAGAACAATAAAAAATTTGTATGTTATTAAAATAAATAAAGAAAGAATATTTAAAAAAAAGAAGCTTTGCTGTAGTGGAGGCCTCGAGTGTGTGAAAACAGAGGGGGGCGTGACAGCAGGGCTCCCCCGTTTTTGGGTGGTACGGTCCGACAGGGGCTACTGCTGCAGCTGATGGGATGGTTAAGGGGCAACTCTACCATTTTCGTTTGTTTATTTTCTATTCTTATGGATGTATTTTTTTTTAATATTTAATAATTTCTTTTTTTATGTATCTCATTTCATTTTTATTTAACATTTTTTTCATTTTGTAAAGCGTAGTTTAACCACTTAAGGACCGCCTACTGCACATTTACGTCGGCAGAATGGCACGGCTGGGCACATCAACGTATATATATACGTTGATTTTAGTACCCGGTCGCGGGCGCGCGCCCGCGACCCGGTCCGAAGCTCCAGGACCGGGACCGCGGGATTCGTGGTCCCGATCGCCGCTGCAGTGCGGCGATCCGTCCCTGGAGCGGAAGAACGGGGAGAGCCGTGTGTACACACGGCTTCCCCGTGCTTCTCTGTGGCCGTAGCATCGATCGCGTCATCCCTGTAATAGGGGGACGCGATCGATGACGTCACACCTACAGCCACACCCCCCTACAGTTGTAAACACAACACATAGGCACACATCCTCTACAGCGCCACCTGTGGTTAACTCCCAAACTGCAACTGTCATTTCCACAGTAAACAATGCAAATTTAAATGCATTTTTTGCTGTGAAAATGACAATTGTCCCAAAAATTTGTCAAAATTGTCCGAAGTGTCCGCCATATTGTCGCAGTCACGAAAAAAATCGCTGATCGCCGCTATTAGTAGTAAAAAAAAAATAATTAATAAAAATTCAATAAAACTATCCCTTATTTTGTAAACGCTATAAATTTTGCGAAAACCAACCGATAAACGCTTATTGCGATTTTTTTACCAAAAATATGTAGAAGAATACGTATCGGCCTAAACTGAGGAAAAAAAATGTTTTTTTATATATTTTTGGGGGATATTTATTATAGCAAAAAGTAAAAAATATTGCATTTTTTTTAAAATTGTCGCTCTATTTTTGTTTATAGCGCAAAAAATAAAAACCGCAGAGGTGATCAAATACCACCAAAAGAAAGCTCTATTTGTGGGGAAAAAAGGACGCCAATTTTGTTTGGGAGCCACGTCGCACGACCGCGCAATTGTCAGTTAAAGCGACGCAGTGCCGAATCGCAAAAAGGGGCAAGGTCCTTTACCTGCATTTTGGTCCGGGTCTTAAGTGGTTAAACTGTTGGCGCAAAAAAAAAAAAAAAAAAAAAAAAAGAAGTATTTGTCAATTAAAATACAGATTTGCTGACCTTTCACAATTCACCAAATGCCAGCCTGGAGCTGCATTTTCAACACAGAAGGTAAGCAGTCCTTCTAATATCTAGGCTATACTCCCATATTTGTTCAGTCCTTATAATACCCTTTATTTTGCCATCCTACTAAGACTGTTAACAGCTTTCAGTTAACATTTGAATATAGGTTCTCTTAAGCAATCTTTCCATAATTGGAAATAACTCTATTTCTGCTATTCACTTGATTTAGGGCAGCTGCTAAACCTTTTGATCTAGATTCCAAAAAATGCGGTGAAAATGTTGACGATATAAAATATTTCACAACACAGCTATTAGTCAGAGGAACACATCAAGTCAATGGTTCATTTGCCTGGTTTGTCTTCATCTGTGCAACAGAGATGTCACTTTGTCCTATTAGGAAACCTGTATGAGTAACAGCCCCCTCCAGTGGAAGAATGCTGCATGAAAGACCTAACAGACTGACAAGACAAATATAGCTCACAGACATTTTTCCAGTTTGTTGTAACCTGCTAGGTTTACTGACAAAGCTGTGTATTTTGCATTGCATTAGATTCCTGAGTATCTTGCAGTGTTCACCCTCCCTCTCCCAATCTACAGTATTTCTGCTGTGCAGAGGATAACAGATCACAGGAAGTTGATATGAGGACAGATTTAGGCACTGTATGGCTGTACAAAAAAAAAAAAATCATGATTTTGTCAACTATACATTACTTACTATAAATTACTTTTTTTTAAAATCAAGAACAATTTTATTGAAAGAACAATAAATGAGAACCAGCACAGTATGCAAGATCATATGCATATTAGGCATAAGTCTTCAACCTTTGGTATGTAGTACTAAATCACATAAACTGATCTAAATAGTATGCAGATGTAATAAAACACAAAAATAATCAAATATTAGATTTCTGTGAAGGATGGCGATCCCATGTGGAATACACATTCCAGTGACTATCATATCTCCTCTACAATAGTAGACGGTCCAAAATTAGAGCAGCCGGAGCTAGACCAGGAACGTCCAGCCAAGGCGCCCAAATTTAGTTGAATTTTTTCCACACTGCCCCTGTGCTGATAAATGTATTTTTCCAGCCTGATAGTATCGCCCATTTGATTCAGCCATTCTTTCACTGTGGGGAGTTCCGTTGACTTCCAATATCTCTAAATTACTTTCCTAGCCTGGGAAAGAGCCCTAGCTATCACTAGTCTAGAGGCTTCCTCCTCAGGGACATGATCAATAATTCCAAACAAGTACAATTTAGTCCCATGAGATGGACCAGAAATACTTGGTTACTAGTTCCTAACACATTATTCCAATAGATATGCCATTTTGTGCACCGCTATAACATATGGATCAGGTAACTGTGGTCCCTCACGCATCTTGTACAGGAAGGATCGTCACGCATATCCGCTCTCAGCAGTCTAGCTGGTGTGTAATGGACACGCAGGAGCAAATATAACTGGGACAGCCATTGGGCCACATTTAGGAAGCACTGGGGAAATGCAGCAAAACCCTTCTCCCATTGGTCTTTATCAAAAGCTCAAATATTCCTTTTCTACTTGGATATGACCACTGCAGTACTGTCAGGGACGAATTTATTAAGCAGCATGGAGTAGCTGCACGAGATAAAGCCTATATATGAGGTTACTCCCTCATTTAATTGAAAATGGGTGCTGGACTCTGAGTCCACGCATTGATTTCCAGTTGGGCCTTGACAGCATGTTGGAGTTGGAAATAATAAAACAGCATGTAAAGCATGGAATGGACATAGTTTGCCATCCCTAAATATTTGGGTCATATGAGTAATCCCGTAATGTTGCCATCTCAAGCCATATTGTAATTTCTCGAACTAGTACCTCTTATTACCCCCATATGGGGCTAAACCTGGCGAATCCCTCAACTTGTTGTAAAGCTCTAACTTTGTTCTACACTTTCTACATCAAGTTGTGAGTTGAAAACGATTTGATTTAGAGAACCGTAACGCCTCAAGGCCCTCCGCTACCCCCCCCCCCTGTTGTAACCCGGCGAAGGTGTGCCGTAGGGTCCACCAAGTTCAACATCGGGGCACTAGCAGGACACAGAACCCTGGCTATGTGCTGGAGTTGCGAGGCCAGATAGTACAACCAAGGGTTTGGTAGTGCTAACCCGCCTGCTTCCTTAGGGCGCTGTTCAAATTTTACCCTGGCTGTTGAGTTAAGCAAAATAAAAGACCTAAAAATTCAATAACTCAAAACTGCTTCAATGGAAGTAGGGGAGTTGGGGAGTATATATAAAATCTGTGGCATCAAGATCATTTTGCTCAAATTTATCCAGCCTGCCGGTGACAGTTTCAATCTAGACCACACCTTCACCCGATCCCTGCAGCGATTTAGCAAAGGGGTCAGATTCAAGGTGATATACTCTAGAACAGTGATCATCAACCCTGTCCTCAGGGCCCACTAACAGGCCGGTTTTTTGTATTACCTTGGGGAGATGCAGACTAGACTATTGCAATCACTGAGCAGCAAATTACATAACCTGTGATGTATTTCAGTTATCTTGCAAACCTGTAGGGTCGTCAACTGTGGGTCAGGCTTCTTATCTAATAGCATGAGAGATGACTTAGTCCAGTAATTTAGCAATCCTGAATAATGGCCAAATGTTCAGACTACCTCCATAGCCTCCCTTAGGGATGACGACGTGTCTCCCAAAAAGGAGCATGGTTCCATCAGCATAAAGCATACATTTTTCATGAAGCTCTCTGTACTGAAAGCCCCTGTTTTTAGCATTAGTGCCAATACGGGCTACCAACGGCTCTATGGCCAGAGCGAACAGTAGAGGGGACAGGGGGGAATCCCTGTCTAGTGCCCCTAAATAGATTAAAGTACAGGGATACCCTCCCTGTCTCTCTAATGGCTGCCTTCAGGAGCTATACAAAAGTTTGACCCAAGTTATAAAATCTTTTCCAAACCCAAATTTATGCAAGATGGCACATAGATAAGCCCATTCAATACCATCAATGGCCTTGTGGGCGACAAGATAGCGCAATGCCCTGTCCCCTATATTAGCGGACTTGGATTGTAGATTGACAAATAGCCTGCATACATTTATAGCCGTAGATTTCTGAGGCATGAACCCTGCTTGCTCCGAATGAATTATGGAAGATATTACTTTGTTCAATCTCATGGCCATAACCTTAGGCCGCGTACACACGATCAAATCTATCTGCTGGAAACGGTCTGACAGACCATCCCAGCAGACATATTCGATCGTGTGTACGAGCGAGCAGACGGATTTGGCCAGCCGACAGATTTTAAAGCATGCTTTAAAATCTGTCGGCTGGGTATCCGTCCGCCCGACATGTCTGCTGGTTAGTACGCTAACCAGCAGACATATCTTCTCGCACATGCGTCGAATGGATGCGACGCATGCGCGGAAGTAATTTACTTCCTGGTGCGGTAAAGTGGCAGCGTCAACGTCACCGCCACGTCAGCGCGCTGTCTGCTGGCGGGGATTTTGGTTTGATCGTGTGTACAGCGATCAAACCAAAAACGGCCAGCAGACAAATCTGTTCAAATCGGTCGGTCCGACCGATTTGAACAGATTCATTTGCTCGTGTGTACGGGGCCTTAGCCAGTATTTTTTTACATCAAATTGCATAAGGGCTGTTTGTCTATAAAAGAGCCTGGGCCTAAGGGATCCTTTCCAGGTTTTAACAGCAAAACTATAATGGCTTTGGACATAGAGGTAGGAAGGTACCCGTTTGTTTTTGCACCATTAAATACCCTCAACAGTTTAGGTAATAACTGTCCACCATACTGTTTATACACCTCGGCAGGAATTTCAGCAAGTAACAATTAAAGTTAACCAAGATATACAACGGTACATCCAGATGACCCAACTGAAACTCCAGAACCGTCCGCAACACCTGATGACTACATAGAGGTGGGACATAAACAAACGCAAGTATACATTTCAAAGACAACAGACGGCAGTATAGAATGACATATCGCCCCTCAGTGTCCACCACACTATCAAGTACATTGTAGTCATGTATCAATGCACTCACCCCTCTGGAAAATCAGGTGCGAGTAAAAATGATAGGCCCTGCTCACCCACAGATAATTCAGGCAAGACAGGGAGTCAGGGGTGAGGCAAGCCTCTTGTAAAGCACAAATAGCAGGGAGATGTTTATGCATAGATGTAGAAACCATAGTACGCTTGAGAGGGTCACCCAGTTCCCTAATGTTCCAGGACACCACAGTCAATGCATACAGTACCTTGTCAAAGTATTCGGCCCCCTTGAACTTTGTGACCTTTTGCCACATTTCAGGCTTCAAACAAAGATATAAAACTGTAATTTGTTGTGATCAACAACAAGTGGGACACAATCATGAAGTGGAAAGAAATTTATTGGATATTTTAAACTTTTTTAACAAATAAAAAACTGGAAAATTGGGCGTGCAAAATTATTCAGCACCTTTACTTTCAGTGCAGCAAACTCTCTCCAGAAGTTCAGTGAGGATCTCTGAATGATCCAATGTTGACCTAAATGACTAATGATGATAAATAGAATCCACCTGTGTGTAATCAAGTCTCCGTATAAATGCACCTGCACTGTGATAGTCTCAGAGGTCCGTTTAAAGCACAGAGAGCATCATGAAGAACAAGGAACACACCAGGCAGGTCCGAGATACTGTTGTGGAGAAGTTTAAAGCCGGATTTGGATACAAAAAGATTTCCCAAGCTTTAAACATCCCAAGGAGCACTGTGCAAGTGATAATATTGAAATGGGAGTATCAGACCACTGCAAATCTACGAAGACCTGGCTGTTCCTCTAAACTTTCAGCTCGTACAAGGAGAAGACTGATCAGAGATGCAGCCAAGAGGCCCATGATCACTCTGGATGAACTGCAGAGATCTACAGCTGAGGTGGGAGACTCAATAATTGTATACTGTATACTGCACAAATCTGGCCTTTATGGAAGAGTGGCAAGAAGAAAGCCATTTCTTAAAGATATCCATAAAAAGTGTCGTTTAAAGTTTGCCACAAGCCACCTGGGAGACACACCAAACATGTGGAAGAAGGTGCTCTGGTCAGATGAAACCAAAATCAAACTTTTTGGCAACAATGAAAAACGTTATGTTTGGTGTAAAAGCAACACAGCTCATCACCCTGAACACACCATCCCGAACTGTCAAACATGGTGGTGGCAGCATCATGGTTTGGGCCTGCTTTTCTTCAGCAGGAACAGGGAAGATGGTTACAATTGATAGGAAGATGGATGGAGCCAAATACAGGACCATTCTGGAAGAAAACCTGATGGAGTCTGCAAAAGACCTGAGACTGGGATGAAAATTTTGTCTTTCAACAAGACAATGATCCAAAACACAAAGCAAAATCTACAATGGAATGGTTTACAAATGAACATATCCAGGTGTTAGAATGGCCAAGTCAAAGTCCATACCTGAATCCAATCGAGAATCTGTAAAAAGAACTGAAAACTGCGGTCCACAAACGCTCTCTCTATTCAACCTCACTGAGCTCGAGCTGTTTTGCAAGGAGGAATGGGCAAAAATGTCAGTCTCTTGATGTGCAAAACTGATAGAGACATACCCCAAGCGACTTACAGCTGTAATCGCAGCAAAAGGTGGCGCTACAATGTATTAACTTAAGGGGGCTGAATAATTTTGCACGCCCAATTTTTCAGTTTTTTATTTGTTAAAAAAAGTTTGAAATATTCAATAAATTTCGTTCCACTTCATGATTGTGTCCCACTTGTTGATTCTTCACAAAAAAGTACAGTGTTATATCTTTATGTTTGAAGCCTGAAATGTGGCAAAAGGTCACAAAGTTCAAGGGGACCGAATACTTTCCCAAGGCACTGTATATCCCCTGTAAATACATATCAGAGCATTTTAAAAATATTACATTCCACAGTATCCGATATCCCGATTTCCCACCCCACGTCCTATGGCAGTAAGCCAACAAGGGCCTAAGTATGTGGTAAAAACCCCATAATGCCTGAGAACTTATGCATTGCATTCTCTGTACTGCGCTGTATAGATTGAAACATTTTTACATATCCCCTTCCCACAGGGTACTTGATTTTTACGATTACATCTGCTATTTTCTACCCCTTGGCGAAAGGATTAACAAGCTCACGTATATATCATTTCTCCCCTCCCACATCCCATCCCCCTCGTGGCTCCCAGGACTCTACTAACTTTCAAATTAAGATAGAGCTTAAGAATTAAGCGCCAATATGCAGATTATTTATGAGATTTAAGGGCCAAGGTTTCCAACTTTGTTTGTTTAAGGTCCGTTAATATATTTATGCCCAAAGTACTATATTCTCCAGGTGTTTTAACTAAGAGACTCTCAATCTCTCCGCATAGCTCCATGTTTTTTTGTTCTCATTCCACTTATTCCATTTTCCCTTAAGGTCCCTATTTGTTTCTAATACACTTTCCTTCAGCTCTTCCATCCTATAAGTTTCCTCCACTGCATCAATCCACTCCCAGATGTGTGGGCTTTCAGTTTCCTGCCACTTTTTTGGTATAAGCCTTTTCGCTGCATTAAGTAGATGAGGTAGTAGGAACTGCTTATACCTTATGATGCCCTCATGGCTACAATGGAAGAGCACACCCCAGGGGTCTTTCTTTAACTCCTTTCCTGTAATCTCTTTTATTTGGCTAAAGATATTATCCCAATATTTTTGAATTTTCGGGCAGGTCCACCACAGATGTGCCATAGTTCCTCTATCTGGACATCCACGCCAACACTCGGCTGTTTGTCCTGCTTTAAAGTTACTGGATTTGTCCGGGGTGATGTACCAGCCGAAATACATTTGTAATTTATCTCGGCTGTTCGTGTGTCTATAGCAGATGAGTGAGTCAATTGCATTATCCTTTGAAAAGTGTTTTCCCCTCTAGGTGTTTCCAGTTCCCTTTCCCATTTCTCTACAAATGGTGCTTCACCCCGTGCTTCTATCTTTATAAGTATCCCGTATCATTTTGAGACCGTGCCCTTGGAGTTTTCTGACTTGCACAACTTCTCCAGTGGTGTCAACTCCGACCCCGTCCGTAGTGGGCGGGGTAGGTGTTGCACAAAATAGTGTAGCTGGGAATAATGCCACCTATCGAGATTCCAGAAATCAGTTCTGGTTTTCAGCTCATCATAGGTCCTTATGTCCCCGTTATTTATAATATCACCCAAATAAACGTTGTCTTTTCTGAACCAGTTCCCTTCGGTTTTCTTTTCCCCTGGTGCGAAATATGCATTTTCCTTTAAGTTCATAAGTGGAGAATTACATTTCCTATCTAGTAGTGTCTGAACTCTATTCCACATTCTTAGAGTGTCTCGTGTCATATCATAGATTTTGTGGTTCAGTGCTCTATATTGTGCTGGTATCCAGATAATGTTCCTTAATTGTATATTAGCTTGTGCCTTTTCTATTTGAACCCATCTTTTCCCTTGCCTATCCCTAACCCATTCTACCACCCTTGAGAGAACAGCCGCCTTATAGTAATTTTTAATGTCGGGCACCGCCAAACCCCCATGTTGCTTTTCCTGTTTGAGGATTGAACGAGATATTCTATGCTTTTTGTTTTTCACACATAGTTCATTAATAGGGAGTTTAGAAATCTTAGAAATTGTTGGGGTAACGCTATTGGGATTAATAAGAATTTATATAGTATTTTAGGTACGAGTATCATCTTCAGCATATTAATACGGCCTACCCATGAAATGGTTTTTTTAATTCGTTTTTAATTTCGTTTAACAAGGGCACGTAATTTATTTTATATATCTTCTGGACAGTGTTGGCTAATTTTATACCAAGGTATTTTAATTCTTTTCTCCAAGGGAAGGCATATATCTCTTTCACTTACTCCTCTTCAGTTTTATTAAGGTTTATATTTAATATTTCGGATTTTGTTACGTTAATTTTAAAATTGGAGATAATGCCGTATTGCTGTTATATCGTGGAAAGCTTAGGGATAGACTTTACCGGGTTAGTAAGGAAGAACAAAATGTCATCGGCAAAGGCTGCCAGTTTGTGTTCCTCCTTTTCTACCCCGACGCCGTTGATGTCAGGATCATTGCGGAACGTGGCCAGCAGTGGTTCTTATGATAAAATGAAGAGAAGGGGGGGACATGGGACACCCCTGACTTGTCCCATTCTTCATTTCGAAAGAATCCGAGAGCGTGCCATTGATTTTAATTTTTGCGGAGGGATGATAATAAAGTGTTTTAATCCATCTGGCTAACCTGTCCCCTATTCCCATTGCTGTGAGGGTCTGCATCACGAGTCCCCAGTCCACCCTGTTGAATGCTTTCTCAGCATCTACCGACAGGAATAGACCGGGGGACCCATTTTGCCTCTGGAGCAGGAGGAGTGCTCTTATGCCATTGTCTTTGCCCTCTCTCTCTGTTTGGGACAAACCCCACCTGATCAGGATGTACCAAAAGGTGCATGACCTTTTTTTAAACGCTCCGCTAAAATTTTTGCAAAGAGCTTGATATCTGTGTTCAATAAAGAAATTGGTCTGTATCCTGAGCAGAGTGAGCTGTCTTTCCCTTCTTTTAAGATAATTGCAACAGAGGCGGCTAAAGCTTCCTTACTGGTTTCGTACTCGGATCCTAGGTCATTGAAATATTTACATAATATTGGTATCAAGATGTTACTAAATCTCTTGTAGTAAAATACAGAGAAACCATCTGGGCCTGGACTTTTCCCGCCTACTGTGTTTTTTAAGGCATTTTTGATTTCTTCTTCAGTTATAGGCCTGTCCATATTTGATCTTTCAAGCTCCTCTATCTTAGGTAGTCCTGCCCTCTCTAGGAAGTCTTGGATTTTAGCCTCCTTTTCTCCAGCTTGCCACCTTGCCTGGTAGATCGTATATAGTTCCTCGTAATAATTTTTAAAGGTTTCGGCTATATCCTCTGTTGAATGTACCAAGTCCACGTTTTTCCTTTTGATTTTCTCGATATAGTTCATGGATTTCTTTTTTTGGGCCATTTTAGCGAGGCGCTTACTAGATTTATTACCCCATAGATACCTCTCTCTGGCGATACTATTGAAATGTTTCCTTGCTTCTTGTTCTATGATCTCCTTAAGTTCATCTCTTTTTAAGGTTAGGTTCAAGTACGTCTCTTTTAGTCCCTGCTCTTTATGTTTTTGTTCCAAGTTCGTTATTTCTTTGACCAAAACATCGAACTTCCTATGTCTCTTGATTTTTTTCCTCGCGCCCTCAGAGATTAATATCCCTCTGATGTACGCTTTATGCGTCGCCCAGAGAGTTGCACTTGAAATCCCTTCTGTGTCATTGGCTAGGAAAAATTGCTTAAGTTCCTCTTCCACCCTTCCTGCCCCTTCTTCGTCTCAAATTGTCGTTAAGGTACCATACCGAATGTTGGTTCTTTTGTAAAGATGATTTAATTTTCATAGTTACTGGGGCATGGTCCGATACAGTCATAATTCCAATATCTGTCTCGATAACCTGGTCCAGTAGCCTATGGTCTACCAGTATGTAGTCTATCCGGGAGTACGTTCCGTGTGGGGGGGGGGGGGAGAAGAACGTGTAGTCATGTGTGTTTGGGTGGAATACCCTCCAAACATCTACCAGTTGGTTATCATGCATCTTGTGTTTTATTTTTTGTAACTGCACGTTAGTTGTCTCCCTCACCCGGGACGTGCTGTCTTCTCCCGGGTTCATACCGAAATTGAAATCCCCCATCAAAATCGTATAACCCTCCGTGAAGTTTTTCAGTTTGTCAAGAATTCTACCTAGATATTTGATTGGATGTACATTGGGAGCGTAGATGTTAGCTAGGGTATAAGCAATATTCCCTAATTTTCCTTTCAAAAATAGAAATCTGCCTTCTGGATCTGTCAACCTCGCCTCTAGGGCAAACCAAATACCTCGCGCAAAACCAATTGCCATGACCCTTGAGCGTTTGGAGGTAGAATCTCCATAGAACCAGGATGGATACATGGGTGAATACAGCTTAACATTTGAATCCAGAGACAAGTGGGACTCCTGTATAAAAACTACGTCCGCTCTGTATTGTTTGATCTCTTCTAGGACCTTGAATCTTTTCCCCGCTGAGTTCATACCTTTGACATTGTATGATAAAAACTTTATATCTGCCATTTATTCCTACTCTGCAGTTGGCCATACATTCCTTAAACGTTCCCTTTCCCAACCCCTTTTTGGGAAGGGGGTATCCCTCTCACTGTCTGAGAGGGCCTGGCACATTGCAGTGATGGAGAGTCTTGCCGGATAAAGCATAGCATATGGCACCTGTAATTTCTGCAGCCTTTTCTTGACCTCTGTGAAACTGGCCCTTCTTTTCTGAACAGCAGAGGAGAAATAGAAGGAGCTGCGTGCTCCGTTAAACTGTATATTTTGCCGTTTCAGGGCCAAGCGCAGGGTGTTCTCTCTATCCCTGTAATGCAGCATTCGTACCAGGATGGGACAAGGTGGATGCCCTGGAGGCGGGGGACTCTGTAAGCTCTTTCTACTGCATATAGGGATGTAAATGCCTCCTTCTCAAACACCTCCAGCAGCCATTTCTTCACGAAACCAGTGGGGTCCCTGCCCTCTATTTTCTCAGGGAGATCCACAATACATACATTATTTCATTGCATACGATTTTCCAGGTCATTAGCACGTTGATCAGCAGCTGCAACCATTCTTGTACTGTATTGTGAAGGAAGGAAGCGTATCTTCTATAACACTGATCCTACTTTCAGCAGCGGTGGTTCTTTCTCTGATCTTTTGCAGATCCTGTCTTTTTAGGGACACTTCTTCAGACCCATCAAATCGTTCTTGCAGTGTATTAACTGCTGCACAATGTCTTCATCCTCACTATCAACTTGCTCCTCTGACTGTGCTTCCATGACATTTGCATCTGTGCACCCCTTTGCACTTGTTTAAAAGCTTCCCCCTCAAGCTCTCCCTCCTCTTCAGCTGAGTCAGTGATAATCAAGGATCCTGCCAGCTTCTGGGCATAACGAATGTCTTTAGAGGGGGGATCACCACTGTTATTCTTGGGGGTCTTGGGAGGTTTACTTACTGTTTCTATAGTTTTATCAGCGCCACGTGGTCCGCACATCTGGAGACGCACGGCGGAGCCATTTTGGAGCTCCGGCGCTGTACATCCTCCTTGCCCTTTCCCCTCAGAATCATCATGGATCGTTGGAACCGAGTGGCACAGCAGGGTCTCACTAGGTGCAGGAGTCATCCGATAGCTGGGAACAGGATTCATTCAGGGTAACCAGTGGGAGCTCTGTGAGAATACAGCTACTCACATGCCGGTTCAGGCCACCCCCCCACTATATACTACATACTACTTTAAACTATAAAAGGACTTTAAGTTTTGCTGTGAGTGCAAAATGTATTAAATTTAAACCTGACATTCCACTTCAGACAAACGCTTGTAACACTCGAACATCAGTCCCAACAATTCAACTTTACACAGAGAATAATGTAAAATTAGACTGAGATGGATAGCAGGAATGGCCCACCAAAAATTATACTGTATGTAATCTCAGTGTGAAGTAAGTCTGCACTCAGTGGCTACTCTATTATTAGGAACATGCAAACAGCAAAAAATGTTTTGCATATTAAACCACACAATAATTTTCAAGGGTTTCTATTTTTTTTCATCAATAAGCAATAAAATGATGAGTCAGAGTAGGCCTGTCATTACAACCAGAACAAAGTGCTCAGGCACACAGAAAATGCTCCAGATCTAAAGTTTTAGATAGTTATTTATTTGTCAATGCAGCCAGTGCTTTAAGTGGGCCGGAACGCGGCGGTACTCAGTACCGCCACTTCCAAAAATGGCCCTGGAGAGTACCAGCACCTCTCCGTGCGCCCAGTACGTGCGTTTCCCGTACCGGAACGCAGCCCCAGGCGGCACTTTCAGGGGAGCGGCAGGCCGCGGCTCCCGGCCGCGGTGGACTTTAAAACGGCCATGAAAAAAAGGGCGCGCCGCGCTGTGATACATGTCCCGCCCTCCTCCTCCTCCTAGCTCGTGTGATAGAGCCACTGTGCTGTCTGTCACACAAGCTGGTCTAGAGGAGGAGGGCGGGACATGTATCAGCGCGCGCGCCAGAACTGTTACCGTGAGACTGGAGAGAGGAGAGGAAGAACTGCCTTCAGAACTGTATTCAGAACTGTGAGTACTGTAGTGATGTTCCTCCATTTCCAGGGGTTCCGGAGAGTGGAGCTGGGAGCGGGAATCAGAGTGCCCAGCCGCTTATTCAACAAGCGGAATGAGAAGAACGAGGCTCCGGTGATGAGGAGTCCGGGCTACATGGAGCGTAGTGTATGTCCCTCTGTAAACAATGTTATACAAGGCTAAGTGATGGGCGCGAACTGTCTATAGGGCTATATCCCTCCTCCCGCCCATTCCATCCCCATGGTGACGGACGGGAACCCCCCCCTTTTCTCTTCTCTCCTCTCCTCCTTCCAAA
Organism: Rana kukunoris; assembly: GCA_029574335.1. Lineage (NCBI taxonomy): Eukaryota > Metazoa > Chordata > Amphibia > Anura > Ranidae > Rana > Rana kukunoris. Next base: position 99,509,104 of record CM056058.1, on the reverse strand, counting down.
CTGGGTGCGCCCCTGTGACCGGACTCTTCTCCCCCTCAGTAGCGCACTCCTCTCATGGACTGCAGGGGGCACTGTGCTCAGTACCGGGCATCTTGTGTAACTGACTGTGTTGCGTTACACAACTCACGTGTCACTTGGTGTACACTCTCTCTAATCCCACCTACCCATTCATTAACACTATACATGCCGGGGAGTTCCCAGTCCTGCCTGAGGAGGAGTGACAACTGGTGTCAAGATTATAGTAGAAGAATAGCCAAAGCTCTTTTGTCCTTACTTTTCTTGTGGGTCACAGAAGCTCACTTATTTTTGCCCCCCCCCCCCCCCCCTGTGATCAGAGTCACCTGGCAGCTGATTATTGTCTTCTGTCAGCCTCCAGGTTCTGAAGGGATCCCGTCCATATTGTAGGGATCCACGCAGCTGCCAGATTGACAGGTAGCTCCATCTCTCAGCATGCCACTGAAAGGCAGAGCCAGCTGTACCCACCCTCTTCCCCAGCCCAGCGTGCCAGTGAACGCTTGTAAGCAGGTGGATGTTGCTGCAATGGTTCTCCCTGGGAGGGAAGGGTTAACGCTGCTGCTCGGGATTTCCCAGGCTTTTTTGGGAAGTAAAACATATTTACTTCTGGTATTTTTTTTATTTATTTTTTTATGGTTGAATTGGATGGACTTGTTTATTTTTTCAACCTGACTATGTAATTAACTATGTGACATAAAAAGGGAATGAATCGCATCTCGCAGGCGCTGTAGTCAGTGCCGGAACAAGGTGCACCCCACGGCTAATATGCAAAATTGTGCCCCCCCTCAAGGTGTATGAGCATTACGTGACAGCAGACCCCCCCCCCCCAAATTTGACCGCTAATCTGCAATCCCCCCCCAAAAAAATTCCCCCTTCCTAGCACAAATCCTCTACCACTCAAATCTCCCCTCAGAGCACAAGTCCCCCTTCAGTAAAAATCCCCCCTCCAAGCACAAATTCCGCTCTCCAATCCCACATCTTAGCACAAATCCCTCCCCCCCCCCAA